>OY757251.1:6468145-6826488 GCA_963584085.1 Pyrausta aurata
ACAACCCAAATCCTTCAGACCCATAAGTCTAACATCCTTCCTACTGAAGACCATGGAAAGGATTATAGACCAGCACATCAGGGCCAAATACTTAGTTGACAGACCACTAAGTATCAACCAACATGCATACCAAAAGGGAAAATCCACTGAAACAGCCCTACTCGATCTGGTCGATAAGGTGCAAAAATCCCTAGAGGATAAGCAAACAGCCCTGTGTGCTTTTCTAGATATTGAAGGTGCATTCGATAATACCCCTATAGAAACCATTCTAAATGGAATGGAGGCAAAAGGGATAGATGAAAGCACCATCAGATGGGTAAAAAACATGCTCTCAAATCGAGTAGCAAACATTACCCTCAATGCTTCAAAGCTTGAATTCCTTGCCACGAGAGGATGTCCACAAGGAGGAGTACTGTCTCCACTACTTTGGACCCTAGCAGTAGACCAACTACTTGTTAAGATGGCAGAAAAAGGCTATGATACACAAGGCTATGCTGATGATCTGGTAGTGATCAGCAGAGGTCCCTGCCTCAGTACAATTTCTAGTCTAATGCAAGGCGCTCTCAACACCATAAGTAAATGGTGTAGAGAAAACGAATTATCTATCAATGCAGATAAAACAGTGGTTATCCCTTTCACAAGGAAGAGAAAACTTGAAAAACTGGTGAATCCGAAGTTAAACGGTAAAATTCTTCCTTACTCTAGCGAAACCAAGTATCTAGGGGTGACGTTTGATCAAAAACTTACTTGGAACTCGCACCTAGATAACATCATTCAAAAAGCCAAAATGGCTCTGTGGAGCTGCTGTCGAATGGCGGGGTCAAGATGGGGACTAAAACCCAAAATTGCCCTATGGCTGTACACAGCGGTCGTGAGACCAGTAATAACATATGCACCAGCCGCCTGGTACAGCAAGGTCAACCAAGCGACAACAATACAGAAACTGAGCAGCCTACAAAGGCTTGCCTGCATTACAGCAACTGGAGCACTGTCTACGACACCAGGGGCAGCTTTGAATGCTCTGCTGGATCTAACACCTCTGCATTTGCACGTGCAAAAAGAGGCCAAGCAGAGCATATATAGAATCTGTTCCCGCACGAAAGTCAGATGGGCTTCTCAAAGTCTGATAAGACTCAAGGAATCAATACTTGAAAATCGACTACTAAGCATGCCTAGTGACGACATGCATACGGAATGTAACTTTACTAAGCTATACTCCGTAAACATACCCTCTAGAGACAAATGGCTAGAAGGCCAAATGTCATTTAAGAAAGGTAGCCACGTCTGGTACACGGACGGATCTAAAAAGGGAAATGATGTAGGTTGTGGGATCTATGGAGAGAGGCCTAAGCTCAAAGTTAGTGTAAACATGGGGACTGAATCCTCGATCTTCCAAGCCGAGGTCTTTGCCATTAACAAATGTGTAGAGATAAACCTTGAGAGGAAGCTCCGGAATCAACACATCTACATCAACTCCGACAGCCAAGCCGCATTGCTGGCATTAAAATCCTTCGAACAAATGTCAAAACTGGTGCAAACATGCACTGAAAAATTGAATGATCTGGGAAACACCAACAAAGTCACACTTACATGGGTACCAGGGCATTCTAATGTTGAAGGAAACGAAGTAGCAGATGAACTTGCTAGAAAAGGAGCCGATAACCCTCAAATTGGCGTAGAACCGTTCTGTGGCATCACCAAACAACGCGCCACTACGCTTCTAACCACCCTCTGTAAACAAGAGGCTATTGAGCTGTGGAAGTCTGCACCAGGACAAACACACTCAAAAGCACTCATTCAAGGTTACAACAACAAAGTAACTAAATAACTATTAAAGTTCGAAAGATACAAAGCTTGTGCAGTGACCAGAATACTAACCGGTCACTGCAAACTGAACAAACATTTGTCCAAAATGAACATGACCGAAGACGCTCTGTGCAGATTCTGTAATACAGAAGAAGAAACGGCCATGCATATCCTCTGCTCTTGCGGTCCGCTTATGAGCAAAAGAAGTATCCATCTTGGGCGGCACATCGTGCACCCGGATGAGATAACAGATATCACGCTCCAAAGAATCTGGCAATTTATAGACTCAGCGGGACTAAGCAGTGAACTTTAAAGCATAAGGGCTGCCACAATAGATCATAACTGATCGAGCAGGCTACAATAGGGCCCAACAACTCAATAATAATAATAATATGATGTAGATCTCAACAAAAACTTGCAACGAAAATTAGTTTGAAGGAGATCGAACCAGTAGTTTTTGAGATATTGCACATTTTTATCAACCGCAAATATAACTTTGTCTTTCATACAAACACTATGAAAAACAAAGTTATATTTGCGGTCAACATAATATTGTGGTATTTTGGCTGAGTGGAAGTAAGAATCCCTAATTCAGTTAAAGTTGGCACGGAACCCTCAGTGCGCGAGTCCGACTCGCACTTGTTACTAGCTCAAAACCACTAGGAACGCAGGCAGCCTTAGAAAATCCTATGTAGTACGAATATAAAAAATCATTTTTTTAAAAGAATCTGTAAGGCAAAGGAATGTTTATCCTTTCTCCAGTCTCCACACTCAAATAATTGAACTTTGTTAATTACCTAATTGGTCTTCTTCTTCTTCTTCGAGTCGACTGGTAACAAATCATAATAATTACGCCCAGTGTTGTGCAACGTTGATTGCGTTGGTGTTTGCCTGCTGCAGATCTTGAAGCGTACATGAGCTAGGACATTTGGGGCAGGACAGGAGATGGGCCATTGTCTGCACCGCGCCACAGTCACACTTGTCATTTGCAGAGAAACCCCACCTCATCCGGTTTTCTTGGCATCTTCCAACACCTGACCGAAGTCTATTGAGAGACTTCCAGACAGCCCAGGGAAGATCACCACCCGGTGGAAGTGGTGGTAGTAGAAGACGATGATAACAAACCGAATTGGTAATAGCAAGCAGCATCATCAAAATTTGCAGTCTTCCAAAAAATCTAAGTACGACATCAGCTCTGCAAATCGGACGTAATGCAATAATGTTTGGACGTGAATTCTATTTTAACGCCCACGAATTATCGACGTGCAACATCCGATGTAACTGAATTACTCAGCCCGGACCAGACGATTAGATTAACAGGATTGATTTGAAACAGCAGTGTCCATTTTTCCCAATCGATTTTCCGTCATATAACCTTCTGAATACGTAATAGCTACCATGATAGTCCCTTGTTGAGACTGACAATATAGTGTTTACCTGATGCGCTATCTATTGTGCTTGATTACCTATTCAATTATTAACCTCTAAGCTTCGCGCCGTAGCATCAGTGTTTTGTGGTGATTGCTTATACAACATTGTAATTAAACTACCAAACAATAGGGGATTTGCGCCGAAGCCCGACCTTCGTAATAACCAACAAGTTTATTGATACATAAAGCTTTCTCGCTGCGATTTAGATACAAGTGACTAGCAAACTGTATTAAATAGAACTGTGGGTCTTCTTCTAAAGTCCGTAATAGAAATGTTTTTAAAAATTTTCGTAACTGTAGCTTCTCGATTGTCAAAATTAGCAGATTCATTTCTCTATGATTTTAGGTATTGATAGCATAATAAAGATCTCTCACTAACTGGTGTTGGCAAGACATTAAGTTTTTTTTTTGGTTTTTTACGTTGTCATGAAACCAATCTGTATTTCCAAAAGCGCGAGAGCGCCATCTAAGTGATAAAAAACGTCTTAATACAAACAAGACCTGAAATAAAACCTTAATTTCAATTGCTGGAAGTGCTGGAAGTCTGAAGCAAGATTTTTGACATTTCGCGTAGACAATTCCAATATTGTGTTTTTCTGCTACATCGAATATCCTTTCAACTTATGTAGCAATATCTTTAATAAATTTTAAAAAATATTTGTAATTTTTATGCTTGATTCAAACATTCTTTTCAATCAATAAATACACGAAAATACCAATTTTGTCTTAGCATTTATCGAGCGCCACGTGGTAAACTACCACTACAGGGAACTATGTCGAGACTTCCGCGCCTGTAATTTTATTTGGACACAAATTTATGACAGCAACTCAAAAAATGTAATAATGTTACATTATTACGTATATGTTAGTTTCTGTGAGAGGCGCGAACACATCCCAAGTCCCATAGTGCGTTCCGACATCACAGTTCAGGACCAATCCGTCACAATTGAGGACCCAATCCGGTGGATTTATTATTAATGGTCAGGGGTGCCAAACTAATACCTCGTGACATCAAATTATTGATGTCGCCCTATCATCGTTACATAGCGGAATGCTTGTCTTAGCGATTTGCTTTGACGTAATTTGACCAATTAATTTAGACACCAAAAAGAGGATTCAAAATATTATTGCGAGAAGTATCTTGATATTTTTGTTCGTAAATCTGATGTAGTAGAACATATTTATTGTTCGCAATGTAAGACTTCGCGATTAAAAAAAGTACCTATGTTGTCCATTATAAATTTTGTTTTTTTGCGTTAAGTTCTGAAATTTCGCTCATAAAATTTTTGCTATTCACCTGAAATGTAATAAAAATAGAGGGAAAAATCGATATTGCATGTATGCTATTCCGTCAAAAATTACCCAGGCATGTCATCAAACACTTATGGCTGGACGACATCTCGTCATGGCCATTTGGTCGGCCATAAATTGGCGCCATGTCATGAAATGCCGAGGTGGGTCTCGAATGACTGATACGATTATACTAGCTAAAGTTATGTGACGCTATCGTCTATACATGTGAAAGGTTACCTGGTTTTTGGTATTAATATTTAAAGGGTCGAGTTTAGCGCAATAAATAAAACATGTTTTGTTTAAAAAAGTGTATATTTTTGAACGCTATAGTATTAGAGAGAGATCAAGATCAATATTTTTCACAATAACATTTTTCATTAATTAAGTTTAACATAAAAGAAAAAGAAAGACGAGAGACGACGGCGGTAATGTAGAGATATTCGAGAGTTGACAGGGTGCTTCAAAACTTAAAACGAGGTGACCCAAAAGATAGATACCTACTTGATTGGTGCATTGATGAGTTCACCTATGTAGGATAGGTATCTAAATTGCTGTTAATGTTTATGACAAAACCTAGACAATAAAGCATAGTATTTATTGATATCGATTTATATAGGCTGGAGGTAAATTACTTTTCAGTAGCTTATTATATTATAACCCTTTGACTTCACGGTGAAATGTTTATACAATTTACTGAAAATAAATACCTTAAGAGTCAAATGATCAATAATTTACTGAAAAATTGCTCTCTCTCCCTGTGAGTGGTTTAGATTTTATTTTAAATAATTAACAATTGGTGCTGGAATAATACATCCCACAATAAGAGGCTTGTTTTGTTATGTCAATTAATTAATATTAGTTCGCCACCCCTGCTTGGCGGATGCGCGGAGATCTAAATCTGTGTGCCCTTGTCAACGTTTACTGGACTGTCACTGTTAACAAGACTGTAAGCATTTTTCTTGCTAAAATAGCGTTTCTCAGAAAAACGTATGCTCGACCTGACCGTGTCATTTTTCTTTGTGATTTCAGAATTTACGATATAAATAATGATTTCATGACTTCTGTTTTGGAGTGTTGATTAGTGTAGAGAATATCAATATCGTTTCCATCACGGCGGATGACAAAAATGTCCTTGCGATAACACTCAAACTCAAAGCTGGATGCATCTTTTGCATTCATGCCCCCGCTTCCACGTAAAACGCCTTGACCACGTTATCATTTCTAACACCCTGAGAATCAATCCCTACAACTTCTGAGATAATTACCAAAGACTCCACCCCAAACTCCTTTCACAACTTTCTCACGTATATAGTGAACCATCTGAAAGAATTTAATAAAACATAAACCATTCCCCACTAAAAATCATGCATGAACCAAGCAAATAGAACCAATTGTTGTAATTGCGGAAGTACACCAATAGCTCCGCAAAAACGAAATCCTAGTAGTCGACTCATTAAAAAAAGTGTAGTGTAACAATACGATCAAATATGATCAAAGGTTTTTGCCCACACACCGTACGATTCCATGACCGTGCTAGGAACGTGGTAGGCAAAGAAATATCCTTTGTATTAAAAACTACGATACCTTGCCCACTAGACCGTTCCGTCGCCGACCAACACCGTCGTGTGCCATGCACAGAGCGTGTCAGCACCAGAAAAAAATATACTCTACGACTATCAGTAAAACGAAGATGAACTTGGCTCGGGATCAAATACCGATTGTTAGATACTTGTAAAATTGCACAGAATTATAAAAATTCTAGCGATTGCGGCGATCACCATCACACTTGTAACGTACTAAGGGCCTTATCACACTGCACGTCCCGCGCATCACTGACAGCCACGCCGCCACGCACCGCGTGTGATAAGGCCCTAAGGCCTCGTCCTGGACGCCAGCGGGCGGTGCGGGCGGTTATACAACTCACTCACTATGCTATCACTCGCTGCCCGCTCCGCCCGCACCGCTGTCGTCAAGAACAGCTTCACACAAATCTATGAACTTTGAGCAAGACGCGCGCGCCGTCGCCCGCGCCGCCCGCTCCGCCCGCTGGCGTCCAAGACGAGGCCTAACAGTCTAGAGGCCTATCTTGCCTATAGCGGTTAAATCACAATCACTTTATGCATACGGTTATAGGTTAACGAGAGTATTGAGTTTGAGTTGATAAATATATTATAGTATATTAAAGCGATGACGGCCTCCTCGTAAATAACTCAGCGCCTGCCTTACTGACGTTATCCTGACAAAAAATATCTATTCAGTAGGTGATTCAACCGATGCATTGCAGTTAGATGTGTGCTGGCTTACAGCGCATCAATCTTGCGTTAATCGGACCGAACCGGTGGCACTTCTATTTCGTTCTCCAAGCCCATTTCAGTACTGTTCTAGTGGAAATTGATGATCCGCCTTTGAGCTATGTGATTGTATAAATGTATATACTCTAGGAAAGTTTCCAATCAGCAAGTTTAAGAAATGTGTTTAAAAACAAACTTTAACAAAAGGCAAAAACCGACTTAAAATTACACTTGTAAGTCTTACCTCTATATAAACGATTTACTCTCTGAAAGAAAAGACTCCCGCATCCATCGTCACCGCATCAAGGCCATCTCAAGCACCAGGCATCTACTCCAAAAAGAATGCCAAATAGTAGATTGTTATACAAGGGGAGAAAGCGACCCATTTCACTCGAGATGTTTCTGGCGCTCGAACGAAGTGAGAGCGCCAATAATTCGAGAGTGAAATGGTGCTTTCACCCGAGTTAAACATACTATTTTTCATTTTGACTGTGAGGAAAAACATTAAATTTACAATAGTGGTTGTAGATGACATGGTCAGGTATTATGTAGTACAGCGAGAAAGGAAAACTCAAGTTTTTGCACAAAAAGACAGTTTTAATTTACAGTTCTCCAAACATCTAACATGATTAGAAATAATAACGACACGAATACATGAAAACAGTACGAAAAAGAAGACGATACGAAATAATTAAAATCCTTGTAAAAAATATCGATCGAATTTTCCCCACAGATAATAATTGTCAAAATTAAAATAAAGTTGGCATAGATTTCAAAAAGAAAAAATGACACTGACAATGTAAAAAAAAAGTGTCATCTTGGTATTATGGCGGGAAGCCGAATATTTTAATCACAGATTAGTAAATGTATATTTTAATTCTGGAGCTTAGAAGCATATGGGCGGATGTGCAGGTCGGGCAATTTTTTTTTATTGAATAACAAAGAAAAGCGCTTTTTTCTCTTTCTATACCACTATGAGCTGTATTTCTATCCCTTTTCTGGGCTAAGATAATTCCGTGCATAATGTCGGTTCTAACAGCTTTTCTAAAATCATTAGAACCCTAAGGTTTTATTTTCACTTCCTCCTTTCTGCGTCTACATTGCTGTATATTTCTTTTGGTGGATTGTTAGTTTGGCCCTTATGCCTAAAAAAAATAATCGCACGAAGGCTACGTAAAAGGAGTTACGCCTTTATGATCCAAACAGTGATTTAAAATATTCATCGGAACTAAACTTCCGACATTATGCATCTAAGATTCTATTAATAATAATAAAACGATTGTGGTTAAACGGCTATATGCCTTTTGTGTTAATAACTTTGTAAATGCATCGGTGGGCCAATGTGAAAATAAATCGTTATGCATGTGAACTTTTCAAAACATGGTGCCAAAAAATTTGCAACATCGGGCATTATCCATTGGTCATGGCGTGTCAAATAACTAACACTGAATCAGTTTGATACGTTGTGATTGGTCGTTGCGCCATCGCATGTCTGGCCGTCTGTCACTTTGCTCCTTGCACGCATATACATTTCGGTGTTTTTGTTTTTTTCACGTCTGATTTTTAATTAGATAGACCAAAATGACATTTGGTGAGTTGCCTTTATTTGTAATTAAAAAATAGTGATGTTCCTAAGTAATCGGGAAATTCAATTTATCAATTGATTTCCTATGCTTATTAGGAACATTCTTATAAAATGTTTATAAATTCCATTTGCATCGTGCCGAAGTACATTAAAGCTCTGAATAAAACGGTGTTTGTACAAAAAAATACATGTTGAAACTATAACTTGTAATTTATTTGATCATGTTTGATACCGTTTTAAAATATTCTAGCACTATATAAAAACCGTCGAATTTTTTGTAGGCAGGTATTACTGGCACTGATAATCTCCTAGCAGTTTAAAATAAACAGAAAAGTATCCATGATGTGGGCAAGCAACCAAACCAGCCATTTTCTAAAAGCATTGAACATAGTTACTTCGTACACAAGGCAACGCGAATTGCCGATTCTCAACGATTTTAGTCTTTTTAAGCATAAAATTAAGGATAAAGTTTTAACCTATCAAAAATATCGTAGTTTATCTTTAAAAAATTGCCATGGCACCTTGTATAGCCCGTATCTGTGATTAATATTTTATATCCAATTGACCTAAGATTGTGGATAAAAAAACTAAGGATGGTAAAGAATTCAAAATATTGGAAGCTGTGTGGCTGCAACTGAGACAAATGGAACCCGAATAATTGACCAATATATCTTTGGCGCCTAACTCTCCCAGAAATATTAACTTCCCTAAAAAAATACCGCAAGTAAGAGACACTGAAAAGCCTATATCTACTGCAAAGAAAAATGATCTCATGACTCTTTTGAATCGGGTTCCTACGGAGTTTCATGCATACCATAGAAATTTTCCTCATAACGGAAATATTCCCGATTTTCCAGCAAAACCCAAAAACCAAAAAAAAGTCTTGCTATAAGCATGTTTGGCTAGATTTGTGAAGTTTTCTTGTCTTTTGCTTTTCACCAAAAACATATCCTTTAAATGACTAAAGTAAAAATATTAAGTGTCTAAATTAATTTAAAAAAATAAAACAAAATAATTTATTTTATAAAAAACAATTACAAAAAATATATAAAAAAATAATAGTTTTTTTTAAAGTTCCTGAAGATTACCCTAACACCATTTAGTGACAGTGAATTACGAGTATAGATGAAAACTGCTCATTAGGGAAACTGTAACAAATAACTAAACCAAAAACCAGTAACAAAAATAATAATAAATAATGTTTGTCTGTGCCCTTTTTTGCAGACCATTCGCAGTTGAAGTTAAGTTGACAACGTGACAAAAAACAATGAGAGCAAATAATAAAGAAATGAATTTGAAAAACAATATTACTCGTGCTTTATACTTCTGTTAGAATAAATTCTTTCGAAAAAATATTACTTTAACTTTGTAGAATCCTTGGTTTAATTTTCCGGAAAACAAAAAGAACACGTTGTATTATACTCCAGTAAATAGATGAATAATTAAATATTTAAATTTTCTCTGATTTTCTTATTATTGTGATAAATAATAGTCGTTTATATGGAACAGTTTCTGTATCCGACTTTTTGCCAAAAGAACTATAGTTAATAAATGAACACAATAAAGTCGCATTCGCAATTTCGTCGTGTTAAATTTTAATAGATATTGATTTATTTTTAGGCATAACGTTCTATTTGGACAAACACCTCACATTAAATTTACAAAAATTGGAGGCATAAAGCCGTATGGCCACATACTAATCAGTTGAATAAATACATTGAATAATTTTAGGGGCATAAAGGCGGATGTCATCATTTTTCTAAAAAAAGTTGATTTTTCACTGTTTAGAAACATTATTTTTAAATTTTAATTATAAAGCTAGGCAAGCTACTTATTTATCTAAGTAAATGCAAAGAAATCATTTACGTGTTGTTTGTACCTATTAAAATATTTGCCGATAAAATTTAATTTTTATTTTGCTCTGTCCTGTAAAGTTGGCAAAATCAACATCCGCCCTAATGCTTCTAAGCTCTAGAATTATAGATTGAATCAATTGAATATTTTTTATATCAACGATCATAATAAACATGTTTTTCAATGTATAGCTAAGCAAAAATGATTATTATTTTTATAATATGATTTGACTCAATTATCTTTGATCCAAGCTTTGACTGCATGCCTTGACTCTATACCATGCCAATTAAAACTAAATTACTTTCCACCCTAGGGATGGATAAGCTATTTTCCACCCGGCTATCTACACAGGAAAGTGCTATTTTCCGAACGGGAGAGATGAAAAATTTATTGTTATAGGTTTCACACTTTCACACTTAGGCGACTTTAGCGCAACGGTCGCGCGACAACTGCGCTGCTGAAAAAAAAATTCTAGTCTTGAAATGTTTTTTTAGACACGTGTCCCTGGCCTCTGCCTTGCAAGCTAGCCTGTTATTGCCTTTACACATTGATAAAAGGCGTGAAAGAGACAAGAACAGCCGCGTCTGGTGAAAATTCCTGCGAAATACGTAACAAAGTAGGAATTGGTCCATGCAGGATCGGGAGTCGCGCCAGACAAAGAGTATTTTGACAGAGGCCCGTTTATATGGTTTATTTATATAATAATTAGGGGAGTAGAAGGAGAGTGGCTGTAGGTATAAGTGTTGCATATGTCTAAAAATGTTTTAAAACAGCAGTTGTGAAGCATGGTTTGTTATTATTACATATAATGTAGGTAAGCCATACTCCATTATGAGACACTCTGTCAAAACAATACCTACGTAATTATTTTAATCATAAATTGGGTATTGGCTGAAACCTTTAGACTGCTGAAATTTAATTAACAGAAACATTCGGTTGGATGTCAATATTTATGCATCTACAACACAGTTAATATTGGGGTGCGAGACGGCGAGAGGTTATCAGTATTTGGAAACGAAAGGTCGTTAAATGTCTCTCTATTTTCCAATTCCAATAACTGAATAAAATAAGATAGTAACGTTGATTAGGCAGGTGAAAAAACAAGCGACGCGCGCTGTCTCGATTTTTTTCTGTGCTGGCCAGTGCACGCTTTCTGCAGAATAATCACATTTTGAGTCGAATTCAAATTATCATTGAATATTATATATAAATATAAGTAGTCTCTACTTTATTATAGGCAAAAAAAATTACGACTTTGGAAGCGCCTATCCCGCAAACGTGACACTTTTAGAGAAAACGCTTCTAGAAACCTCCATGTCATTTTAAGAGACGTAACCATAGACACACGCATAGTTTCGACCAAAATTTTTTTTAGGTTTGAGTTTCATATATGGGAGTTCCCCCCTAAATATTATTTTTTTATGAGAATCGTAAAGCGGTTAACAGGATACATCTACCTACCAATTTTCAACTGTGTAATGCTAATAGTTTTAGAATAAAGTGTCTGTGACATACGGATGGACAGACAGACAGACAGACAGACTTGACGAAACTATAAGGGTTCCGTTTTTTTGCCATTCGGCTACGGACCCCTAAAAACAGCGGTGCTGTTGCCACGCGACTGCCGCGCGCCGCTGCTGCCATTTATGTTTCAAATTATCAACAGCGCGACTGTTGCGTGACCGCCGCGCTGCTAAACTCTCCTAAATGTAAAGGGCTCTAAAACTGGTGAGGTGGCGGTGTACTGTCACCTATTTTTAAATTCGGAAAAATATCAGGAGAAAACTACTAAACCGGCTACTAGAAGTCGAAGTCCAGAGGGACAAGAAGGGTCGATCCGTCTTTATTAACGACGGGATCAAAGCGGACGAGCCGCCCTCCACGCACCATATAATTATACATTCTCGAGCAGTAAAAAGAAAACTTTTACAACTATTTTACGGAATTTTTAGGGGGCCGTTACTCAAAAAATAATGAACCGTTGTTAGATCACAAGCTTGCCTACTTGATATAAGAAAATTCAATAGTAACACAATGTCGTGATATTATAACTTATAGCAACGAAACCGATAGAGTACGTCTGTTGTAAGTCGTCTTTCTCAGGACCGGTGAAAATAATCTATTGAGTATTTGCTCGTGGGCCTATTTTTAAAACGTGTGTAGGATTCACTGTGGTATATTGTCTTTCACGTCGGTACTGACAATATCTGACTCTTAAACAAACTTAATTTATTAATTTGGAATACGGAATGATTACTATGTATGATATGACATGAATTAACGGGCGAGGGTGCGGTGGTCACGGACTCACGATATGGCGCAGCCGCGGAATTACTGTATCGTCAGCATTTTTACGATAAAAGTGTATCGCCACAGAGATAATAATAATAATCTTGAGGACACCGCCGCCTTACCACTTTTAAACAAAAAAATTCGCACCCACGCCACGCCACGACACAAAACACGGTTATTAAAAACACCTGTTTAGGAGCTACGATGCCATATTGACATACTCGTACAAACACACATAACGACACGGTTAAACTAATAACACCTAATAACAAATGATGAATAAGGATCCACTTTTCTGCTCTCGAAGTTAGAACAGGTAGTTTTTTACGTACAAAAGTTCCGTTTTGCTACCGGTTGGCCAATGGAAAACTTTCCCGTGTAGTAAATAATCAAAAACCCACTTCAATTTCATTTCTCTAGTTCACATTTTTCAAATATACTGAGCTAAACAAAATATAAAGGAATATACGTGAATTCCATTGATTATTATGTTATCAATATACAATTAAGTACAAAAAGGATTTAGATAATATCATAACCAACCGATTTTTTTGTATAAAACACAAAGTTTTTCATATAAAATATTTTTTAAGTCAAGTCTAGTACATAAACCATCCCTACACCTACCTATACCAAGGAAACGTGTAAACTCGTATCTAAAGGCTAGTCTTAAATTAATAATGACGTCACTTTATACGTCGTAATATAATCCCTAGACATAAAAGTTTAACTGGGCTCACATAATTAAAATAAATGCCATAAAAAGCTCTCAGTTGTGTGTTGCCTTTGCTAATTAACGTGCATGTTTTAATTTTCTCTCTTCTGTACCGGCCGGTCGGAAAATAAGAGAAGCTCGCTTACACGAAGATTTTACTTAACTTTATAATCATAGTTATGGTTAAAATAAAGTTACAGTTGAGTAAAAGTTCTTGTTAAGAAAGGTTTAGTTACGTTTAAGTTATATTATTTGGCATACCGGATAGTTATTATTACCCGGATGGCGCATGATGCGATGCAGGGATTCGATTCCTCTCTTATGACAGGTTATTTTTAAGTGGTATTTTAATGTTAAGTGGACGATAATATTCAGTTATTACTACGGTTAGGTAATAGAAATAAAGACGAAGTGTTGTTAAAAAAAGATACAGATAAATTAGGTTTCTGCAGCCCACTTTAACGAGCTATTTGTCTACGTAAGCGAGCTACAACAATAGAAGGAATCAATTGCATTCACCGCAATGCGGTGTTCAATCAAACATTACAACTAGTTTCCCTATTCAAGAATCACTTTAAACAACTCACCTTAATAACCAACAACCCGTTTGTTATAGAATTGAAGTGTTGTTTCGGAAACAGCAAAATAACAACTGCTTTAACTGAAAATCCATTTGAATAAATTAGAATGAATTTGGCCCAGTTGCGCGATTGATAATTAACTTATTTATTGGTTAAATGTCGTTATCAGCGGTTGAATATTTAAGATTGTGCGTGTTATTAAGAAAAAATACTTATCAAATAAATAAATAAGTCAGTTATTTATCTTCAGCACAACAGGGACTTTAACTAGTTAACAATTTTCAAAGAATATTCTAGGGGTCCTAAGGTGTAGAAGCTGGTGCCTGGGTCCGTACAAGAATGGCTGTTTTAATTACCATTGGTTGAGAATTTTTTTCTTCAAATAGCGCACAATGGTACATATTTCACTGGTTAAATGTCGTTCCGCTGGTAACGACATTTAACCATTAGCTGAGTTAGCTAGCGATTACGGAATTGGGCTTTAGCTTTATTTAATAGTTTTAGCCTGAACATGCGCCCACTACAGCATATACAGTAGTATTTTGAAGTTTTGATATTTGAAGCTAATTGCTTGCTATATATTTTACCTATAGTTTCTCCTAGGGCATGGTTTACAATCAACAACAAACACGAACCAACGGATACTTGAAATATAGAACGAGCGAAGTATCGTAGGCCGTAGGTCTGGCAGATAGTAATAACCAGAACTTTATTTGGACATTGTGAAAGCATTTTAATAGTTACTTTTACCTTAATTTTCTATATCACACACACGACCGTCAGCAAAGTTTACGGATTAAGACCCTTTACACACTGCGACTTTTAGCATCGATATTAATGCGCATAATAATCGATGCAGCATCGATACTGCATCGCTACCGTTTCAATAGCCAGCTTCTGCATCGCGACTGCATCGATACTAACGCGCGGTAGCATCGATGCTAAAAGTAGCGCAGTGTGTAAAGGTTGACATTTTGCGACTGCATCGATGCAGCATCACGAATGCATCGCGTTTGCATCGGTGCTAAAAGTCATAGTGTGTAAAGGGTCTAAATACCAGTTTAACCATATGAGTCAGTAGGTACTTACTATTATAATAAAGACCTATTATAGTATAGTAAGTACGTACTGACGATTCGTCCTGAAATTATTACTGACCTACTAAAACACTAATATGACCAAAAAATGAACTAATAGGTTTAACTCGGTACCGACTACTAAAACATTTTAATGGTAAAGCAGATCTAACCAACCGTAAAGGGAACAGCACCGTTGATAGAGGTGTTCAGTATTATTTTTATAAATTTTCATACTTCAACGCATGCCTATCAAATTCGTAACGCAAGTCTATCACAAAATAACTGTTATAAGTTGTAGCAAACGTGATCCGTCAAGGCGTCTGCTATCCGTAGCCAATCCGATGGCGTTAACGTGATTCCGTATGGTTGATGCGTGTTCTATGGAAATACAATACTGTTCCCTTTACGAGTGGTTAGATATGCTTCAACCTTTAGTTTCCTCGGCTGACCGCTAAGTGGAACCGTTGAAAGATCTAAACCACTATCATCTGTTATGTACCGGAATGTGAATAGGCAGGCAGGGGCTCGTTCCGTCGAGCCTTATAATTATTCTAGGCGATAATAGTTTGCAGTAATGGCGTATTCGACGGAGACCCAATAAATCGTTCGCTGTTTATAATTACAGCTTATACAAAGGGCCATCGATGTTGTTATCATTTTCGCCTATGAAAGGGATTTGGGATGTTTTGCATTTAATATTTTTTATTGGTGTGGACAGCACTAGCTGGTGTATAAAACCGATGGCTGTTGGTGTAAAGCGGTATGATAAAATCCTGCTTCGTTTTCAATGTGGTACCTACCTCCTTGCCTAGCCTACCTAGTTTTTTATTGTCATGATTAGATGGGTATCCGCCCCTGTACCCACAGGCAAGGTCTGAATTTCGAGCTACCTACAGCAGTTAACCTTATTTATGGT
The DNA here is from genome assembly GCA_963584085.1 of Pyrausta aurata. Classification (NCBI taxonomy): domain Eukaryota; kingdom Metazoa; phylum Arthropoda; class Insecta; order Lepidoptera; family Crambidae; genus Pyrausta; species Pyrausta aurata. The sequence goes on from OY757251.1 coordinate 6,483,988, forward strand.
ATTAGGTATATTTATTTGTTAGTTTGATCAAGACAAATATGACGAGTCCAGAAAACGAAAACAGTTTGGAGTTGTGTTTTAAATTGGGAACCCTACGTTATTTTCTGACATTTTTATTATTTAAATGATTGGCAACGGTATATGGAGATTGAGTATACGCTTTAATAAACAAATAAAAAACGAGCCAACACACGCGTCCGAATACACGCTTGTGAAATATAAATCGGGTAATATTCAACATATTATGTGTGCCTGTGTAACAACAGGCCATAGCGGATACGAGAAGAGCAGACAGGAAATAACCAATAGGGTTTCATTAGATTGAACATTTCCACCCTTGGTCTCTTTCAAAACGCCCGCTGGAAAATATATGACTCCCCATAATGTATGCTCATGACCTCGGCTTTGGAACACATAATATTACCTACTACGTTTTATTGCCGCAGCGATTTGAACCCAATAGAGTTCCGAAATTTAAGCGAGCATCCAATTTCGTGATATATTTTTCACCACAAAACTATGTTTATTTAATTCATCTTGTTTACGATGAATTATTTATGTAAATCTGACATGAAATTGTATTGATTAAACTATAAGAATTAATTTGCCCACCCTGCTTGTTTGTACATTGATGAGTGTAGTTACACCACTTATAACTTAAGGACAGATGGACCGATTTTCATGATTTATACTTTGTTGGATTTGTCGGTCGAATAGGATAATAAACAGAAAATGGGACCGGTGTCCCTTAGCTTCTAAATAATAAGAGTTACAAATAAAATTGATGTTAAAGAGTAAATACCTAGTATCTTGATTCCAATAAACAAGGATAAAAACGCTTCTCAGAACTAAAAATACTCCTGCATTGTGAGCGTTGAGCAAGTTTTCACAATCTTGCATTTTCTCTGTCAACAAACAACTTGCTAAACTAAGCTGTGTTAATTAGCAATTTGAATTATCCGACTAATCCAACCAAAATTGACGTTGATTGTAGATAAAAAAAAAAGAAAATATATTTATACTAGCTATGCCCGCGACTTTGTACGCGTGGAAAAGCGCAGTGGAAACTATATTATGTTTTCTTTATTTTTACTTTGACCTAAAAACATCGGTATCTATGGTAAGAGCTTATAGCTTTGAAAATGACGATAATTCCATACAACATTATTTTCATCCCCCTTTTTAACCCCTCTTTTCGCATAATGTGTAGGTTATGTCCTTTCTCAGGCTGTAGACTACTCGTATATGTGCCAAGTTTCATTTGAATCAATTCAGAAGTTTTGGTGTGAAAGCGCGACAGACAGACTGAGTTCCTTTCACATTTATAATTATTATTATAATAAGTAAGGATTATTTTGTTATACCTACTTTATCTAATTTATCGCGTCACTCAGTTACTTGGTAATGACTCTGATCATTTTCGGAAACGACAAGTTTTTTTAATGAAAGGAAACCTGTAACATAAATGACCTTTAAGTACTTTTATTAGAACAAAATAGTAGTTGAATATTAAATAAATGATGCTAAATCCAGTCTAAAATAAAAATAAATGAAAAAATCAGTGATGATAAAACAATAAAAGTCGTAAACGGCTTTACGATTTCTCTCAGAGAATTAAGGGAGCGGACAGGTGAGCCTCCAAACACCATATAGGGAGGAATTTTTGAATGTCAAGTGGAAGTATGTAGTACTATTATATATTCTGTAGTGGAAGGAAAAGAACTTTAGAATATAAAAGAATATAATTAAGTTTGTTAAAAAATAAAACTAGCTGCTGCGTGCATAAACTTTTGGGAATTATTTTAGCGAAACCGGATTCGAAACAATAATGATTGCAAGTTGGAATCTGTATTAAAAAAATATAGCACTAATCGAAAGCAACAACGAAACAAACTGAAATCACCTACCAACATTCACAATTAATATGCCATTTTATAAAGAGACCACGAAAGCTAGCAATAAGAAAGAAAGAAAGAAAGAAAACACATTTATTCGACTGAGAAAAAATAAAAACATTTAAAACATACAGAGCTACTCGAGTCGAAAAGGCACCCGCTCAGCATGAGTCGTGGCAGCGGAACGCATACCACGACGCTGATTTTCAGCGGATGCCTTTGTGGGTAGAGTAGTCTGCTCAGAGAAAGGCTCAGAATGAAAAATAAATCAATAAAAAAAAAATACAAAAAAAAAATTAATTAAAAATAATAATAGTAATTATAAAATAAAAATAATAACAATCAAATAATTCAAAAAATTTACAAATAAACATTAAACAATCATTGTACCATTCACAAATTAATTTAAAATAAATATTCGGTGAGCTCTGCGGTTAATCGCGAAACGGAACGTTGCTCCGTCCGTCAGTAGCCGTACAAAAGGCAGAAAAAAAGAAGAAAAAAAAAATTATATAATCTTTGTATGGTCTTTGGTTTGGCTCATATAACATACTCTTACTAATCTGTGCTCATATTACTCATATAATCTGTGGTTTGGATTCGCGGTCGGTGCCGGTGGCCATCTTAAATCTAATATCCGACAAAATCCGAGTCAAGACGAAAAAAGTGCCACGCCAACCAGCCACGTTCAAGATGAGAGGACACGTTTTGGACACGTTGGCATCCATGGCTTCAGAACAGACGAGGCAAAAGGAACGATCAGTCATCCGGTCGAAACAAAAAGGGGGGTTGGGCGATGGACGAGACGCGTCACCTCCACGCGTGGCGAAAGCTGCCAAAAAAACCGCTGCACAGGGAGCACATGTGAAGAAAGTAGTGCCCTTCCGTGCGAACGGCGATGCATGGCATCCTGGTTTACCTATGTCTGGGTTCGCGGCCCCCCTCGTTTGACGCGCATTCCCCGTTGGTAAGTGAACGCGTGCTGTTCGTTGTCAAATTGCGTGTGTAATAAGTGCTGTTTGAGTTTTAGTTTGAACGTTGTTTTTACCTTCAGGGCGCGCAACGGCGGTTATTGCAAATACTTATTTACAATAATTTTTTATTACAAGTTTCTGTGGCTACTCTTATTTAGACTTCATATATGTTTTATAAGTACTGTTGTGATTTTATTTCCATTGCGATTTTAAACCTTGTCGATTCGTACTGCAAGAAAACGGTGCAATTTTTTTTATTTGTTACTGAAAATCTGAAAAATAGAGGCAAATGAAAAAAGGAAAACGTTGAGTTCGAAATTTTACCCTGTATCAACTGTACAGCGTTGACGTCACACAGATTATTAGCTACCCCCAACAGTAACCGCGGAGTGCGCTTTGAAATATTCAGCGTTCTTAAACGTTTGCCTTACTGTTTCCGCGCCTGATTTACAAGGATTAAGATTATTATATTTATTAGGATGTATGCCTGAGGATTATGATGACAGTAAAAGTTTTACCGCTTTTTTATACATAAACGTTGGATTAAATATTTTCAAAAAAATAAAAAATAAATTAAATATAAAGAGTCAAAATGAGAAGCCAGATTGGCACTCTGCAGAGAGGCAAAGATTATCTCTCCGCGACAAATTAACCGTGGTCCGCTATTTTTGTTCCCAAGCGCTCCAGGGCCCCTATTTTTGAATCACTCGCTTGGATATGGCGTGTGATTTTTGTTCGAAAACACACTAAAAATCAACGGAAATCACTCAAAATCTAGACGTGAGTACTCACAAAATTGAGCAATGATTTTTCAAATACTTTTTGTGTAGAATACATCTGGTTTTCATTCCAAAATTCGATTTTAATCATTGAATATCACTCGCCATCTTGACGCGACTGATTCAAAAATAGGGGCCCTGAGGTTAAGAAAAAACCCTACCCATGACTAGGGCTTGGACCGAACTAGATTAATGGAAATGGCATATCTAGCTGCCTAAAAATAATTCGTAAGTTTTTTTTTCTTCTTTTGACACGACCACCAAATAATACAAAAGATGAGAGTGTAAATCAGTAACGCATACTTAGGTTTTCTTATGATATTACTGACTTCGAAAAAAAGAAGGTTCTCAGTTCAACCTGTATGTTTGTATGTATGTATGTATGTTTGTTTGTTCGTGAATATCTCGCCGTTGGCTGGACCAATTTTGTTGCGGTTTTCAGCAAAGTATTTCTTGTACTGAGAAGAACGTTTAAGTAATTATTTCAGTTAGGTATCAATTAGGTACAATATAACTTAAACAATAACTAAAACAGAAAAACTTTTTATAGAAAAAAAATTAATCGTTTTTAAAAATGCACTAAAAGGACCAAACTAACGCTTTAGGTAACAAACTCATTTGAAGTCGGCGCATGATGTCAACCTTAACGGACAGCAACAGTCTACTTATGCACGTCATGCACCGATTTCAAATGAGTTTTTTCTCCTCTAAGCGTTGTTGTGTTTGTGTGTTTTATTTTTTATGGCGATTTATTTATTTATTTTTTAATTTTGAGTCGTCCAATATCTTATTCCAGTCCAAAATTGTATCAGTGCTCCAATAATTTTATACGTCATCCATTATTTAATATACAATAGAATATTAATTAATGCTATAGATAGTGCCATCCACGAAGGCGCGCGCCGCCTTTCGTTCTAATCGTTTTAAATACATATGTGCAACTTTTTGTCAATATTAAATAATACTATAATGAATATAATTATTACATATTTATTAAATGATATTAAAATATTTGCCACACATCCCGCACCCCGCGCTTTCCTCAATCAAAAATGAAGGCGCGCGCCTTCGTGGATGGCACTATCTATAATTACGAGTAAAATCAACACTCCACTGTAGGCAATCTCTTAAACAGAAATGTTTTGGTTACCTATTTCTTAATTAAGTTTGTGCAATCACTGTGAAGGTTCCTAAGTGAATAAAATACTTGCTTCTAAGTTGAGATAGTACCTACCGAATGTTATTATTATGCTCGCGATGCTCGCGTGCGGTATTTAGATACTTACTTACTTATAATATCGTTATTAATAAGTGTAATACGTATATTATTTTTTCTGTCTGAAATGTACTTTTTACAAGCTGTCTCTCTGGGTCGTAATGATAGTAATTAATAACATTAGCTTTAGCTTTTTTTTTCTTTTTAAATGTAAAACCTCTTTTTAATTACTCTGTTCTGTTTTAACAGCACTTTCTCTTCTTATATAATTGATAAATACATTAATAATATAAATAATTAATTAAATATGTAATGATAAACTGTAACGAAGGGACCGGTCGTAGACCAAAAGCGACGACCCCTTCAAATATATCACAATCTTGTACATAATAGGTTTAATTAGTTAAGAAATAATATCTAAATAAACAAGTTACTATAAAAAAAGCCAGCTCACACTTACCCATCCCATTAAAATATTTCACGGAGCTGGTACTAAAGATTGTGAATTAATCCAGTGGGGTTAAATGCTACATCAATTTTATGCGCGGCCCCATAGTGATAGAGCTTATAGAGCTCAAAATAATCTGCTGAACCTGGACGGCAATTTCACAGAATTTCTATGAACTAGAACTGGGCACGCTATTCATAATCAGCTTTTAGAATTTGGTATTTTACAGAGAACCCAATCATCCTTAATGATATAGTATCACTTACTAATTAAAAGCGACAGATAAAAAAAAAGACAAAGCGTCTGTAATAGAAGCAAAAAAAATAATCAATTATTCTATAGAGTATTCGTAGTTACCTTGACCTGGGCCCCTATTTTTGAATCACTCGCTTGGATATGGCGAGTGATTTTCGTTCGAAAACACATAAAAAATCAACAGAAATCACTCAAAATCTAGACGTGAGTACTCACAAAATTGAGCATGATTTTTCCAAGCCTTTTTGTGTAGATTACAACTGGTTTTCATTCCAAAATTCGACTTTAAACATTGAATATCACACGCCATCTTGACGCGAGTGATTCAAAAATAGGGCTCCTGGTCATAGAGTTCCAAAATGCATTAACTAAAAGATATAGTAATCCAAAATTATAATCTCTAGTCAATGTATATCCAAATCTATAACTCTTTGTAGTAAATGACAATGTCAAGTTCTATGACTGGACTCATTTGTTTGCAATTCATTGCTGGTTCGATTTATTTTGTTGGATAATAACAATAAAATTATTTTTCAATAAAAAAATAAAACCATTTCATATAGATTACTCGTCACTTGAAGGGCCTACATTTTAATTTTTTGCTCCTATTACAGGTCACACCTTGTATAAGTCCATAATGATATTACAATATGCAACCTTATACGCTTGTGGAGCGTAAACTAAGAACCAAAGAATACGAGTATATAATACTAATACATTAAAACGTAAGGCTGATTATTGCCAAATAGTAACAAATTTTATCTTGGCCCAGCAGTGAAATGACAAAGTTAAAAAAAAAAATACTGAAGTCAGTTTTTCTGTGCATGTCGAATATTTCAAACAATTTACTTTCTGTGAATAATGCAGTCTTTTTAAAGCTACTATGTAGGTAATAAATTTCAATTACTTATGTTATTAAAATATTGTTTACAATATTCGACATGCAAAAGAAAAGTTTAAAGTAGTAAAGTTATATTATTCGGATCGGATGTACTACGGACTCTCTAGACACTCTAGTATACCTACAAGTACCTTAGATTAGACTAAAGAGGTAGTTCACCAGAGCTTAAGACCGATGCCGTCACTTATCAAGTCATTGGCACCGGATAATCCAATTTGTTAGTAGATGGCCAGACAAAGACCTACCTAATGACGAAGATATTTTTTAGGAGTGAGCTTTGTGATGGTGATGAGTAAAGTCAGCCTTAACGTCTTCACTGTCTTATAATCTATTGATGATATACGAAAAATAATAACATAAGAAAATATTTTAAAGTAGTCTATAATTATTTACTTAATACAAATTAAAAGTACAAGTTCACAAAATTTCAAACTATCTCGGTGTTTCCTAGTGACTACAATCCTAATCTATTCAAAGTTAGAGTGAACAGGCTTCTTCTGGGCGAGCTCGTTCCATCTTCGACTCCGTCTTAGTCACACTTGGCTTGGTCTGGAGTCAAGAGCAAACCCATACAAAGTAAAAAAAAAACTATTAAAAGATAAATACAAAAAAATATTTTCATTGCTGAAATATGGGCGTAACAATAAATGTATTTTCGATTGTTTAAATCAAACAATAACAAGTAAATTATTTATATTCAGTCAAATTTTTTAATAAAATGCTGTTTTAAAAATATCTGGCATTTAATGTTTTTTGATTACAACATGAAATTAATTTATAAGCTGAAGTTGTTGCTACCAAAAGTGGATATGCCGATTTATCCTTTGTATAAGGTGAAAGCTAATACTTCACTATCCTAGTGTTTGCTCGTTTGAACCTTTCCTCGTTGACCTAATTATTGGGAAAGAAACAAAAATTGGCTTACATAAAATGAACGTATAACTGGCGGCAGATCTCATTAAGCATAATTTTTAAAAGTTACGTAATACGTCATTAGCTATACATGTTGCGCGATTCAAACACATCAATCAAGTCCCTGTGTAATGCCACTGCTAAGCAAAGGCCTTACCTCAACTTTGAGGTGGTTTGAGCCATTCACGCGGGCTCTGTGCGGGTTGGTTATGGGGTGGTTACAATGCATGCGACTATATAACCTACTGTCAGGTGTTATCAAGCTGCTCACGAGGCCTCTTTACAGACTCAAATAAAAAACGAAAAAAGCCAGTACCAACGACATAACGTGCCTTCCGAAGCACGGATATGCTTGTGTTATATGACACTTATGTGGCTGGAACGGTTGCTTAACTTCGGTAAACTACCCAAGCTCTGCCACCACTGCGCTATAAACCTACAAATGCCAATTTGTGGTTATGAAACATTTATCCAACCGTCCTGCCATTAACGCATTTACACTTATTAGTATTAACACGTTCCGGGACACTATTCCAGACACAATAGATGTTTTATTGTTTTCACGCCTGTAGGTTTACTGTCCCGGAACGTGTTAAGCAAATTCTGATCAGATGTCTCTTCCTTTCATCTTATGTCTTTTTTTATTAAAAGTTTTCATAAAGGTTGAACACTTCATATTAAATACAAACCCGTCCGGAACGTCCAAGAAAAGGACTCTTAGCGTTGTTTGCTACGAAGCGAGTTCTCAGGGCAATTAAATAACCTGCAATGGGCATTGCCTTCGCTCAAAGCATTTGCAACTAAAACAGAACATGCGCGGTCATGCATGTCTGAGGTGCTTATTTATCAGATCTGTAAAAGATCCCAAGAAGTATTCGGACTCGTAACGGAATGTGAATAGCGGTGAAACCGTTTTACCTGTCGACACCACCAGATTACGCTCGCTGAGACAAAATAGGTACGTTATCATTTTTTTATTGAAAAGGTATGACTGGTAGAGAATGTCATACGGCATTAAGTCCACCTTTTGTACAGTTTTTGGTTGTGCAATAAAGTATAAATAAATAAATTTTAATATATATTTTCTTAATTCAAATATATTGTACGACCTCTCAGCATTTTCCAAACGCTTAAAACCGTGTTGAGACGTTCATCACCACTGGTCGATTTTTTTTCAACAACACGCATTTTATTCAAAAGCTTCACTTCAACACGCATTAAAGGGATAGATAATACGAAGACGATAGTAAGTCCATTTTCATGAACTTATTATTTTTATCGGTGATAGCGAGTAAAGAAAACTATAGAATGGCCCACATCTCATTTGTATATAACTAGTCGAGAATGCCATTCGGCGTTAATTTCACATTATACATATTTTTTAATACCTACGTTTTTAATTTTTATCGTGTAGTTACGAAGAATGTAAAAAACCAAAAGTGTATATTTTCGTCGATCGTGACCATAAAATTAATATTCCTATCGAAAGAGAAGAACAAGTAAAAGCTGTCAAATGAAACCGATTTTAGATGACAATAACTAACGTATGTAAGGAATATTAGTAACTTAAAATGAGATAATCATTTGTTCAGGTAATTTATACCAACCTTCCTAAGTTAAACATATTAGATAACCACTGATATCTGTATGATAAAAAATATTTCTTGAGATAAATATTCGTAGATACGCATTACCTGTGTTATTCTGTCTTTACTTTTTACGTAAATTAACGTTTATAGTATAAAATAATCAAACTGCGTACTTTAAATTTTAAGCGCATTGGTAAATATACATTGTTTATTAAGAGGCTTCGATTTGGACTAATCTACCTGTTTAATTAATATTTGTTGGGGCTATTTCGCTGTAATGAACAACAATCAATCATCAATCAAGTCACCATGTTTCAGGATAACTATTTCTAAAAAATGTACGAGTACACAATTTCACAAAAATACATTTAATAAATTTTCAGCGAGCCTCCATGGGCCTCCAAACTGACTGACAGCCGCCAAAAACGGTTCTGCTACATCGCACCTCGCATCTCTTTTTATCACACAGTTTGCTGCAAGTGACATCTCGCTCTTGTCGTTCTATTCCAAAGGGATAGTAATTTTATGATCGTGGCCACCAACTGGTGGGTCTATAGACAGCTCCTGTCGACAAGCCGATGCTAAGCCACCACTTGTCAGCAATCTCTAATGTCGTCCGTTTGCAAATATGATGTCATCAAAGATTGCAATACTGATGCTATCGAGTTATGTGATATACCTGCCGATTTGTACAGTAGAATCAGTAAGAGGGCAAATCAAATTAACGTTTGAAACCGCAATATTATTCAGCATTAAACAATCCTCGTTACTGTGAAAGTATCGGTTGCGTTGTTATTTTTATTACTCTGCGCAGGCGGAATGCTTTGTTTGTGATGGCACAAACAACTTGCTTTATCACATTTATCATTTATAGTGGACGTTTCTTTAAAGAATATATTGCAGCGGCCGCAGCGTCTAGAGGTAAAGCAGTAGAAATGTCAATATTTATACATTTCCCCTCGATAAATTCAGTCGTAAAATTTTCTGCTTAATCAAATATCCTTTTAATTTGTCTTTAATAAACCGTTTTTATTACAAATAGACTTCTTAATCGATAAAAAATCTAAAATATGAATTTCGTCTCAGTGTTATTCATGCGCCGTCAGGGCGGAGTCGTCACTGAGTTGTACATAAGTTGTACTACGAGAGTACAATAGGTATACCTTGCTATTCAGACAGTGGCGTGTCACCTTTCAAAGCTGCTCACTTTAAACACACGATGTGATAGCACTACTGAATGACTACTGTAGACCAACAGTAGATGCCGAGAATACGCGAATCGTGGTGCAACTTCTGCGCCAGGCAAAAGAAAATAAAAAAATCAGGCCGTTAGCCGTCTGATTTTCTTATCACTGCTTCAGGCTGTGGCCAGAGGTCGTGTTTATTACTTGGACTACGATTCAGGTATTGTCCTCTAACTTTATGGTATTACCTACATCTATATTTTAGATCTAGTTACACAACTACACACAAAATAGACCATTTTTTTCTTGCCTAAAAGTTATTATAACTGATGCGGAGATCGGTCTGCTTTTCGAAGATATTATATATTTTTTAACTAGCCACTAGCGGACTCAGCGAGTGACCTTCGTTTCACCCCCGGCCCCGTTCTTATTTTTTTTATTTTCTGCGCAATATTCTTATTTTCTTTTATAAAAACCTTCTCCTGACCATAACAAACACACAAAAAAAAATTATAGCAAAATCGGTCAAGCCGTTCACGCGTTACGTCGGACCAAGGGAATTATGGATTCATTTTTATCATCATCTAATTTAAGAGCCAAGCTCTTGTCGGTGGAGTTTTTTCCATTCCTTACGCTCTTCCGCCATTCTCTTGACCTCTTGATACGACGCAACATTCAACTTTTGCTTTATTTGATGCATATAGCTTATTCTTGGTCTTCCTCTCTTCCTTTTTCCTTCTATTCTTCCCTCTATTATCGTTCTGATGAAACTGTCGTGTCGTATCAAGTGTCCCAGCATTCTCCCTCTTCTACTCTCAATTGTTTCTATTAGTTTTCTCTTTTCCTTTACCAAGTTCAAGACTTCTTCATTAGTTTTTTTCTCCGTCCAGCTTATTCTCTCCATCCTCCTCCAGCACCACATCTCAAACGCTTCCAGTCTCTCCCTATCTTTCTTTGTCATGGTCCACGTTTCACACCCATATAGTGCTATACTCCAAATGTACACTTTCACGAGATTTTTGCGAACATTGCTGGATATTCTGGCCTTTATTAAGTTCTTTTTTAAGTTAAAAGCTTGCCTTGCCATCGCAATCCTCGCTTTCATTTTTATACCTATTTAAAAAGATTAAGATTTATACAGGGTATCGCAAAAAGAGCACGCCCAACTTACAATTAAAATAGCTTGGCCATAGATATTTCAAACAAAAAAGTTACATGACTCTTTTGGTTTGGGAGATAATAATGCAACTTGGGTACTCATTTTGTTTATTATTTCTTTTAATTATGATAATTTTCTGAATAGAAGCAGGAAGAGAAAGAACTAAGTACCAACAAAATGTGTAAAAGAATAAGACCCCGGAAGACCCACGAACATTACTCACCGTCCATCTGAATGCGCAAACGTCATAACACTGAAAACAATGCTCGTAAATTTAAACACAATTTTATAACCCGCCACTATTTGACTTGAAATCAGTTTGAAACAATACGAAGAATTTGGTAATAACAAAGGTCTCCCAACAAATTGGTCGTAACTTTTACAGCGGCTCATATTTTATTACCTTTTGAAACCGGGCGGGGAACTGAGAAGAAAGTAATTCAGGTTTAATTCTGTTAATCGGGGTCATTAAGTGTCATCACGAACTGAGTGTCGTGCCCGGAACGACCTTTCACGGACGCATTATGTAGGGTTGCCTCCTTCGAAACGGCTGACCGCAAACACCAAATTTCTGTCTATAAGCCACGTCTTTTAAAAAGTTACTGTTTGGATTTAATTATTTGAAGCTATTGGGTTGAGTTTAACGGTTGATATCATCCGACTAAAATATATGAAAGCATCACATTATATGCACGTCTTAGGCTGCGTTTCCACCAGAGATGTGCGATGGAAATGTGTCGTACGAGGATGTCTAGCTGTGCTGTAAAAATGTGCGGGTGTTTCCACCAAAGCTGTGCGATGAAAATGTGCCTACAAGGATGTGTAGCGGAGCTGTGAAAATGGGCATCTATGTAATGCAAAAATGCGTTGCGAAGCTATGAAATATATCAACGACAACTTTTTAACACACATTCCTCGCAACACATCCCTCGCACCCATTCCTCGCACACATCCCTCGTGCACTTATTACTACTTACTGTCCAAATATGCTGACAGGCAGTCGCGTAAAACAAAACATAAATATGCAACATAATAATGCTCAAATCAAATACCTATAATATTACATCGTAATGGCTAACTTCGGGAAATAATCGTCGAACATACTACTATGAAAGCTTGAATGCAATATATTTCCAAACATAACATGTTTTCCGTATATCCAGAACTAATAATTATTTTTCGTAATTATATCAGGAATGTATCCATTAAATATTACTTTGTATTTAATATCTCTATAAATCGAAATTTCAATCCACTCCGTTTTTTATCAATTTGAAATTAATTTAAACACGGTATTTTGTAAAGCGTTCTGAAAATAGCCATAAATTAATTTAAAACGCAGTTGAATTGTTTTGGAATCCTGCATGCGTTAGGCTAGGCGCACACTAGGACTTTTTGTCACGGTAACAGGTTTTTTTTTCTCATAAAATAGTAGACGTAACATCCATGGGTATGCATTAATATAGATTATTTGGTTAGTGGTTACGCCACAGTGACATAAAGTAACAGGACCTATTTCTGTCATTAAATGATTTTATGCTGTAAAATGGGAAAATAAACATGTCACCGTGACAAAAATCACTAGTGCGCGCGTAACCTAAGAGCGCTTTCACATTCAGGCGACTTTAGCAGCGCGGCAGCAGCGCCGCAGCGGCACGTAAGTCGCGCGGGTCCGTCCCACTATACTCATTACCCATTGCAGATGAATACTATCCCCGTATTAGCACTGCAATGGGTAATGTCAATGCAATGGCGTAAGGTGTAGTGGGAACGACCCAGTCGCGCGACCGTCGCGCTGCTTATAAAAGGCATCCGCTGCTGCCGCGCTACTGTCGCCCTAGTGTAAAGGCGCACTAAACCTTCCGCCGTCGTAGCACCAGCCGATCACAGGTTTTTTTATTGCCGTGTAGGAAAAAACTATTCAGAGGATCCGATACCGGTTCTATATCTTCCTGGCAACCCTCACTACCAAGCCCGTACCACAGACTTAGCTCCGAAATATTACTCCTGGGAGAGCGGTATGATTGTAATGGTCTTAATTGCATAATGTCACTATTTCACTAACGCAGACAATCACAAGAAATTCCAAGGTTTATGACTAAGTCAGCGTTTATGGCCCAAGTCGGGAATTTATTGCATTAGTAGGTTAGTGAAACTTTAAATAAAAATATTTGTACCTGTGAATACAAAAAGAATTTAAATATTTCATACAGCTTTATAGCGTGTGTCCTGTATTAGGAGCAAAAAATTTTATCAATGATTCTGCAGACTATTCGTAGTAACCTTGACCTGGTCATAGTGCTCCGAAATGCTTTAACTAAAAGATATAGTAATCCCAAGTTAGTAGTTAATGACAATGTCAAGTTCTATGACTGGACTCATTTGCTTGCAATACTTTGCTGGTTCGATTTATTTCATTAGAAAATAACAATGAAATTATTTTTAATATTAATTACTCGTCACTTTAAGGGCTTTCATTTAAATTTTTTGCTTCTATTACAGGTCACACCCGTATAATTTTTAACTGACTCAAAAAGGAGGAGGTTATCAAAGCGACTGTATGATGTTTTTTTTTAATTTATTTGTATGTTACCTCATATTATCTCAGTCATTTGCAGACTGATTTGATTTTTTTTTAACTACAAAGGATCAACCTTTTAGTTGGTCCCATACACCATTTTGCCAAGTCTGGATCTAATGAAGAGATCTTGATGTAATCGAGGGAAACCCTCAAATTATAAAAGCTACTAAGTCGTTTGATAGTCACCATTTTGTGGAGCTGAACTGATGGTGGAACTACATAACGCTTAGGAATTCAGTAATTATGACGCCAGACCTTATGAAGTACTTTGTGACTTATTGAAAAAGGGTGTGTAATATATAATATAACAACATATCATATAAAGTTAAGAAAAAGTGTACTATGACATAAGATTATTTCTTGATGACAAAATGTAGATAACTTTAATTTATTCATATACCTTTAAGGTGAATCATGGCTGTACTTATAATAATTTTGTATTTGACATCATGTAATACCCATGTTTATGAATTAATAAATGATTGATTGATTGATTGATTGAGTTCAAAACATATACAATCACATAATATAATTTTGTTTAATATAACACTTTTTTAGTATAATGATGGAATGATATAATTTTAAAACGTATAACAAACGATTGAGCTAAAATCAATTGATATAACAACATTTAATATAACATTGACATGATATAATAATTAAAACAAATAATGTTTATTTAGTATAACATTCATGTACGATAACACTCTTTTTATATAATATTTAAAACATATAATGATAACTTCATATGAACTCCAATTTATATGATATCATAATAATATAAAAACAATTACATAAAAAAATGCAGCTGCTAGGTTATTCAAGGCTTGCAGGACGCAGGCAATGATGCAAGCAAGCAGGCAAGCAGCATGCAAGCAGGCATACAGCATGCAAGCAGGCATGCAGCATGCAAGCAGGAACGCAGCATGCAAGCAGGCATGCAGCATGCAAGCAGGCATGCAGCATGCAAGCAAGCACACATGCATCATTAATTCCACGTCTCCGGCGCTGCGGGAAGTGCAGCCTCTCCCTCCGGGCCTCCGGCTTCTAAATTACACTCTAGTATCGGGCAGACAAGTACCACGGCGAAGTGACCACGGCGTGTCGGGGTTAACATAATTCAGATTTTTGATAGTTTTAAAAAAACAATTGAAATTATACCAAGTGAAGGTTATATTCATTTGACGGTTATTTCTTTTAATCATTATTTGAAACGTTATTATCTCAAATAATAGTTATATGAAATAATGCGTATGTCAAACAAAACTATACCAAATGAACGATAAATAAAATAAATTTTATTTCAAATGTTTTTATAAGATATGAAAATTATACTAAATAGTATTATATAAAATGAATATTATGTGAAGTAAACGTTATGATAAACAAAATTATATAATGTGTTTTTTATAACAAATGTTTCTTATGTAAATTGATCGTTATTAAAGTTGAATTATATCAAATGATTGTATAACAAATGAGACGCACCCATTGTAAAACAGAGTCAAAAGGTGAAAACCCGCCTTTTTTATTTATTAGTGTTTTTTTTTTGGAAGTCAGATTCACTCTTTTAAATGCTAATTATATGAGTTCTCACTCACTATATAATTATACTCACTAAAATGCGCAAAGTGTATTTCCTGAGCTCTACTATTGAACTATTGACTATTAACACGTTCCGGGACAGTGAACGCCTAAAGGCGTAAAAACAATAAAACATCTATGGTGTCTGGAATAGTGTACCGGAACGTGTTAAACAAGATAATATTACTTATCTAACCTTCAGCTGTGCAACTTTACTAATTTATGGACGTCAGTGATGATCGCGTAAAATTGGTTTAGTGAAATAGTCGCCAAGTTCTATTATAGTTCTAGTAGCTTAATAACTTGAAGGCAATCTATCATCTAATACACTCTAGAGTCGAGCAATAAGTTTCTTATCATTAAAACTAAATATCATAGTTATATATGTATATATTTATACAAGTGCAATATATTGTAAAAAGAAACGGTGACTCTGTGACAGACGAGGAATCGAACCCCGTGTCTTAAGCTATCCGGGCGTATTCATGTACCACTCGGCCACCGTCACATTAACAAGCCTGTGGAAATTTGCAAGTGCTTTCTTTTTAACGTGTAGGCTGCGTGACCTCATTAGTTTTGCGACTTTGCTTTCAAAATATTGGAAGGAAATATTTTTACAAATATTTAACAATCGGTTAAGATACTTGTAAAATAAATCCTTCCTATCCCATAAAATCCCTTCCTTTTTACAAGTGCAATTTATATTATTAAATTTGTATAGTGACAAAACACAATAAAAACAAAAATCAACTATCATAGTTATATTTTTATTAATTGTATAAAGACACATAATTCGACACAATTAAAAAAATGGTGCTCATGAAATCTTCGTCTAGTTTACATAGTTATAGCTTTCTAGTAAAAATATCACAGAGAATTATAACTCAAAGCTGAAGTATCTAAAACTGTAATAAGTTGCACATAATTGCAAAGAAACACTTAGCAATTTCGAAACTTTATCCGCAATAGACCGTGACATTGATTTTAACATACGTATTTCCAAGAAACATAGGTACATAGTTGAGCTGAAAACATGGACTGGCTAGATTATGATTTTAAAATTTGTTATGAAGAACTTTTGAAAATCTAAATTTATATTAAATAGCTTTGTTATTAAAATTCCACAAACTTTTTATCTCTTAAACTCCAAATAAAATATTGTCTTGAAGGTAATCGAAATCAAGTTTCAAGAAAGCTTAGACTTTGCGAAATGTTTATTTTTAAATAATAAAGTGAAAACTGTTGTCGTTATCGTTCTATTTTAGTACATCTACCGCCAACAATACAAAAATATCTACTTACTTTCACAATACAATTCCGCTCGACTCAATAGTAACTATGATTGGAAAAAATTCGGCGCAGCGACCTAACCGAAACCTAATTTATTTCAAGGCTCCTCGAACCAAATTACCTTTAGACACGCCTTTTATGAAGTCCCGAACTAAACTCAACACCGAACGAAACTTATCTAGATCTTGTAGAGTTATCGGAATTGGTATAAATCGACTACGACTCTAACGATACAAGTGATTATCCTTAATATTGCTCGCTATCTCGGGCTCCCAGCGATCGCCGTTCGTGAGTAACTTATCTTTGTTGTATAGAAGTTCTTCTCGCGTCTCCGTCGAGTACTCGAAGTTGGGTCCCTCGACAATGGCGTCGACGGGGCACGCTTCTTGGCAGTATCCGCAGAATATGCATTTGGTCATGTCGATGTCGTAACGGGTGGCTCGCCTTGAGCCATCGGTGCGCTCCTCGGCGTCAATCGTGATGGCCTGCGCCGGACAAATAGCCTCGCAGAGCTTGCAAGCGATGCACCGTTCCTCGCCCGAGGGGTATCTACGTAATGCATGCTCACCTCTGAACCGAGGCGACAGCGGGCCTTTCTCGAACGGGTAGTTTATCGTCGCCGGCTCCTTGAATATATGCGCCAAAGTCACTGCGAACCCTGAAACGTACAGAATAACATTTAAATACATATTTGGAAATCGTGTCATTGAAAGTTGAGCTTGGCCGGATTAGTCTGGGACTGTGTTTGGGTACTTTTAGGTGAATCACAAAACGAAGTATCCGAACAGATCTTAAGGCGAAGTCTACAAATATATTACAAATCCCTGTTTACGACTTCAGATCCCTTTGAGAGCCTATTATTGTTCCGCTTTAGGGTATAGGCTTTCCCCGAAGTACCATCTCTAAATAAGAAGTTGGGCCATTAAGCTATCTGGATGGACCGATACACGAAACCTACGCGTGGTAGGATTAACTGGCGGTTCTTATTGATTTCGAGAGTAGTAAAATCTTGTATTAAAATAGCCAATACGACACAATAACAATTATTATTACTGTTATGAGCTTGAAGGGTCGGGCTGCAGGGCAAAGGCCTCCCTACCCTTCTCCCAATCTCCACGATTTTTGGTAGCTAGCTGTTTAATAAACTAATGGAAATGACTTACACATAAGTAGAAAATGACTGTTCGAATATAATTCTATCTTAGCACCATACTAAGTGTTAGGATTATTCGAGTGCATGAGTCCTCATGCACGTAAAATGCATGCCAAGTGCATGTCCGTGCACGAGGTCATGATGGTCGGTCGTTATCATGGGGTTCTTTATGCAAAGGGAAGATTTGTTGTTGGGAGATAAAAATATATTAATTATGAAATATGTTGACTATATAAAAAAAGGTGATGATGGGTACCCAATAATAATAATAAATCAAATAATAACTATATGTGACGCTAAAAATAATATAATTTTATAATTTAATTAAACAAAATTAATATCTGATTTATCAAACCTTAATAAGTATTATAAGTATTATGATTATCTGTCAAAAAATTAATTGTTTATCATTTATTGGGAATATAAAGGCTTATTTATTTATTTATTTATATAAAAAAGGTACAAGTTAATCCATTAACAAGCTAAGGAGATGTTTACTTGCTGCGATTAAGGATTATTTACGATAAATGGATTTACTTAGGTAATTATGAGTTTTCATTCTATAAACCATTTGCATAACTCTGGACAATGTTAGTACCTAGATTATTACATAAAAGAGTAGGTATCTAATAATAGATCCCCGCACATTACAAACATTTGTGTGCATGAACATGTCTGTTTGTATTGGTCTGGGTGTTTTCTATGTATAATATGTATGTATTTACAAAAAAAAAAGTATTTAAGTATGTTTATAACCGTTGTCTGGTTACCATAGTACAAGCTTTGCTTAGTTTGGGACCAGATGGCGCTGTGTGAAATGTCCAAGGATATATTTATATTTATTTATTTATATTATTAATAACGAGTTCTATTCACAAAAAAACAGTTAAACAAAGTACATTTGGTACAGACCTCTGACTATTTCCGTCCAAAAAAATATCTGCGAGGCACGATCGAAGAAGTCCCTCATGTTCGTAGTCGGTGGCTTATCATTTACGTAAATAAACTTCACGTCGTATTTGGTTCTGGGGCAATAGTAGTAAGGCGGGGGCTGGGACGAGGGCACAGAGCAAGGGGGGGCATAGGGGGGACACGGCGGACATGGAGGGCACGGAGGGCACTCCGGTGCACAAGGATTGCCGCTACAATCGCGAACTGCCATCGCAACAACTTTATTCATTTTGCGCCATGCTCCTCTGGAAATGATGATGCTGGACATCAACATGTTTCATTGGTTGCAGGATATTTGTTTATTCCAGTTTATTTTATAAACAACCTTGGATTTGCGGGTCAATAAACTTTGACAGTTTGGACTGACATTGGCGTAACATTTATGACTAAAAAAATTACATCATCTTGGGTTATGACTTTTGTGTCTTTTTTTACAATCGTAACATTAGCCTTTGTAGGTTTTATGAAAATATTGTATTTTTTATTTAAAGTCTCAAAAAATATACTTTGATTTTAACAACAAACAAGAAAAAATTCAAACTAAGCCCTGGAACATTTTAATTTTGATGATTCCATTGTGTCTCCAAACAAAATGTGTTTAAAGTCCTCGTTTCACTAAAAGGAAACGAGGACCACTTTAAACAAGTTTTGGAATACTAACTTTCACATTTTTTTAGCCAGAGTAGGTTGTTTTTTATGAGAAAACTAATTTCCTCGCTTAAAACATTTTCAAATTGCAAAATATCGAGGCAAATCTTCATTTTTGTGTTGCCTAGTTTGCAATATTCTATTTCAATTTCCTTTGCGACGAATATTAGATCGAAGTTCACAACCTGAGACCCTGTGATGGAGTCCACAACACATTGGGTAGTATTAGCCGTTCTTGTCACTCAAGCAAGGGCACTGGTTTGTGAGAACAAGACGGCCTAGAGCCGAAAGTACAACCTTTGCAGAGTAGGATCTAAGAATTATAGTGAACTGCGAAAGAAACGTGAAGAAGTTAGACGCGTGGTGGAAAAACTACTTCAATATTTGTAGGCATTGCGCATTGCAAAGGGTGTCTAGATGGGCTATACTTGCGTGTAACAAACACATGAGTAAGGCCCCGCTATAGTCACCCGTTATGTTATAGAAATTTAAAAAAAAACGGATTCTAAATACTGTCTCGAAACTTTAAATAGGGCATTTGTCTTCTGTTTAGGAATCACAAATTCTTTTGAAGGTGGTGTATGTACCAAAAGTCTCATTGACTTAACATTACTTTGTCACGACGAACAATATCAAATTGAAAAGCAAATAGGTCAATATAAAAGCAATAACTATTAAGAGTTAGAATACCTAAGTATAGTTACAGATTGAAGCTATTTAATAATGCAATACAACAATACCCACCATACCGTTGATACCGTATAAGAGTTAAAAGTAAAATTATTGTACATTGCAAATAAAAAAGTAAACGAAACTAAAAGAAAAGAAAAAAAACAAAGTACTTACTACGAGTTTGGGAACGTAGATGCTTTAGTGGCAAAAGTACTTTGCCAAGATACAAGAACTGGGCCATGAAAACTCAAACAAATAAAACAGTGGAAATAGTAAGACTTTTTGCTTATTTCACAAGCCGAGTTTTCAGAATTTGAAATAATAAATCGATGAAGGAATTGGGATCATGCAATCTACTGCACTTTATCTATACTTATACAATGCTTTGTCCTTATCGATTTTTAAAGATAAGTCAAAGAAAGCTACATAACACATAAGTTTATTATAATGTTTGACGCATCAGGAAATCAGACGATGGAACTTATCGAGGCGAAAGGCTGAGGCCGCTTGCTTGGCTTTCTTCAATCAATCGATGTTATCGATTTATAATTTTAAAGTATCGAGTTAGGGGATAGCAGTATAGTTATAGCGCCCCCTGCGTTTAAAGGGTTGCACCTCCATTTTAACTGTTGGTCAGTTCGCTGCGGTTTCCGATTCAGTACAGATTTCCCCAGGGGCCTGTTTCATTCCACAGCTCAGCGTAGCTATCAGTGTTGATCCAGATACAGGGTAAATAAACAATTGCATCGCCTTAATGAACACAAGTGTAATGAGAAAACAGCTTCAGCTACGAATGAGTTAAAGTTCTCTTTACAGTCGGGTTTGTGCAATACTTACCTACTCGAAACTAAAAAATCAATAAAAGGATAAAAATAAAGATAATAAGAGAATCAAATTCATTTGAAGTTTGCGCATAGACTGTTGCTTACCATTAACGTTGACTTCATGCACCGACTTTAAGTGTAAGTATTTGTTTCTCTTAGTATCGATATTTCAATCCTCTAAGTGGTTTTTTTGAAGGTTTTTTTTTGAATTTTTATTTCGTACTTTACCCGTAATTTTTATTTTATTTATACCTAACCTATACTCAGAAACCTGATTGAATATTGATAAAATAATAATTTAAATCTACAAATACTTAACTGAAACCGATCATGATGGGTTATCATGATCGGTTTTGCCAAACGCAAGATAATCGCGGGCCAACGAACATACAGGTCAAACTGAGGACCTCCTTACCCAGTTGTTCCTACTGTTCCGTAAAAGACACACCTTAGTTATTAGAAACGACTTGTAGTTATATCAAGGAGCTGACTATTTATCAGTTTTACATATTTGCATTTAAAATTAGTAAAAAAATATACTTTTCTATGTTCTTAATAAATTTATCAACCCTTTTATTACAAAATTGAACTTTTGAAAAAATCTTTTACTAAGTTAATAAGTAATTTTAAACAAACAAGTTTTGTTCATGTTTGGCACATAGTACCTTATGTATATAGGACAGAATTTTACCGGAACATCTGGGTTAAGGATGGATAAAAGTCACAAAAATCAAAACGAAGCTTCAGGTACTTAAATCAAAATCATTGTTTTTCCAGGATGTGTATGATACACGGAAAAAAGCTGTACTGTTTAACCAACTAAAAAGATCTTAGCAAGCTCAACATCATCAGGTAATACACGCCCAAGTGGACCTCAACGACCTCAAGTTCTCAACAGTCAGGTCATTATTACAATAGTTAACTTCTCGACTTCCAAAATGTAACTGCGAGCACGTCTGAATTCCATAACTCCTATGTTATACCATGAATAATTCCTCACAAAAAATATCCATAAGAAAACCTCGTCCGTTGTGACCTAAAACTTCTTTAGACCACAAAAATACACAAAAGCTACTTAAAATACGTAACGCCAAAACCACGTTTTATCTGCAAACTGAAAATGAGTCGTGCAGGGAAAACTGAAGACCTATATTTTCTTAGCATGTCTTCGAGTGTCGAGTTCTCCACACGTATCTCAGTTATTTCTATGATTTGTGGTGAGGTATATAGCTATATTTGTAATTCACATAAAGCTTGGCTCACATGGACGGGGATTAAAAATAATTATCTCGGCTTACATTACAAGCAATAGATAGTTGCGAGGTCGTATCATTAAATTCCGTTTGATCGTAAATTATTAAGGTTATCAAAACTAGATCTTGTTAATGAATTCGTTGTAATGTTTATCTATGCGTATACGAAACGTAAATTAGGGTAAAGTTATTAAATTAACGCAATGACAAAAATAACGACCAAGGTTAAGAGCTAATAAAAAACACTTAATCGTTACATTTCAACAAAAGGGTAGCAATTTGACGTGACATCCACGCGCCCCGACCGCAGCGACAAATATATGCCCTTAAATTACTATTCAACCGCTTAGGTCTGTTTACGGTCAATTTGAAAGTACCCTTATTAAAATTTAAGATGCCAAAACGCGTTTGTCACGTAGATGTGAACCGGCGCCACGTGCCCCGAGCAGTCGTTAGCTGGTCGTTATGGTAATATCCCCGCGTGAGGCTCGTCACCCACTCCTAACGCGAACCAATCGATTCGCAAATTAGTATTTTCCTTTACGTCACGAAACATTAAATTTTATCTCCCCGCTTCATACGCACTGAATAAAGGCGATTACGCGGACGGCGTCAAGAACTGTCAGCAATTTTACTGCCGATAAAATTAAATGTTGCGGAACCGTACAGCGACACACCGTCATATTATTGCGCGACAAAGGGAATAGTGGTACGACAACTAAACGATTCTTCGCCGCGAAGATTTATTTTTCCGCGTGGAACATTATTTTAATATAACTTTCACGAGGAAAAAATGTTGGAAGCGTGAACCATGAGAGCCGTTACAATATATCTTTACAGA
This sequence comes from Pyrausta aurata, assembly GCA_963584085.1. Taxonomy (NCBI): domain Eukaryota; kingdom Metazoa; phylum Arthropoda; class Insecta; order Lepidoptera; family Crambidae; genus Pyrausta; species Pyrausta aurata. The sequence continues at coordinate 6,507,097 of OY757251.1, forward strand.
GACATAATTCATCAAAATGTTGCTAAACTACCTCAAATTGCACTATAGCAGCCCCTGTAGAAATCAGTACAATAACTAACCTCTAACTTAATTCAAGCACAGCTAAGTTGATTTCTACTTGGTGTAGCTGTCGCTTGTAAAATTACTATTCCAACTACACAGAGCAAAACGGGTGAATGTCATGCTAAACTTCACTTATAACATTGTGATGTAAGGTGCATTATCTACCTAATCTGTATTATTTCTTGTAATCCCTGCCTCTAATAAATGGCGTTTTGTATTAAATTAAAATTTGTGTCATTAGTGAACACTGAATGAGCTTTGAAATCCTCGCAAAACATTTTAACTTCAAGCTTGAATAGTTAAGTAGGAAAATTGCGATTCTATGAAAACATTTAAAGTTGAAGTGGGCTATCTTATTAAAAAGTTTCACCAAAAAACAGTCGTTGCTCAGCTTTCGGCGATGTCATTTTGTTTCACTGAAGCTTATCCAGCGTCTGACGAGGCATTGTCTTAAAAGTTTCAGCTGATATCTAAAAACTTCGAAGCAATCGTTTCGACGGGTTTTTTATACGAGTGTAATGACTTTGAACAGATTATTCCAAATTATATTCGTCCACAATAAGAACTGGCTGGTATCATAAGCCATTAAGTTGCAAATTTTGTATGTAAGTTCTCCAGAAATGTACGCAACGTATGGAAATATCTCGGGGGCTGACAGCCACAGACGTTCTTTAGTCTTTTCATACGTAAAAAATTAAGCCGTACCGTTGACTGGAATGAAGTGGCCCAATTTTTTCTTTTGGAAAGATTTTGTGACTGAAAATTTAAATTATGAAGTATTTCATAACGACCCTTTTAACACATGAATACATTTAGCTCTCCTCTTTGCGGCGATTTATTTAAAGTACCTATTTTTAACATTTAAATAGCCATTTAAGCTCATTATTATTAATTAAGTATGATAAGTAAGTATCTAGTAAGTTCAAGTATCTCATTTAAATGTAATACTAGGTATGGGTAAAATAAGACTGCTTCAAATGTTTTTTTGGATTTTACATAACCTAAGTAGTTACCATAGAATTATTATCCATATGGTAGTTACCTACTTAATATACCCTTTAACAACGGACGACAGCACGTCAAGCTATGCTGCGGTATATTACGCTGGTGGAATAAGGGCTATTTTACAACAAAGGTGTATGATGTGCTGGCGACTGTAACAATGTCATCCAAGCATATAGTGCGACATGGATTTTCTGGTCAACGGTGACAGGAGGAACAAACGCTGTCAAATTCAAAAATCCGGTTGCCAGATCTTGTGTAGGCAGTCTCCCCAAACTTACAAGAGATTTTGCGATTTTTCATTTCATTTTATTTTCGTACATATTCTGTGTAAAGTATTAATATGATTGTTTTTAAATACCGTAGAGCTAAACTCCTTAAATAAAATTTAAATTTTTAATGGTTTTTATTGATAATACAGTTGTTTTGCGTCTAAAATCAGTGGGACATACTTGATATGTCTCTTATGGTAGAAAATGCCTTCTACGACATTTCCATCCAAGAAATCTTTTCTTTGACTTTGCCGTGGTTGGGTTATAAAAATCGCCAGAAAAGGTGATAAATAAAAATAACCCTAATAAATAATAGACTCCCTGAATCATGGGAGATTTTCTTGCTCTGGCTACCCTTATTGAAAAAGCGCCCCCCTGACAATGTCATCCGTTGGCCAGAAGATCCTTGTCGCACTGTAATTGTGCGAGATCAATAAGAGACAGTGTTTGCCAATGAGTAATTTATATATTTCATAATTAATGCGCGTTACAATATGATTACACGGGAATTCTGAAGATGTAACCAATAAATGTTTTATATTCAATAATTGTAAAACATACTCTATATTCGAAAGAGATTTATCTGTTAATTTTAATAAATAAATAGTTTAGTTAGTAGTACGTCTACGAAATAAATTACAAATTTTGGATTTTTCTTATAGATTTTCTTTATCTGAAAGAAGCAAATTGGATATGTATTTTATCACATCATTCAAAACAAAGTAAATAATAAAATTTCGTAAACATACCATCATACATAATTATAAAAACATACATTGAGAAGCTTATTGTGATATACATATTTATAAAATTTTCTTATCACATACTCGTATTCAAGAAAAAAAGAGTTGCGCATTAGATTTCTGTTACAAGTTATTAAATCCAGATATTGGTGCAACTCGAAATGTTCGTACCATATTACATTTTTTTTACATAATTTTTTAACCTCTTTTTCTCTTATATTCTAAAAAACCTTCGAAAGCTTAATCCCAGACAAGTAGATGAGAGAATCCGTATTATATTGTACCAAGAAGTAATAGGCATACAGAAAATAATAGTTCTTAAATTGCAGAAAAAGGTTCAGAAAAACTTTTAATTCTCTGTACCCAAATCACGAATAATTGCGTTAACTCGCTACGATTACGTGTCGAATACGTCAACTGTTCGTGATTTGGGTACACCGGCACACTGGTGACAGATTCTACAGAGTTAATTCATAAAATATTTAAGAAGACAAGTGAACGTAAGTTATATTTCGGACCTTCTATTGTTTCGGACACATCATCATGTAATTCAATAAATATAAAACTGACCAAATAAACTATATTATATTTTTTTTACAACAATATCATCTTTTCTCGTAGCAGAGTTTTACATTATGTAATTAACATTAATATAAATATTTAAATTTTATCATCTCAGCATTGCTCACTTTAAGAAACCCTACTTAGTGCCATGCTTATCAAAGAGATACCTGTCCTAAATCATAAATTATTTATGTAACTTAAATAATAATACTGAATATTTATAATAATTTGTGCTTTCTGTATAATACTGTGCTTGAATATTATTTTTAACTTTTCGATGTTAATGTAAATAAGTGTGTGTCTGTTTATTGTGTATGTGTTAACGAGTCAGTGTATTGTATATATGATTGTGAGTCAAATATGTAAATGTATTTTCTTTCTTTCTTTCTTTATTTTAACTTAACTATGACGTTTAGTTTTGGTATAACGTTTTTAGTTTGTAATTTAACATATTCGATAAGACTTTATTTCTTAATTTATGCTTGATACATCAAAAAATGTATGTGGATGTTGTTTGTTTTTGTATTTCTAATCTGTCTCGCCATTTAAAATAAAGTAGTAAAGTTTTGTCCAAGATGATAGTACAACAAAATTGTAGCAGGTCCCTGTAGAGCACCCTTATTGATAGAACATAATATAATACTGAAGTCAGCTGATTGAAAGCCAGTTGATTTGCAGTCAGTTACTTACACGTCAGATATATTCTGTGACGTCAGCTTCTAAATTATTATTTTTATACATGTGAATAAATACACAGACTGATAATCGACACAGTATACTGATATACTTATTACCTATAGTAGCTTTACCTGCTTTAGATAGCTAGCGTACTAAATATAACCAAGAAAGTAAAACCTAAATGAAAGTGCTCTCAAGAATGGGTAATTAGGAAAACCAAAAAGCAGAGACTTTGATTAAATTGCTAATACTATTTGTTTTAACAATAAGTTTAAAACTTGTCTTTGATATTTAGAGCAAATGCAAATTATATCATGATTAATCTCTGCGGTTTTAACAAAAATTAAGTATGTAAACGGTAGATAAAGATATCTCTCATAAACTTTGTTTCGTCTGTGTTAAACGAACGTTATGAAAACGCGACAAGAATGTATATGTATTATGTTAAACCATTTGCTTGTTTAATCTTGTGTGGTTTAAATACACATACATCGTAATTAAACTTTTACACACATAAAAATCTTCGATTTATGGTCAGCTAAGACATCTTACTTGCTACGGGTAGGTAAATAACAACACTGCACTGTCTTGTTTCATACCAATACCAACACAATATAGAACGCAAAACTTAAACCTTTACAAAAAGCGTAGACACGTCTTAATATTTACTGTACTCATACCTAAGAAATAAAATAGAATAGATTTTATTCAATAAATACAATCATAAATGTACCAAATGCTTTAAATGCAACAATTAAACAATTAAAAAAGTTAAGCATACATACTTTAAGAATGTACCTACTCGTACTTCAATACCAAACGTTCAATAGATATTTCTTTAAAACAAAGCTATGCGTGCCAAATTTGCCATAAAACCCATAAAAAAAATAAGCCAAGCAATACAATAAAACCTATCACACCACAATTTATTTAATTATTTTCAGTTTTTATATTATTAGGAGACATATTTTGCATTTCCTTACTAGGTCATCACGGTAAAATAAAAACTTTGGCTATTATTTTCAGTATCATCAAATTATAAATAACCTCAGTTTTTTTAAGTAACACAAAACAATAATGGTAGGTTACACTGTCGTTTAAAAACAATAAAATTAGTTCGAAACTTTCTGAAAGCAATTATTACTTAACGATAAATGTATCTGCAAACCAAGATATCAAAAACAATGCTTACCTTCTAACATAATTAAAGCGAATGAAAATCATCGTCACACACTTATTAATTAGAAACCTAAATCGTACACCAACTGAGCACACAACATGAATATTCAAGCTGTTAATATTTGCAATATATGGGTAGTACGAACTACAGTTCTTACTTAAATTATACACTGACAATTTACACGCGTTCAGTAAAATTATATGTACAAGTAATCCGAGGCGCTGTGGTGAGTACCTATCTTTACAACGTAGCTTCATGCGTTACATCCTAACTATAAGCTTATAAATTTGACATGAAGACACGCGTATTATAATATGCAATACCAAAGATATTTTGGTAATACACGAGTATGAAGTTCAGCTGGCAGAATAAGTACAGTTTTTTTTATGTAGCATTTTCACAATAAAACTGAACTGAAATCCTATACAGATATTAATTTATTAAAACACGTGTCATTTTGTCAAAGACTCCTTCCCCGTGCCGTTTACTAAATCAGAGTCATTGGTTTCATAGTTATTCTAGTGCAGGGATGGCGAACCTATGGCACGCGTGCCACGAGTGGCACGTTTGAAAGTTCTCTTGGCACGCAAGGACAAGACATTTTCATCTTATTTTATCATTTAAAGTATTTACTAAGCTGCACTATAATATTGTCATTAGAAAATGTTCCTTACACATGCAGTTTTTTGATAACATGACCTTAAATCGTAAATAATAGATAGTGCCATTCACGAAGGCGCGCGCCACTCTTATTTGATTGAGGAAGGTGCGGGGTGATTTAAAAAAAAAACTTTTGACACGTTACGCCCTAAAAAAAAATTCGAGATATTTTTTGGCACGCATATCTAAAAAGGTTCGCCATCCCTGTTCTAGTGAGTGAAATATTAAAATGTATGCCTCAATTATATTGAATAACGCGTTTCGAAAACCATATTAATTGCATAGAAAAATATTTGCTTAGGTAGAAATAGCCAGATTATAAGTCATTGTATAAGCTAGAGAGAGAAGATAAATCAAAACTAGATCTAATGGTTGTATGAACTAAAATAAAAATAAGAAAAATAAATTCAAATTTAGGTAAATGTAAAATTTAAATAAAGAATTATCGACATGTTGAGTACGAACTGCAAGATTTTAATATAAAGATAACTGTTTATAGCTATGAACAAAATCTATGTAATATTAATTTTGATAAGTTCCTGACCAGTTGTGGATTTTCGTTCAAATCTCATTCGTAAAGTAATAAAGTCATTACAAAATTAAAACATGCACAACAAGCATACATTCATATTGGTACTTATATGTAGACATAAACAAAATAGGTACGTTATTTGTAAACGATCTATTCTATTACAGAGTGAAATTTATGCAATATATTATGGGGTTCTTATATGTAGGTATATGGTCTTCTTTATCATAAACGTCATCTATTTTTTACAAACTGAAGTACAATTATGTACGAAACACTTATATCGGATTATGCGTTAGTCGTCTATTGTATGATACAACACATAATTCCCTATTTTGATTGGTTATATGTATTTATTTATTTATAAGCTACTTGTTTTGGTGTTCATCTTACAGTGCAATCCTTGGCGATTGCCACAAAATTAAAAATAATTTAATAAATATTTTTATTGCATTTTATAATAGTTATTTGTTATTTTATATCTCTGAGTATTTCTATGATTATGATTATGTAATTATTGAACTTTTAAGCAAAATTATTAAACAACAATCCGAGAAATAAAGGTTAGCGAGCTTAGCAATTTAGATGATAAATGCACATGAAATATAACAGCTACAAAAATGATTAATACTCAAAGCATGCAAAAACCAAATTGTGGTTCATTATTATTAGAAGCTTGGTTAATCACTCGATTGCATGTCAAGCAAAGCATATACCAGTACAAAGGAAATATTGCCTTATCGATATTTAGTGGATGTATTTACATTTGGTACCTTGTTGATCCTCTATTAGAAGCTTAAACTGCAGCTATAGTATATGTAGTATATGTAACATGCAGGTTTAACATGTTTGTAAGTTACATCGGTAATTAGTTTGCACAGAAAACCTCAACAAACGCCTTCTGATCCGAAGGAAAAGAGTGTTAAAAAAAACTAGTAGTTTCCCGTGGTTTCATTGTAAATCTTAGCTATATTTTTCAAAAGTTTCATCAAAATCTATTCAGCAGTCTTAGCATGAAGGAGTGACAAACATTCATAAAAATACGCAAATCAGGCTCCGATATTGATTTAAAGTTATTGGGGTGTCGATACTAGTTTTAAATATCATATGAATCTTGCCATTGTTGCCCCGCGAACTTTGCTGACACATGGACGGGCGTCTAGACGATCATTTGCGAAGATGACATCATGACGCGTCATAAAAAAAACAAGTTCTATGATTTAATTAATTTTTTTTGCCGTGTAACTTGCAAAAATGTATGCTACCGTTCACAAATGTGGAAATCGCAACTTAAAAAGACACACGATTTTATTATGACTATACAAAAAATAAGCGGATCAATCAAAACAAACTTAAATGGGTATAGTACGTATTTACAATTAGTGGTGGATAGATAAATTTAAAATTTAATTTGGACATGAAGTGATTCGTTTGTAAAAAATATTAAAATTTTTATAAGTAAATCAACAAAATTCTGTAGAAAAAATACGTACAACATTACTAGTAAAATAAAATGTTTAAACTGAGTTGACAATAATTTATTTTTATACCTAGAGCGATTCAAAGTCAAGAGGAAAATATATTCTTTAACCCAAATGAAAACTACCGGCTAAGTTAAAATCACAAAGATAGGTTCGAAAAAAAAAACATTCAATTTAAATGTAACAAATTAAAATATTTGGCACTAAGCCTATACTAATTCTTATACATTATGCTAAATATCAGTGAGCGGTTTACTTAAGTATATTGTTTTTAATTCTATCTAATTAATATGTTTATATTTCTCAAAATTATGTACATACACGTCTAACTTTGGTTAGATAGTCTTTTTAATAAATCATTATTTTGATATAATAGTTCTATAGTAACGGTCACATAATATTTTCGAAGATAATAAATGTAACTTGGTGATTATGGAAACAGCATATTTCTTTATATTTTTGGATTTATAACATGAGTAAGAAGGTAATACTTATACTAAACTTAAAATTCTGCTTTGCTTTAAGACATTTAAGTGATTTATAAAAATATGAATTATTTTGTAAAAAGGCATAAATTCTGTGCATCCCTATGTTAAAAACTGTCTCTACGACTACCTTATGTAAGAAATCATTAGGCTCCCATGTCGGTGTATAGTCTTAATAGCACAGGGCACAGAATAACCCAAGAATGTAATAAAATTCAGTGCAGTCATTTTATTTGAAATTTATTTTATAACAGAATAAATTAAGTAACTCAAAAAATAATTAAAAATTAAAAAAGACGCCCACATAAAAAATGCATTATTTGTATCAGTTATAGTACGGTCTACATGTCAATTTATTAAAAATAATACATTTAAATAAGAGTTATTCTTGAAATACTTTTTTATATACTCGTAGATCTGTAATGATAGTTCAATGAAAACGAAAATTTAAAACTCATTTTTTTTTTTAATACAGCCAATTTAATGTGTGGGTGTAAAAATTATAAAAGCATTTGTTAATTTACTTTTTTTATATGAAGGTGCCCCAAATTGCCAAAACGAGGCACCTTAAGTGGCCTCCCAGCTCCCCCTTTTAGCCACCCCTTACCTCCGAATTATTCGAAAAAGTGATTATGTTAATGGGCGATACTTTACAGTAGATAAAACGAAACTTTTTCACCGTTATTTTTGCCTATTTCCGAGTGATTTTAAGCACCGTACACAACTTCATTGACATATTCTATGATCTACGCAGCTCTCTTTACTGTCAAATTAGCAATTGGTATTGCAATTTCGCATTATATTGATAATATTATTGTAATAAGCAACATAAATATTATTAATCATACCATTGTGGTAAAAATATTAAAATATTATTAAATTGATAATATTCGTTTGCACTGAGTAGGAATAGAACTGAAAATTTAACGGATTAAGTTGGATCGCAATACTCCCCCTGTTAATTAATAAATATAGTAGTACCTACAGCTCACTGCTATTCAACTCCAATGAATGAATGAATGAATGGGGAGTATCGAAAAAACATCAGTATCGCTGGACATTTAAAAATAGCTGCCACTTACAAACTAAGGAATAATAAAAAGGATACTTACCAAAATACAGGAGTTATCAAATAGGATCGCGACACGTCATGTTCAGTCATGGAAATACCCAAATTACGCCAACCCCTTGTATAACGACCCTCGCTGCCGATACGCGATATAGATGTCGCAGCCATATGGTTAAATCAGCCAGCCAATTGAACGCCTAGGTAGTTCAGAAAATGCATCCAATAGTTAGGGCGATGAAATCGACTACAAACACTCGACGTTTAACAACTTGGCGTATTGAATGAAAGTAAGCTTTCTCAATGTGACTGACCAAAATTCAGGCAAATTATTAAAACCTAGTTCAGTGGTTTTTTACACTGCAGGCTGCAGCGCCACCAAAGCAAATGGCGTCAATGCCGCAAATTGCAAATGATACTCATGTTTTTATTCTCATGTGCAGTTCAAGCAGTCTTAAGTCAGTTAAGTTGTCTTATTGTCAAAATAGCCTAATAATATACTTACTTAATACGACCAACAACATAGAGGTTAGTTTTCTGTTATTATGGCTAATATTCTTGATAGACATTTTTCGCATTGTTGTGAAAAAAATATCGTGCCTTATGAACTCTTAATTCTTTTGAAACTCAATATCTGATTTAATAAATGACTACACAAACGTTCAAGCATCTGACTAAACGTTGCGTTCAAAGACGTTCGTTTTATTAACCGCCTATAAGCGTTCAATTGACTGGCTGATTTAACCAGATGGCTGTGACATAGCTACGAAAGCTAGTCATGCATGAACTATCGGAAATTATTAGCTATAACGACTACGGGTCCAGTCGTTACTCGAATGTACATTATCGAGAACAAGATAAATGATGACGTGTTTTAAACGGGCGATCAATTTAAAGTAATTATAATTTTATCTTTCTGGACCACAATTGAAATAAATCTCAACATTCTCGCTTCGCAAACTCCTCCTCAAAATGTTCACTAGCAAAACAGTCATTCCCTTAATCATCAAGCTACATCGCTGTTACTTAGAAATACAAGTATTTAATCATAATCTCTTAATATTCTTTATTCTTATCTTACTCAGATTTTAGTATCTTAGATACCTAATGAATTAAAATTACATTGTATCCTTAACAGTCCTGTTTCAGGTGAAGTATGAAAAACTTACAGTAATACTTTTTGGTAGAAAAATATTTCTTCTTATAATTTCATTTATAGTTCACTTCTATCTATTCTCAAATATCAACAATTTTACAGTGTCTTTTAAATATAATTTTAAAATATTAATTTTACGAACAGTCCAAGCTCAATCGTCGGCTTTACACTAGATCGTCTTCAAATTCATATTCGTATCACATATCCTTGGAGTCGAGTATCGGCGGCGGCGGCGGCGGGAAGTAGCGGAGGGGCACGGCGTCAACCGGCGCGGAGACGGAGGCGAAGGGCGGGTCGAGCGCCACGCACAGCGCCCTGTGGACCCGGGGCCGCCGGGGCGCCGCGCCGACGCTCGGCGACTGCGGGCACTGTTAGCTGCCTTTCGAAACCAGGTGAAACGGCGCGTGAATGGTCGCCACTCCGCCCAACTCCGTGCGCCCTAACAACTCCTCCGGGTGTTCGTGTTCGTGCTCACGACGTTTTTCCTCATTCGTGTAGTAGTGCGCCGCGCGCCGACGCGTGCAACACAGCGCACCAGCCACCGCAGCCAGCACTGCTATGCACAACAACATCAGCCCCGCTATCACGCTCATTTGAGCCTCGTGCGTGGTCGGACACGGATCCAACTGATCGAAACTCATACTAGCAAAACTCCTACCCCGCAGACGCATCGGCGAGTAGCACTTCAGATTCCTTATAGTCCCGTTCAGCACTGTTGTCGTCATATACACTATCATCGTCCCGGCCGAACACTGGTCGCAATGCCAAGTATTTTTTGCTAAATCTATCTGCGCTATGGCCTCTAAACGCTGCAGATCTTGCTCGGTGAGCGTGTGTAATTTGTTGTGTGATATATCTAGCCGCTGCAGGAATTTCGTCTTCGTAAGTAATTTATATGGAAATTTTGTTAATTTATTCCACGATATATCCAGTGCGATCAAATGTTCGTTGTAAGTGAAGAAGTTGGGAGGTATTTCGGTCAAGGATAAGTTGGCCATGCCGACGCCGTGGATGTCCGGTAATATTTGGAGAACGATGGCGATCTCGTTGAGGGGTAGGTTGTTGCCGCTGAAGTTGATGGTTTTGAGGGAGTCAACGATTGGTGCGAATGTTTGAAGCGTGAACTTGTCGATCTTGTTGTGGCTGATGTCGAGGTGCGCGAGCGCGGTGAGGTTGGTGAGTGCGGCGGGCGCCAGCAGCGCCAGGCGGTTCCGCGCCAGCGAGAGCGCGCGCAGCTCGCGGTTGCGCCCGAACATATGGTCTACCACCACTGACAGCTGGTTACCATCCAACTTCAACTTCTTAAGCTTTTTAAGGCTTATAAATTCATCCGGCGTCAGGTACTTAAACAGATTCTCCCCCAAATCCAATTCCTCCAAATGAGGAACCAAATGATAAATCTGAGTATTAACTCTTCTAAGTAGACATCGTCTACACTTAAGCACCCTTAAGTGCTGTATATCTTTGAAAACCTCCGGGTTTAAATCGGCTAAGGGATTATCACTTAAATCCAAATAAGACAGTTTCGCTAACATCCGAAATAATCTGGGCACCAATGTTGAGATCTGATTATTCGATAAAATTAAAGTTCTCAAAGCGGTGAGGTGTCGGAAAGTCTCACTCGGCATTTGCTCTATATTGTTGTGGTCGAGGTGCAGCTCTGTGAGATTTATAAGTCCTCGGAAGTTATCTGCGTTGATGCTTGTTAAGTTATTGTATGTAAGATTGATAAGTCTAAGATTTTGCAGGCCCCAAAAAGAGTACTGGCCAATGGAGGGAATATTTGAGTTGACAATGTGTAGTTCTTGAAGATTTAAGAAAGGGGCGGGTTGTGTGAATATTGGTCCGATGGTAAGAAAGTTGGGGTTGTCTTCTGGCGCTGATATGATGATGATGTGAGCGTTCCGGTCGAAATAATCGACAGGGATGGAGTGCATATCACCTCGGGAGCATGCTATCCTTAGAAGCCTGCCCTCTTCTCTATGGAATGTTGTCTTGCAGGTGCACTCCTCAGGACACGTTATCTCAGCCCCGTCATTGTTGATTGCCATTAATATTGTCCATCCTAATAGTAGCCAATGACGCCCGGTCAATCTGGAACAAAAGATAACAGAATGTTAATTGCGCTCTCCAGATATCTCCTTATGAAATTTCGCAGTAGCACAGGTAGGTATCTAATGACCGCGCTAAGTAGTTGCTCCCGGGAGATGAGTACGGCCGGACAGAATAAATCAAGAAGAATTAAAGCCCGGCAAAGTGTAAAAACTTGCCTAAACCCTGTGAACTAGGACGAGATTACAGTCTTGTGAAATATGCGGCCCGCTTTGTCCGCCGAATCCGAAGCGCCTGAAAAATAACGTGCAGATAACAAAAGGCATTTTGACGCGACGACTAAGCGACCGCCATTACGAGAAATTCCGAAATATTCATTCGCACCTTAATGAAAAAAGATATTATTTTCATTTGTAAAATTTATGGCTACCTATACGCGTGTGTATAACGCTCGTTATTCAACAATACGGGCGCCCTTATCTGAGGTCGACTAATAGGCCACATAATGTACCTGCTCATATAACACCTAGGTTCTGTTCTTGAAAGAGCTAACTTTTTACGTAGTTGTATAGTGGTTACAACAAGGTACGAACACTATTTAATCCAAAAAAGGCTAAGACAAGAAGACAAATTATTTCAAGAAATAACAAGCACAGATAATATAATACAAGTAGGTTAATAAGAAAGCAAACAAAAAACAGCGTAGATATTTTAAGCGCCTCTTCCCAGCACTTTGCAACAAAAAGACGATAATTTCGTTGATTTAACTTAAGTCATTTCCTTGGACGAATTCATTCAAGGCCATTTCTTAATATGAGTAATGACAGTAATTTTATACGTGTAAACATATGAATTTCTTATCCTAATTAACGTAGTAACTACAAGTTTTAAAAAAAATTGGTATCACCTGAAAATTACAAAAGCACCACCATTTGTTAACCTAAACGTCTTATCGCAAAGCCTAATGGAGTTATGCCTTCATCAGCTATAACCTCTTGATAAGGACACCGCCAGACTGATTGCTCGAAGCCGCTGCTGTGATTTAAACTAATTGAAGATTAAATGGACCGACGTGCCGTATCACTAATAGATAGCGTAATTACGGCTATTTATTCGCATACGTGCAATATGTCACTCGATCTCAGATCCACAATGATTTGAATTTGATTTGAGGGTGCGGTTCTTCGCATCACCGCTTTGGGTTTGGAATTACGTCTTAATTTATCATCTTCGTATCTCTATAATTTTCTTAATCTCAGTTTACATGTCTATGTGTTAAAATAAGCTTAGTTATTTAACTAAGCTTACCAATACTAGTTTCACGTATTGTCATAATATGCTTTTTTCATTTCGGTAGGTGCAAATATTTACAATCTGTGCAGATTTATAAAAAAAAAATAACGAAATCAACGTTAATGATATTTCAGCAGACACGATTTACATTTATTTGAAACACAAGGAAGCTAAACTAACGGTGCATGTTTGCTTGCATTAACTATAGAAGAAACAATTTTAGAGCGTATAATATAGACCGTCTCACAGATACACATATTATTGTTCGTCCATTTAGGGGCTGTATTTACCCGAAATTCGTGACTAATCTCGAATGAAGTTGTTCATCTTGGTCCGGTAATAATCAGGAGATATACGACGCGAAGATAGATTGACATCTAGCCGAGATGCCAATCACATCGGGGCATGTATTCAGACTAGATTACCTGTCATTTGCGGAACGATCGGATAATGACGCTCTAGCTCGGCTGTAAGGAAAAACTTTGCCTTTTGGACGTCTCCTGCGAACTCATTCAAATGCCTTTTTAGTGAGCCTTATACTAAACGAAAAGAAAATTCAATTCGAACACGTTCATTGAATGTAATTACGCATTGAATACTAATCACGAGTTAGCAAAATGATTCCGGGAAGGTGTTTTAATTTGACTGAGAATTTAACACAATTGGATAAAAGTTTTAAAGTGACTTAACATCTATTTCGATGTAGTAAAGGGTTAAATTAATCACGTTAAACATAGCAGGCTATCGGACATCTGAGAGTAGTGAAAATATAGTTGTTTAAAGACTTTATTGCACAAATAGTGTTATACAATGACGGACTTAATGCTAAAAGCATTCACTGCCAGTTAAACTAGGTCATGAAATACTTCCACTAGATAAATTAATTAAGTCAGCATTGTAACGTTATAGTTGAAACTTAACTAATAATATTTGTTTCACTATTATAACAGCACAACATAACTTGATATTTAGTCACAATCTAAGTGATTTTTATATTTAATTTAATTTTTATAGCATATGCAGGCAAGTATAGATCACCTATGACTGACTTGACACAGCCTACGAGTATTTTACGTTGATTATGAAGACGTCCTAAACATAAGTCGCAAAACATCAAATCTAGGTTGATTACTCTGAATTCCACAGTATTAAGTCATTTATCTTATCTTATTGATTAATATATATTATACCTACATCATTTAGGAACTATAAGGTCTGTTTATATATATAAGCAAATTTAATCATATGTCTGTTTCTGTAAATGACTGTTTGATGCCAAAATAAACGAAAAAAAAAATTTTGCGATCTTAGATTTCCAATTCCTGTCCCATAGATTGTGCTTCAACACTTTCTCACTCTGAATATTGCTTAATATATTTACGAACGACACTAGATATTTGACACGATCTAGCTATTCAGATTGCCTACATCGGGGCCTAATTATCTAATTCGGTCTATGTTACATAGGTCAGCAGACATAGCTCTTACAGATTCTGGCTGCCTCATCTAAAAGCAAGGTTATATCTAGATTAGGCTAAAGCAAGTAGGTATGTTGTAAGCTCTGATAAGGGAAAATACATCTTAAATTAATTGCATGATGAGGCTCAATATTAATCGAGCGAATTACTAATTGGTATTATCACTTTCTGTCAATTAAGAAGAGAAGCGCAAAGTGATGTTAATTTTAAATCGCCCTGGAGCTATGAGTTAATAATTTGATAATGATTGCCTTTTCATATCTTTGATATGAAATTTGATATATTATTCCATTAATATCAAATTTGATTTGGCTTTAATAAGCGCACTAAAGTCATAAGTAATTCACAGACCAATCAATCCAAAGACTTAATAATATTGTTTAGACTCCTAATTCTAATAACTAGAACCGAGTGAAGCCGCCCAGAAAACATACAACGGTAAAGTTTGCTTCATAAACTAACTCGCACCGGGAATCAAACCTGTCAAAACGAATAACTTCGAGTCTACTTCAGTTTCCAGAATTAGGTAGGTAATACGCACTTGTTAATGCGAGATGACCTGTTTAAATTATATGGCTTTGAATAATCAACCTGAATATTTGAATGCACTTGGTAATTGCTATTTTATCGCTCCATTGAGTTTAATTTAAAAACACAGCACAAGAGAGAAAACTTAAATTTAAATGAAAACCGCTTATCCATAGCGCGCATTTAGTCCACGACAAAAAATGCAATATCGTCCACTCTTGCACTTTTTGTTGTTTTTAAAATGTGACGTGGACTAGAGCAGATTTAATAAGACGACCGTTTGACAGAGTTTTTACCTTATTATATTGTCATATTGGAGACTTTAGTTAGTTATATTTTTAATGATCACTTGAAAAGAAATTAAGGCCTTATCATGGATGAGAACTTATGTTTTGAAACTCATGTTAATACTATTATACGCAGTTGCTTAGGCTGAATGTACCAAATTAGAAAATATTTAAGTCTGGAAAACCGAATTATGCTATGTGTATCGCTAGTGCTATCTAGGTTTAGTTATATGGAAGCAGTTTTTGGTCCCCGGTTGCTTGTAACAACTCAAAATGTCATTTAACGTGTGCAGAATGTATGTGCCAGGGACTGGTTTGATATACCTCCCCGTTCACACGTAACTCCATATACAACGTGTAAAAAAATTAGCAATAAACTTAAGGGTGTCTTCATATACTTGTATCAAGTAAAGATTCTACTGACAAAATCTTATCATGAAATCTGTAGTTTTTTCGATACATATTTATGTTCAACCCCAGATACTTTTTTATTTACATTAAATATGCTGTTAATGTGTGCAGCGCCAACACACGGCATCATCTCATGGAATTCACTTTTCGAATACATGTGTGGACTCATTTTAGGGCTGTAACCTTTTTTTTTACAAAACCTTTTTCTTTTTTGTTCTCAAACTATAAGATTTACTGCTCAAAAGATGAGTGATCACCTGATGTATAGCCCGCTTAAATATAATTGTTTTTTTTATACCATTTATAAACGGTGCCAATATATTAAAAATGAATGCTCGCAGAAAACTTCATTACGGTACGCTATTGTTCGGCATAATAAAAAAATAACTTTCTAACATATCTACTGGAGAGGCTGGAGTGGTGGCGGAATGTGCAGTTTCACAGAAATCGTCACTCCAGCTTTTCCCTGGTCCTGCCGCCTCATCGCACCGTGGCATTAAAAGGATGCTTCAAGTTCGCCGCGTCCAAGTGCTGGAATGATCTTCCTCGTTCACTACGGTGTGTGGAAATATCAATATACACGTTTAAAAAAATCATACAAGGAATAAGTACTAGGTGAATAAAAGGATACCCTACAAAATTAAGTCCAGACAACGGGAGTAGGTAAGGTAATCGGCCAAAAGTGTACATGGACGTGGCAAAAGGGCCAGGTCGTTGATATAT
Source organism: Pyrausta aurata (assembly GCA_963584085.1). Classification (NCBI taxonomy): domain Eukaryota; kingdom Metazoa; phylum Arthropoda; class Insecta; order Lepidoptera; family Crambidae; genus Pyrausta; species Pyrausta aurata. The sequence continues at coordinate 6,523,748 of OY757251.1, forward strand.
AGTAGCACACTTCACACTTGTAGGTACACACATAAAGCAGGTATATTTGTATTAAATTTTGTATTACTTTCTCATTTTAATTATTTTATAAACATACTGTTGGGACCAATTTCTGTGTGCCTCACTCAGCAGGGGCCGACTGAAAACCAGCGTCAGGTTCTCCAGAGGACCTGGCTTATGCTCACACACACACACAAACCTTCCGACATGAACTGACTGGCTGGCATGGCCACCTTTATTTAGGCCAGTGAAACTTTCTTTAAAAAAAAATAATTTCTCTCGCCTTTTATTCCTTATTTCCTGATTCCTAGTTTATTAAACGACTAGGTATGAATCAATTATAATTACGCATTACCCCCTTCTAAATTATTCTCACTATAAATTACAGCTTTGCTCTACAAAATAGGTCAGCTTTGACTTGGCTAATTTTACACAGGAGCAAACAGTTTCCGATAAATTTCTAAAGAGGTTTTGCCCGACGTCTCCTGAATATGGAGCAGGTATTTAAAGTAGTACTAGTCTTGAGAAACAATTCAATAAGTACCCCGATATTCACGCAGCGTTACTCAAAAACAATAGTAAAATGTTGATAGCTGTGTCATTAATTTATATCAGAATTAAAATGAGTATTGAGCAAAATCAATAGTTTCATCAAAGGTTAATATTATTGATAGGTATTTTTCTGATTTATTTACACCTTTAGCTCCAGACTATATTTTTCTTCTATTCTACTTCACTGAATGCTCACTAAGAAAGAATGATGATTTCATAGCATAGGTGTTATAATGCGATGAAGCCTTCTTTTTTGAACCGATTACAATGGAATATGTTCATTTTCAGGTGTGCTTTGATACAAAGATCGTAATCTCTAACCTACGGATACTAGGAAAACGCTATGTCTCGTTTTTCTACCATGTTATTTACAGAACATAGTTGGTTGGACATGCCAAGTGCCGCAATTACCTCTTACTTGCAAGTGATATGTTTGCGCCGTTTGACGTTAAACATTTAGATCGTGGAGACTTTCTGCTATTTTCAATAACACCTAAATTATTGCTGTTTTGGCAAAGCGGCTAATCCAGCATCATAGCCTTATTGCCACATGAAACTGTTTTCGTTTTTTAAGATAATGTATATTTGTATGTTTTATGCATATCTTAGTTATGTTTTTTGGTTTTAATTAATGTATGCAACCAGAACATTACTCATATTAAAATATGCAAAAGCTTACCGGTACGAGTAAGTACATAAGATTGCTTCATATTCGTGTTTAAAGAAATGTCAATCTTAATGCTAGTGTGCAAAACGTCAAGTGTTAGGCAAATTAATTAATCAACCGTCTTCGTGCAAATCCTGGAGGCCGTTTCTTCATACATTATTTACAAAGAAGCCTACATATTCGCCCTTTGACATGTCAGGAAAACCTACACAACCTACAATATGCCAGTCTCAATTAATTATCTGTGATATTTATCTTCTATGATTTACTAAGTAGTGTGTTATTTATTTTTGGGGAACTTTAGCACTGAGGAAGTACAGATAATTATGAACATTTTTATGTTAGTAATTTTTCAGACAGAGAATTACGGAGGTATACTTTAACACATATCAATGACCATTTAATTGCAATAAACATATGTGATAATATTTAACAGAAATTAAATGCCACTTAAAATTAGAATAATTATTATCTTCTCGCGTAAGTCAAACCGTATACATTGCTGGTACTTTTTTTGATTAAACTGAGTGGCAACTTAATGTTATTTGGTATTCAAAACTGTATTTTGCAAAAAGCGACTTGCATGAACAAATCCTATGAGATAAATTCCAACCCATCCCTTTTCCCCGTTCGAAACTTTCCTTCCTCTACCTGTGACACTTTTTGCAGCCCCAACTTTCGCAACATTTACATAATAAATCCATTCTAAAAACTCTTTTTTACATCGACTAATGTACACGTAAAATACACGTAGACTACGTGCTCTCTGATGTTCACTGTAAGTGAATTCAATTTATTCTGATGCGGATGTGAAATGAAGGTTGTTTACTAGTAGTTGATAGGTAGATATCATTAATCGGCAATATTTTTGTTTGTTATTTAACCTATTCTCTTATCGTTAGGAATAAATACCACTATTTTACTGACAATCTAATTATTGTGTATTTCTGCAATAAAACAACCGAGTTCAGTTCGATCACGTTTCTACCCCTTAGTTAAATTACATTTTATTACCCATCAGGTTTTAAGCCAAGAAAAAATATCGTTTTAAATAGGTAGGTTTTAAGTAGTTTTTTTTTATGATTTGATGCAAGTCTAAGCTTTAATTTTAGGTCTAATAAATGTACCTATAACTTCTGTGTAAGACGGCATTATTTGATACAGTACGTTTGTAGTATAAATGTACCTATAACTTCTGTGTAAGACGGCATTATTTGATACAGTACGTTTGTAGTATGAACTCCCTAAGTTCATTTCATACGCCACACACTGAAAACTTACTCAAGTAATCATCGAAGTGTAATCTTAGGTCTGAATTACACACTTATGAGGATACACAATGAATACCGCGCGTTTACCCAGGCGATCCACATTAAATGGAATATTCGAGTCCCCGTGACGTTTAATAATCAATAAACACAATATTATCAAAGCTGGATCTCGGGTCAGGAATTACCGACCCTTGGATTCGAATCAATTGGGTATTTAACTGTCTTATCTCGAGGGCTCGGTGATCCTCGCCATTCGTACGTGTAAGGTTAAAATTACGCACCGCTGAATCACTTAAGAATACATTTAGAGTGGGTTTATCCAACCTGATTTAACAGTAACTAAACGACTATTCCGTAACATAAACGTAAGAGTAAAGTTTGCCTGTAAATGTCCCACTGCTCGGCAAAGGCTTCACCTCAATTATTATTTGTACGAGCTCCCATGGCTCAGTGTGGATTGGTGGAGGTGTTTTGTGGTGACAACCATGCTGAACCCTGCTGTTGAATGCTATCTAGGCGCTAAGGCCTCTGACTAGGCTAAGCGACTAATATCAACTGATATTAGCCGAGACCAACGGCTCCACGAACCGAGTTAAGGTTGAAATGGTCACCCATTATACACAATGGCGCCGTTGGTTGCTTAACTTCGGTATCACTACCAAAGCGGTGCTATCACTGCACACCCGTAACTCAAATACAACTTTAACTTATCTCAACCTTTTCTCAACTCAACTATACCCTTGAACAACATGTACTATAATCTAACTTAGCTATGATTTTAACTTAATTGTAACTTTAAAGTAACACATGCGCAATCCACTCATACGTAGGTACTACGCCGAACCCTTTAACCGTATTCATAAGCGAATCTCAGTTTGTGAAGACATTTAAGAAAGGACCTTTAATTATAATTAATTAAATCGGGTACACATGACTGCGCTGCGAAGGCGCAATAAAAGAGGGTGGGTTGACCGATTAGTGTACGCACTCTCAGTTTTGTACTACTTCCAGTAAATGTGGCGCAATAAACGGCCCCTCTTAATTAAATATCAAAACATAACCTTAACAATAATAGTACGGAATCCAAAATGTCGTAGTGCACGGTCATTTACAAGAGTATTTTCAATTTTGATTTTAATTAATATCTTAAATGACTACAATTGAGTTAACTCAACTAATGGTTAAATGTTGTTACCAGCGGTTGAATATTTACGATTCTGCGTGTTTTGAACAAACAATACAATCACTAATGGTCATACTCGTATTTTGAGGTAGAGCTATTCACAACTTTGAGTGGAATACTGACGGCCTGTATTCAGATTGTTTAAATTCTGGTAAGCCTTATCTTCCAAATACTTCATACGAAATTATTTTTCAATCAAATTATACGTTGTAAGACGACCGATTTGGCGCAGTGGTTAAGAAATTGGCTACTGCGCCAGAGGTCGCGGGTTCGATCCCCGCACATTACAAACATTTGTGTGCATGAACATGTCTGTTTGTAGTGGTCTGGGTGTTTTCTATGTATAATATGTATGTATTTACAAAAAAAAAGTATTTAAGTATGTGTAAAACCGTTGTCTGGTTACCATAGTACAAGCTTTGCTTAGTTTGGGACCAGATGGCGCCGTGTGAAATGTCCAAGGATATTTATTATTATTTATTAAGTAGTTTGTTAATGGTGACACCGGCCCTTACAAAAGCAAAACTTAGGTGATATGGGTAACATTGACATGTGTACATACAATGTCCCCGTCTGGTGCTAGCTACCAATTATCGTCCGTTTTTAGTACTACAAGTATCGTGAAGTGAACCATTCGTGCGAAGAAAATAGAACAAATTTAAAAAAGGTTACTTGATATTAACTAGCGGTTTCCCGTGACTTGTCACCCGTCGTCACGTCTCGTACTCGCTGCGGGGTTGCCATACGAAGTCGAATGCGACTGTTTCATTATTAATTTTCGGGAAACGATTTCACTACGTAGTAAGTAAAGCCGCCAGCACATGGGGTTATATTTTTTCTTTTATATTCCTTATACAACTGTATTAGATACCGCAGTGTTTAGCTTGACATGCTGTTGTCTGTATGAGGAATTGTAACAAAGTGTGCTACATTTTAATTATACATTACATTTTCGTGGCAAATTATATCATTGCATTTATATAAAGTTTCACCAGTCCGAAACCATCTTTAAAAAGAAAAAATATTTTTCATCTCTCCTGTTCGGAAAATAGAACTTTCCTGTGTAGATAGCCGGGTGGAAAATAGCTTATCCATCCCTAGGGTGGAAAGTAATTTAGTTTTAAATGGCATGGTATAGAGTCAAGGCATGCAGTCAAAGCTTGGATCAAAGATAATTGAGTCACATCATATCATAAAAATAATAAACATTTTTGCTTAGCTATACATTAAAAATATGTTTATTATGATCGTTGATATAAAAAATATTCAATTGATTCAATCTATAATTAAAATATACATTTACTAATCTGTGATTAAAATATTCGACTTCCCGCCATAATACCAAGATGACACTTTTTTTTACATTGTCAGTGTCATTTTTTCTTTTTGAACTCTATGCCTACTTTTTGTAAATTTTGACAATTATTATCTGTGGGGAAAATTGTTTTCATGTATTCGTGTCGTTATTCTTTCTAATTATGTTAGATGTTTGGAGAACTATAAATTAACTGTCTTTTTGTGCAAAAACTTGAGTTTTCCTTTCTCGCTGTACTACATAATACCTGACCATGACATCTACAACCACTATTGTAAATTTAATGTTTTTCCTCACAGTCGAAATTAAAAATAGTATGTTTAACTCGGGTGAAAGCACCATTTCACTCTCGAATTATTGGCGCTCTCACTTCGTTCGAGCGCCAGAAACATCTCGAGTGAAATGGGTCGCTTTCTCCCCTTGTATAACAATCTACTATTTACATGAAGATGGTCACTGAATGATGCTGAGGCAGAAAGATGATGGGCTAAATTCTACTCTCTTGGTAATATGACCAGCGATTTCAAGACTACCAGTGCCATGATCAAAATATTGTTGATGTAAGTATTAAAAAAACATAGGATAAGTATTTAGTATGCAAAATGCGCGCGACCCATTTACACGTCGAGTGCAGGGACCTGGTTCCAAGGTGGGAAGTTTTATTAAAAAAACATTGCGAGTCGGAACTAAAGGATGCGGGAATCAGGTTATATTATTACTAATAATAATAATAAATATACTTTATTTCACACCATAAACAAATAATACAACAGGATTACATCTAGAATATTTAGGCGTTCTTATTGCTTAAAGCAAATTATTCTGACAACCTTTAAGTTAGAAAAATGTTGATTAATGTCACTGCGCTTGGTATGTTTACTGCTTCTTCAGCAACTAACTGGAACAAAAATATCAAAATATGTTTTGCAGTAACACTATTAGGTAATAAGAAAACGTGGTTCCGTGCTTTAGATTGCACGATAAAGTCAGGTCAGATGAGTGTGACGGCTTGAAAATGCTGTTGTTATGCCTCCACGCCAGGGACTCTAAGGCCCACTTGCGCACGAAGATATAACCCAGGATTACGCTAACCCAGGATTAAATTATCATTCTGTCTCTGTCAACTTCAAATAAACTGACAGAGACGGAATGATGATTTAATCCAGGGTTAGCGTAATTCGGGGTTAAATCATCATGCGCAAGGCCCACTTGGGAAAATAAGACAGAATTCTAGAAATAAGCCGACTTGCACAATTCACAATCCTGGTGGATTGATAATTAACTAGGGGTTACAAGGTCATCGTACCTGTTTGTCTTTATCAACATCAAAGAAAATGACAGTTAATTGATAAATCTATCTCTTAATTATGCTAACCCGGAATCTGAAAATTGGTTCTAAGGAAAATAAGAATATAGGTACATTGACGACGCGGTTGATTGATGCAGTCGTTCAGTGGTCGCGAGTTTGAATCCCGCAAGGGGCAATGTTGTGTAATGAGCACGAACATTTGAACCTAAGTGATAATGTTATATGTATTTAAGTATTTATCATCATAATCGTTGTCTGGTACTTCGTAGCACAAGGAAAAAAATGTTGTGTTGTTTTTAGCATATTATTTATTTTAAAATAGTGCATATACCTAACTACAGCTTTTTAGGTAAGTTCGAATCGTATTGCAAAGAACGTGCGAAGAATAGGACAACATAGACAACTATACAAAAAGGCGTTCTTTAACCTTTACAGATTCTAGGCCAAAGATAATGTTAGGAAGACATAAGTGATCGATGTGGTAATATACATATAGCTACTCTGTTTACATAGGACTGTCGTATTTGCTCGCTTTAACAGACTATTAGGCAGCAATTGTGTTTCCGCCTCCTTGTTTCAACCGGTAATTAATGGGTTCTGCATGTCATGACTACCGCTCAAGTAAGCATTTATTCAAATTATTATGCTTAACTTGTTGGCAAAAGACCTTTATAATTTACAGTCATGTGGCTTACCTACTACCAATACCTTATTGACTATTTCGATTGCAATATTTTTATATCGTTGATTGTTGGCTATACTGTACCTACCATACCATAAAAGAGCAGAAAAGCAAATTGAAATAATGTAGTATTTTTCCAAACAGCATTTGCTTATAGCTCGATCAACATCTAAACAGTTCCTGTTCAGTCAGTTTTCAGCAATAAATACATATCAGAAATTGTAGGATGCATTTTTATGTTCGTTGAAAAATATCTTGTTTATTTTCGGTCGTGATAAACTAGAAAAAAGAGTGAAAGTAGCCCTGGAATTTCCGATGAAAACTGGTTTTACATTGGAGTTCATTTTTTTATTTTGTGATTGTATTTACATTTGAAAAATAACACGTATTTGTAATTCGCGGAAAGCAATTAGCTGTCATTTAATGTGCCAATAATTAAACATTTGAAGGCCAAAATTTTATATGCGTGCCCTTCGAGAGCCCGCTGTGGAAAACGCAGGTTTCGTTTACATAAAGATTTAGCAGAGCCTCTAAAACAATTATAGCCAGAATGATAAATTTATAGCTGTTGTAAGTTGTCCGCTATAACTCGCCGAATGTGGGCCCTCAGATGAACTGTGCCAAACACCAAATTACTGAAACGGACCAAATAAGATGATTTTAAAGAGTGGTCATATTTAGCAGGTAAATTATAGGGCAACATACGAAAGTAAGAGCTCTGCCTAGTTATTGCAAATAAAGAAAATCCAATAAAACGATGGGCCCTCAGTTCTTAAGTGCAAAAATTTTACTTTGATGCTACAAGTTTTAACTTACAACTTAATGTCTTTGGTATCGTTTTAATTTTAGCAGAAGTAGCCACAATGCTAACCTGAGAGTACTGGGTTTATATATTCAACTAGTATAGAATAAAAGCTCTAGCAAAGTGAGCCCTCAGACCACACGTTTTAGAAGAAAGTTATCATATTTAGAGTCAAAGTGGAAGGTGTATTAATTTACGTTAGTATATTATAACGTAGTAACGTAGTCATTTCATAGTACAAACTTATGTATCTGTGTGGCGTGTAAATATTTCCTTTCTTGAAAAAAAACTAATTCATATAAATGTAAACAAAATGTTCGTATTAGGGTAACCACAAATCAGAAGATTAGTGGAAAGTTATGGAAAAAATAAATAAGTACACATTTTATTTATTCGTATTAATCTAATCTGTTACATCTGAATAGTTACATTATTCGTTAATTAGTTTTTTATCACTCCTGTTAGGAAAGTTGACTTTTCATGTATGGAAAATTGCTTTTTTATACGGGGTCAAAGTTAATTGAGCCACATTGTGTTAAAAATAGACCAAGCCCATAGATAGAAGTTGCTACCAACAGCTGCCATCTCTCCGCATGACCTAAAGGTTTGACTGACAGAGAATGCTTTTAGCATTAAGTCCACCTTTGTACACTATGATTTGTGCAATAAAGTCTTTAAATAAAAAATAAATAAAATATAGCAACTGCAATTATTTATGGTTATTTTTGGTAAGATTGTTCTTAATTTTCAACCTTGTACATGTAAACGTTGATTCAACTGTAAAATAAACAGTGTTGATAACAAATGCATCTTATGTGCAATGCAAGATCACCGTTCAAAGAATTAAATTTTGCCGTTGCGCGTTTGATCTATAAGTACATTTTTTATGATGATCGCTGAGACATTTCTTGACATGACATATTCTTCCGTTTTCTTTCTGCCGATTTGTACCGAGAAGTAACCATTACTTCGTATGAAAAACGTCGATTCAATTTTACTGGGTTAAATCACTAAAATTTTCAAAATGACAACGTCTCAGCGATCATTTTAGATCGAATTAACTTCTTTAGAGTGTGTATTTGTCAGAAACTCAAACTGAAAAAAATCGTTATACCCATACATAATAATAATTAAAGAACAACTGGTATTTAACCAGATTTACCTCGTGTGTTCATAAGTTTTGAGACGAAAAAGAAGAGGCATAACTTTTTAAATAATTAACTTATATTTCTAAAATTTACAGTGAACACTAAGTAGATAATAATCAACAATAAAATATATCTTTTATTCAAAATGTCCACCCTTGTTTTTAATACAGGCCCTTAGACGATTTAGCCAATCATCAATGGCGGCACGAATCTTTTCCAGCGGGATTCGCTTTGCTTCTCGAACAAGAGCTCGCTTCAGTGACTCCAAGTTTGGGTGGGACTTCCGGCAGGCCCTGAGTTTTAACTCAGTCCATAGAGAATAATCCAGCGGGTTGAGGTCGGGGCTGGAGGAGGGCCATTCGTTCGCCGCGATGAAGGCCGGAACATTTTCCCTCAACCAAGCTTGGGTGGTTTTTGCTTTATGGGATGGTGCTAAGTCTTGCTGGAAAACCCAAGATTTGTTGTAAAATAAAGTATGAGATAGGGGTTTCACAACAGGCTCTAAGATGTCACTTTGATAATTCTTGGCTTTCACCTTGACGCCTTGTTGACAGAAATGGAGCGGAGTGACACCTTCATACGAAACTCCCCACCATACCATCACACTTGCCGGATGATGAGTACGCGAGACATTCCGTGCTGAAGCTGGGACATCCTTGCTAATTTTGGCATAGACTTTATTGTTTTGTCGGTTGAACTTTTCTTCGAAAGTAAAAATTTTTTCATCGGTGAACAGTATCTTCCTCGAATCGTGTCTCCTAAACAGTTATGGACAACGTTCGCGTCGCAATTTACGAAGCCGATCGTTTAAAAAGTGAACTTTTCTACGGCTATACGCCTTTACCTTAAGATCATATTTCAGTATTCTGTTGACTGAAACGCGCGAAATATTAGTCTGCAGAGCAAGTTTTTTCTGAGTGCGACATGGATTTCGGCGAAGTCGCTCTCGGATGATTTTGATGTTCGCAGGCGTCCTTACAGAGCATGGCCGACCACTCCTTTTGCGATCTTGCAAGGAACTTGTCTCCTTGTATCGTTTGATAGTGTATTACACGAAGTTACGGCTTACACCAAAAGTTTTCACCTCACGGAAAATCTCCATTGGTTTTTTTCCCGCCTTAAATAGCGATATCACGGTCGCACGCAATCCTTTAGTCCCTTCCATCACGATAAAATTGACAGAAATAAATTTGAAAGTCAAAGGTATTAAAAGTAAACATTCCAAATTCAAAATTGGAAAAAGAATTAAATAGCAGCCAGTAATATTTAATTTATTTTTTTAACTTCAAAGTTCGTCTCAAAACTTATGAACACACGAGGTATTATTTATCCACTATCATTAACAAATAAATGAAGAAATCCATTATTACCTACTATGTTGTATTTGTCAAACGTTGCTCAGGCGCGGAAGTCTCGGTTACCCACCAGGTGGCGCTCGATAAATGCAAATTTATTTTTTTGTCCAAAACAAAATTGAAATTTTCGTGTATTTATTGATTGAGAAAAATTGATAAATGAAATTGATTCAACCTCTAATTTTTTTTTAAAGATTTAGCTACGTAAGTTAAAAGGATGCAGTAGAATCGATGCAGTAGAAAATCAGAATATTGATTTGAATCAATTGTCTACGCAAAATGTAAAAAAATTTGCTTGAGACTTCTAGGAGTCATAAAATATCCTCATCATTGTTTAAGTATTTTTTATCATATATTTTTCTCAGAATACCTCTTAAGCAATCGTACAGCATATACTTTTGTTTCGAGTTTCCTAAAAAAATTGATAATGTGGTTAACATACACAAAATCAGTATGGAGAATATAAAAAGCTAGATATTTCTTTTAATACTTTATATAGCAATAATATTTTAATACAATTTGAAACTATAAATTTTGTATAAAAAATGCTGTAAACTATTTTTATCAAAAAATGACCAGGGAGAGAGATTTCTTATGGAGTTGGTTTTTAGCGTGTGGTAGGAGAGCTCACTTTGCTAGAGCTTTTATTCTATACTAGTTGAATATATAAACCCAGTACTCTCAGGTTAGCATTGTGGCTACTTCTGCTAAAATTAAAACCTTACCAAAGACATTAAGTTGTAAGTTAAAACTTGTAGCATCAAAGTAAAATTTTTGCACTTAAGAACTGAGGGCCCATCATTTTATTGGATTTTCTTTATTTGCAATAACTAGGCAGAGCTCTTACTTTCGTATGTTGCCCTATAATTTACCTGCTAAATATGACCACTCTTTAAAATCATCTTATTTGGTCCATTTCAGTAATTTGGTGTTTGGCACAGTTCATCTGAGGGCCCACATTCGGCGAGTTATAGCGGACAACTTACAACAGCTATAAATTTATCATTCTGGCTATAATTGTTTTAGAGGCTCTGCTAAATCTTTATGTAAACGAAACCTGCGTTTTCCACAGCGGGCTCTCGAAGGGCACGCACATAAAATTTTGTGAGTGCCCTATTAATGTTTCTCAGCCCTTTCAGTTTTCAAATAAGAAAAGTTTCGTAGAGGTAACTAACTAATCAGCGAAGTCTCTCCGAGATATTTGCGAATTTAAGGAATTCCGGAGATGGCCTTAATGTCGATCGGATCTCGTGAAATTATTCCGTCGGCTGAAACGACCCCTTCGATGGTTAGGAGCAAATTTCGCAATTGAGCCAGCACAATCGCTTGGCCCACGTAAATCTTGCTGAGTCACTAAAAAACGACGTCATTAAAACATTTTAAACCCCAGCAAAAAGCTTGCAGTTTTCCCATTTCACTGAAATAACAAATAAACGTCATCCACTCCAGTTAGCCAACCACATTAAATCGTCTCTGAAATGTATGATAACGCTTTCATGAATAGTATAATAGACGAAGCGTGCGAAGATAAGGTTCATAAAATCAAAATTTTATTTGGGTGGGACTCTAAAAACTTTGATTAATTTATTAACTCCTAAACTTTTCCCATTACAAACTGGCGCGGAGAATTGTTATCACAATATTTAATCTCTTTATGATCATTATGACTGAAAGTAATTCTTTGTGCAAAGAAAGATTTGATATTCATCAGTATTTGAATCGTGATTTGAATAAAAGTGTCGTTTTTATAACTTTGAAGCATTAAAGATTTAAATTTTATAGCAAGAAAGTGATGTTTTCAGATCAGTTTTTATCAAGTAGGTAAGTATTCTTTAGGACTCTGAAGTACATAGGAAGTAAACAATACATTGCCATAATAAACCCGTATTTAATGTTTTTTTTACAACTTAGGGCCGTTTCTCAAAGGTCCGGTTTTGCGGGATCACTGCTTAACTGGATACCGCAGTAAACTTTGGTGTGTTCACAGGGCATTTTTTGCAGGTAGGTAGATTGTCCGTCAACTGAATCCTGTGAACAGTCCATCCCGCTTGCACTTACCGATAAAGCGGCGCGCTGTATATTCCTACCTTTCACAGCGTTTTTTTTTTTTTTTTATTTTTTTTTTTTATTGAAAGGATGTACAAAACAGGTTACAAACAATATTTAAAAACAAAATGGTGAACATACTAAATTACTAGTTTACAACCCTTAGTGTGTACATACTGTTATAAATATTTTTTAGCAAACACTGTGAACAAACACACGTTGCAATAACTGTGTTTGTGCATACTGTCATTTCAGAAGTGGAACTGGTCAGTTTGACAAAACTGAATCAGTAAAAAATACCAATTTGTTTTTTGCGGGTCATACGGGATGCCCGCGCGAATATAAAACACGTATGCTGCTCGATCCTGCAGAAAACTGTACCTGCAAAATACTGGATATTGTCCGTCGGAAACGGCCCTAAACGTCGATTTGCATAGGGTGTGATAATTAAGTTGGTTTTCCAGTGTCTACGAAAGCACGTAGTCACGCGTCTATCACGGCCGGTTGTCACGTCCCGAGTTAGTGCGAGCGTAAACTGTGAATCGTTGCGAACACCTTCTTTTATGACAACCCCCGGATCCGTAATTACAACTATATTCGTTTTATTACTAATCGAGAGCGCCTCAAACGCAACCTTCGATTAAGATTGAGCGTAAAACTCTTTTACGCCGGCTTACGGCTCACAAAGACGCTGTACACGTTACATGGGGATTGTGTGAGGTAACGACCGTGGAATGTAATACACTCTTGAAAGAACTATTTACTAAACGAGCTACCTTATTTTGCATGCGATTTGAGCTTATAAAGTGGAGTCTTTTTTCGGTGCGTTATGAAGATTATGTTACTTACATGTTATTCTTCAAGTCTAGACTCTCCAGCCACTTAAAATCCAAGTGAGTACTTGGATTGTAAGTGGCATTACGTTAATATAAATCTACAGTATGTAGATACTGTCTTTTAAAATATGTCTTGCTTGATCATTAAGTTAAAGAGGGATTAGTGAAGATGATTTTACTACAATTTGTAATAGTTAGTATTTTGTATACCAATTTCCTACATACTAGAATTCACTTCTAAGCAATAATAAACAAGCAATCTAGAAGAATCTGGCTGTAGTCTGGAGTTCATTTTAGACATGGTATTCTAATTGGGTCCTGGAATTACTCAAGAACTAGCTAACTTTGTTTGGCTTCCGGCCCCGTCCCGCCCCGGCCCTGTTTTATGGTTATTCCGCAATAGAAACCGTTTTCAATTCTGTTACGGCTGATCAATACATAACATATTTTGTAAATAAATATTATGTAACTAAATTACGCAGAACAATGTTTTTGACGCTAGGTACGGCAATAACAGTGGGTTACACTATCCTAAATAACTTATTAACTTAACTGTCGGTGTAATTATGGCAAATTTGATCGAAATTGCAACAGCTATGTTTCCAAACTTTGTTTTAACTTTTTTTCATGTCTAATACGATTCACAACATGTTTTTACTCTATTATAGTGTACCGTTCATAAATAAAACGGGATTTGATACAGAACAATAGATCCGTTTATCGACACCACAAAATACGCGCCGATTTTATTTTCGATATTCGTGAAATATGAAGGTTTATTTATTGTATTTATTTTATTTAATGTTAATTTCATCATTATTTTCATTTGCAGAATATAACGACCGGGCTATAGTCATCCTAAGCAATATTGGGCGCAAAGCACTTGAACTAAAAAGTCGAAATGTCTTTTCACAAATAACAAATAAAAATAGTTTAAGGTAATTTTTCTCCATAGCCTTGCAGTGATTTCCTAGAGTAAAAATAATGCTTCTAAGGAAAGTAGTTATATAAGTATTGTTATGGTTATGACAGAACTGCGGAAATTTTACTCATGGCACCATAATTATCTCCACATGACTTCACAGTGAAATAATATTTGTATATGGCAATTATTCAAAACGATTCAGCTTTTCCAAATGTTTATAAAACAATATTATTATTTTGCTCAAGAGTATGTCCTCCCTATTACAATGTATACTTGCACTCAGCACCAGGACAACGTCACAATATTCCACCGTTAATATTAATAGAAAATTTGGTGCCACCCTGGCCCTTGGGCGGACGGTGTTTTACGAATATGGTGTTCGTAATTATGCAGCCGAAGCGTTGCGATGCATTATTCATGCACAGGCCAGTTATCCGATAAATATTCCGTACATTAAGCGCGGAAGGGCCTGCAAGTTATAACTTTCCACCTTAAGTATAGATCGATTGAAGAGTTGAAATAGCTTTGACTTCCTAGCTTGGTAACAGATATAGCGTTTATTCAAAGTTATAGTACGTCACTCGTGACCCATGATATGATATTACAAGACAAAATAGCGCAACTGTGTCTTCAGTAATCGATCAACCGTAACATAAGCGAATCTAGAACACTTCAAAGTAAGAAGTATCCAAACGATAATAAAGCTTAAATTCAATCAGAAGCATTCCTACAATTCTTAGTCTTGTAGGAAGTTATTATTTCCCTACGATTAAAACATTACATTGTCAATTATTATCCAACTGAAACCTAAACAATAAAGCTCAACTAAGGTAGCTTATACTCGAATCAATCACAGCCCAACTGGTAGTAGGTCATCTTTTTACGAGCTTGACCAAGCATGAAAAATGCAATGCAAGATTTACGAGCATTTTATGCTCAGGATGCCGGAACACCCCAACAAAAATGTAATTTGTCTAGGCTTTGTCGACCGAAGGGCAGGTAGCGAGCCGCGACCCACAACGAACGAACACTGGCATCGATTTAACTTCACAACTCTTTGAATGAATGATCCTTATAAGTAATAATACCGGGAGGATGGTAACGTATGTTGAGGATATAACAAGTCTGCAAGAAACGTAGTTACGTAAGTTGTAAACAAAAATCGATAGCAGTGTGAATCATCTACTACATCTGCGACAGTTAAAATTCTAAACAACGGCCCAAAAACCAAAAATTAAGAGTCACATACACAAATGTTATCCCTTCGATCAAGAAGCTGTAGGTACGTATACTGACGTAATTAGTAACGATTACCTATTATGTATTTTCTTATTCGTATTTGGCACTAAGTCACGTTTGTAGTTAGAGTTTTGATTACGACGACCTAATTCAGCAACTCAATGGAATGGAAGATTGGGATGCCCTAAGCTTATTATTTATAGAATAATTATTTTCATTTTATAATAAATTTGAAACACTGAAGCTTAATGAATGCTTGCATACTACTATTTTTTTCTAGCTAACCAACAATAAAAAGCAAACTTATTAATTTTTAAGCGCTGTACAAAGGTATAATGAAACTATTATGTAATGTGAGTTAACATTTTCTGATCCTATTAGAAATAATTCAATTAAGCAAATACAATTTAAAAAGAAGAAAGCTTTGATTGACATTGTAATTAAGAAAGGACAAATACCTACGCTTTTTCAGTAGCGATTACTATTCCGTATTTTCGCAGATATCCCATTGATGATTCAGGACTGCGTTGAAACATCGTCAAAGCGGTTCATCTCATCGAAATACTTAAAGCGATATCGCTTAGATGAATACACACCAGATTTTAATTACATTTTCAAGTGGAGCTACATCCGAATACTCCAAGGAGGTACGGTTGCACCCGAGTAATGAAGCTGAGACGAGCACCACTCTACAGCAGGTGAACTAAATCAATCCTTTAACGACCTCTCCGTGATAAGATTTTTAAAAAGGCTAAGAACATCGGACGAAAAGATCGTGTCTAGTATCTGTGCACGCACGCTTGGTCAAAATAATAATCCATGAGTCTTGCTCTGGCATTGATTTTAGAAGCCTATATTTATTTGTTAAGGACACAACACACGTGTCATGTTAACGGGCGTGACAATGCTCTCACTACAGTACCATGTGCTTTGAAGGTCCAATTGCACGATTTTTGGTAGATTGAATCTAATTTATCACCATTCCGTTGCTTTCAGTTTTTTTGATGTTGTTTGATATTGGCATTTTAACTTCGAGTTACCCCGGATTGTGCAGGTCTCAGATGTTTTCACACAAACTGCCGGCAGTACCTGTGGTGCAAGTCTCGACAGTTTTATCTGCCTGATAACCAGGTGGCGTTTTAAAACGCTGAGACAAAATTCTAATTAAATTTATTAATTTGAAAGTTTTTTTTTTTAAATGACAATTATTATTTACGGTTTATTAAATATGATAGCTTGTAAGTTAAAAGGCTATTCGATGCAGCAGAAAATCAGAAATTCTACTTACCTACTCGATATGTCAGAGAATTTATATTTCTTGTGTTTTAGACTATGGCCGCTAGCTTGTCCCTTTGGATCTGAATAAAAGTGATAATTCATGTCGAGTTGAAATAGTGCCCTTTAAAAGGCTGAGGCTCCAAATTATTTTAAAGTAGTTAGTATTCTGAACAAAAGATAGTGGGTAATCTATCTACGTTCGAATCGCGCTGTGTTCTACCGGGTAGTTCGATCCTGCAAATAACAAAGCCTCACAATGTTCTTTTTTGTGTGGACCGAGCACAATGAGATAAGGCGTTATATAAAGAATCTTCTCCGTGGGTCAAATCGAGGGGCTTTATCGTTATTATTTATCTCAGAAACACATTTGTAGGAGCTCCTTTTATATCCCTTTATTTTACATGAAGGCGACGCGGTACAAATTGATTTCCCGGAGCTCTCGTACTACGGACTACGGAGGCCGATCAGACACACAGTTACGGACAGTTTTTACTGATCGATATACTGGGTGTCAATAAAACACTAGCAGCTTAACTCGTCAAGTATGTGTGAACGAGACACAATAGAAATTCCATTATTATGCGACTCCCGGCAGTCGTTTGATACCTGACTGATTACGATAAAGTCTTATATCAATGCTAGAAAAAAGATTCAATTAAAAATGAGCCTAGCCCTATTTAGCGCTATGGAAATCTTTAAGCGTTTCATCATATTGCTAGATTTATGGGTATGTGCAAACGAAGCGTCATATTTTTGACATTTGCCGCATCGATAAGTTCAATCGTCGGATTTTCTGCTTCATCATACATAATATTATAACTTATGTAGCATTTTTTTATAAATTAAAGAAAACATTGGCATTTTTAAAGTTTTGTTCAAAAGTTGACCTCAATCAATTATTACACAAAAACACGAATTTGTGTTAGACAGATAAAACTGTGTAGACACTTAAGTTTAAGTGATCTAGTTACTATTATCTAAATAAAAAGCCAATAATTAATCAGACTGTACCCAGCAGAGTCCAGTAGTATCAATCCAATCAAGCTCAGTAGCGTCTACAAATAATAAATTTATAGAACCGCCGAATAGTAATATTTTTTTTATATTCTATCTATACTCGATTTTAAACCAACCATAAAATTAGGCTCGTACTTTTTGACAACCTGTATGTTTGCCCCATATGCCATGTTTATCACCTGTGCCCCATAATAGTTACTTTCAAACATACATTCATCTTATAAGAGAAAAACACTGTAAATAATTTATCACGGATCTAAAGAGTTACTACTGATCTCTTGGGGAACATTTCAGTATGGATTTATTCTGGTACGATTTAGGAGCTCAGCTGAGGGTTGAAATAATAACATTGCGGCTGATGTTATAATGTTTTATAATATTTACGATTGTTATCCCTGTATTACTACTGTATAACCAATTCGTTTCTGATGAGGTGTTGTGTTGAGCAGAACAGCGTACCTGGAGTTGATTTACTAACAAACAGTTTAATAATAGAGGCTCGTGTGCTGTTTGTACAGCAGTGGTCCACAATGCAACCAATGCATTGGGGTGTAATGCGTGCAATCGACTGTCCTATTCTCTGAAGCTGCGAGACCTTGCGTTTGGTATTGAAACGCAAGAACTCGCAGCATACGGTGCTATAAATCACTTTTGAAACAGAGATGCGCACGCGCATATTACTGGATTAACGACAACAAAATGTATGCCAAACCCCATTTTGATAACTACTTATCAATAAGCGCACGTATACAAACAACGTGCATCTATGTGTCGGTATGACGATATATATACAGTGCAAGTCGAAAAGAGAAAATTATGTGCGCTGTCGTTTTATTGCTCCGCCTGCCACGAGTGTTTGCGTTTACTAATCATCACCCTTTATTTTGACTTTCAAACATTCGGATTAGGGCTCGGTGAAAAATGGCGTACGACCTGTCATACAAATTTTACGTCGATTGCAGTACGGTGACCGTAACGGTTATGTATTTAAGGTACCTACTGTAAACGTAGCGAACATTCCACCGCATTTTATCTACAGCATAGCATCTATTAAAATAAAATGATAAAAAAAGGGGGAGACGACTCATGATCACGACGACATTCACCCTCCCACAGACCACCCCACGACGAATCCTTACGAATTATTATCGCAATTTAGCTTAATTCAGCAAACCGGTCTTTAAAGAAAACAGACCGAAGTAAGTAATACGCCATTCAAGTACCAGTTTTTTTTATAATTGAGGTAGTCGGACAATGAAATCTTTTCAAAATTTCCCCTACAATATTAAAATCTCTGTTTGAGTGTGCACACGTGCGAGGACATCTGCCTGTCTGGACCATTTCATATTATATATAATAACAGATGTGCGATTTTATTCATATTTGTATGTCTTTTATTACCTGGTGATTTAATCGCTCTGCATCTGTTATACGATTAAGCATCATAAACCAGTTTTAAACCAAAAAGATACACGGGTGCGTACATATTGTGCCTTAAATAAATGTTCTAAGAATAAATAATAATACCTATCTGGCTTCAAACATGTATGGGATCGCCACTCATGATCGCAGCAGTAAAACTATATCGTCATATCTACCGTATCTACCGTAGCATAGTGCCTCGTAGCATCCAAAATACATTCGACATCTTTACGAGCGAGAGCACAAACTACCCAACTTTGCTAATATAGCTATGACGGCTTATGACAAAAAATATTTGGGCGTAAAAAGCGAAAGTTTTATTAATAGGCAATCGTTGGATCCCGATTCATAACTTTAGGCACACGCATGACTGACTTAGATGCTCCTACCTAAGGAATGCCGTCATTCGACTAAAGCCGCAAACGGCCTAGTAATTTGTAAGGAGGCCTATTGATATTCAAAGAGAGATTTTAAATGGAATAAAGTCGGTATTGATGCGCGTGTGTGAGGCGGCGCGGTCTCTGCGCCCCTAATAAGAATACCGTTGAGGGTAATAGGGTAGGATTTGGTTCATGGAGAAAAGATTAGGCACCCGACCGGGACCCTTTTCACCAACCACTACCTTGCTCATACCCGCGTTATTGCCTTGTACTCGCACTTACTCGTAACTACAAACAATTTAGCGAAATTGCGTCTCCCACGCGAATTCAGGCGCCACAATTAAACGATTATTTATACGATGAGAATCGGCTCAGATGAAAAAACCATCGCCATACGTCAATGACACAATTAATTGTTGTTAAATGGTTTAAGCGCCAAAATGATGGATATGCCGATAAAAATAAATGTTATCGTTTATGTCGGGGTCCCAATTGATTAAAAACGCACATATACGCAAAAACGGACAAAATGAAGATTGAACGTCGAATGCTGATACGAATGCGAATATCACGGCCTAATGATACCCAGGCACACAGTTGGTAAAGATAGATGGCACGGCTCGAGTACATGCCTATGTAAAAAATGCGTAATGTCCCTTCGGGTCAAATAGAACGGCTTCTAAACTTCACTTAGAGCAACATCAGCTCTATTTAAAATTTTACTTCTAATTAAAGGTATTTGTATCTGGTATTCAGATATGAAAACCATACATATAATAACGTACATAATTTCACTAGCATAATTAATTACCGGAATGATACAACGATAAAATGTTTTAAATTCAATTTCCATTTTAAGTTATCTATACGTCACACATTATTACTTTGATGAATTCGAAAAATAATGTGTGTGACAAGTTGAATTTATTCATAGTGGTACGTGGCTGATTACGCCCCGAGAATCGTGCTTGCCAAAAATATTTTTCCGAACCAGTGAACACCAACAAATGATTTTACATGAACATCGTATCGTTTGTTCCATTTAGTTTTCGGATCTACCTTCGCATTTGGACAAATTATGTACGACATTTTTTGTAATAATAGTGAGTGCGAGTATTACCTACTTTCAACCTCAATAGATTTTACTAAATACATAACTACCTAACGGTTAAATTTTAATTCCAGCGGTTGAAGTTTACGATTGTGCGTGTTTTGAAGAAAAATGCCTTAACCAAATGTTAGAAAGGTTATTTTAATGACCATTGGTCAAGGTATTACTTCTTCAAAATGTGCGCAATAGTAAATATTCAACCGCTGGTAAATACATTTAACAATTAGTTGAGCTTACTATCAATCACGCAACGGGGCCTTACTCTTAATAATCGTACTGTCAACAGAATCAAATACTACATTATACACGGTGTGGCCTGTACTAGGAGCGAAAATTTTAAATATAGGCCCTGTAAGTAACCAATAAATAATTTTAAATGGATTTAATTTAAAACAATGAGAAATAAATTTATGGTTATTTTCTAACAAAATAAATCGAACCAGCAATGTATCGCAAACAAATATGTGTCCAGCCATAGAACTTGACATTGTCATTTACTACAACGAGTTAGCCATTTTGATATACATTGATTAGAGAATATAACTTTGGATTACTATATTTCTGAGTTAAAGCATTTTACAGCACAATGATCAGGTCAATGTAATATGATAATGCAATGTAGTAATGTACGTATACTCTGTAGAATCGTTGATAAAAATTTTTGCTCCTATTACAGACCACACGCTATATAAAATGGAGTGGCAGATAACAGTCATTGGTAAAATAGAAAATATGAGACAAAAGATACCTATTGTTTTGTTTATTCGACAATATGAATGTAATGTTATTTGACAGGACTCCCAAACACCTTAAGACCCTCGACTTGCAGCCCTACAGTAACTGTGTTAAAAACCGTTTACCAGCATAATTATTTTTCCATTCTAAAGAAAGCGTAGAAAATAAATCACGAAAAGCGACCTCAGCTTTCATGTACCGAGCATGTAATATTCATAAAACTGTATTGATCACAAACATTCTGCCTGTTGCGTACACTTTGTGATTTATTAAATTTTATTTACGCTACAAATGTGAAGTGTTTTCGGTTTCCCCAGTAAAACAAATACGAAAATCATATTCAATCTGAGTATAAAAGTTACTAAGTATATAAGGGAGTTCGACACTTTTTATTCGAAACAAAATGTAATAATGGTAAATGCGCAAAATGCAGTAAAATCAAAATATCATTAACAATGAAATTTTGATGAAACAAACATTTAAAATTAAACCCATTCAGTTCCGATCTGAGCAAGCAATTGAGACCGATATCCCCACTTCAGAAGATTAACCAGATCGTTTAATAGTCACCCGTAATAATGTCAGTAAATAGTAATTTTATTCATTAAAGTTAGTCGTAGGACGTCCACCGACAAAATGGACAGACGACCTTGTAAAGTTTGCAGAATTACACTGGATGCAGACCCATTGCAATCGGTCAAAGTGGAAAACCGTGACGGAGCCATTCGGCAGTGGACGTCCTTTGGCTGTAAATGATGAATGATGATTCGTTAATAGATTAGCATTATCATTATCATTATCAAAGGGCGTATTGCGTTTTTTTACAGTTCGTACTTTTTTTACGTGTTCGTATTGCGAATTCGTATGATCCACTCAACAGATTAGCATGGGACATACTACACGAGAGAGTAAATAAAATTTATTATTCGGTTGCATCGCAATGCCTATTTGGCGACGCAACTAGTTGAGTGGGAATTGATCTGCCTGGAACTTGAACGCATTAAAGCAATATCGCAATACGCCCTAGAAGACACGACTGCATCAAAAAAATGTTCTGAAATTGCCCAGTTCGTAGCAGTATAATTTAGCGTAGTATGACGACTATGCTACCTTTACAAACAGCACAGAAATTTTCCGGTAACCTAACAGTTCTAGCGAGACAAACTAATTCTCAACTCGATCAAATATTTAAACAACCTCCGAGAAATTTTAAGGCTCATTGCCCACTTATTACGAATTCATTAATGGATTTCATCAAACATCTTTGGATCTAGGCAAAATTGTTTTCTAAATCTTAGCCACTCAAAGTATTTTGAATTCATTTACATAACACCTAACATTACACATAGCATTTTCTCCTTACATACAAACTTAATGTTTTTACTTTTTTTTTGACGGCTCTGCGCAAATGGGCTTATTCGGTAACTGAATATTAATTACTACCTAGTACCTTAATTATTTATTACCCACCTTATCTAATTAATTTGCGTCTAATACCTCGTGACAAAAAAGTAATTACTTTAATAGCTTTTCTTGTTCGGAGCTAAGAAAAAGAACCACTTACATACCTTCCAATAGAATTTTCGTAACCTTGTTTAATTAGATTTGGAGGTTTTGAAAGTTTGATATGAGTTAGTACATATAGGATTATAATAACAAGTTACTGCAGCACATTATTATGAGACTGCAGCTATAAATTCCGTTATAATTATTTTAATATCATAACACTAGAATTATTTCACATTCCAAACGAGATACAATATTTCAATGTGCCGTTATCAATTTTATTTTAATCGTTCGCAATCCCGATCGCAGATATTGTTGCATAGTTTTGATTGCATTGTTTATTTCATGGGCGTTTGTGAATAATTTCCACTGGAATAAAACTAGCACGAAAGTGACAAACGCTGAATCCTAAATTTGAAGGAACAATAATATGATCGAATGAAGATATAAGTGTTTTTTTTTTGTAAGCTTAAAAAAATACATATATTTTATAATATTTATTAAAGATATAGCTACGTTAGTTAAAAGTATATTCGATTTAGCAGAGAATATGAATACTGAAATCTTGCTTCAAACTTTCAGCGTGTTGAAGGAGTAGGTTTAGGTAAAGAGATGCGCCAATTTAGGTGCATTTCGATGGGCTATAATATGCGGTCATCTTCATACATTTTACTGAATTTTTTTCATTATAATATCCGATTAATTATCTGATCTATATTATAAAATAATTTCTCATTCTCCATATACCTATAATATGTTCACATTAATAACTCAAAGGCACTAATTTATTTCACGTCGGAACAAGTTAATATGAAAATCCCTCTCTCCTTTTCATACCAAGAAGCCTGTCGCATGCAATGAACCGTTGAGCTTTAAGTCTGTGGCTTCCGAATAATGTTTATGACTCGTTTCGTACTCGTACCTTTATTTAATCAGTCAGTTATCAAACGACTGCCGGGAGTCGCATAATAATGGAATTTCTATTGTGTCTCGTTCACACATACTTGACGAGTTATATATTTGACAGCAATAACTTTAACGCATGTTAAATGATATTTTTATATTGTCTGGGTTGTGAATGGGTTTTACAACTAAGCATTTAAGTGCTAAAGTAGCCGCAACTACGCTGCTTAAAACAATTCCTAACTTAGATAGATCAAAAATTGATATATTAAAAAAAGGTTTAACGTATGCACGTTATTGTAACTTAATATAGCTCTATCTCTAGCCCACTCGATCTACCAAGATCATAACGAAAATGTGTACAACACTTGTTTTCCTTGTCCTAAAATAAACCTGCCACCTCAGTTTTCTAGTTTCCCATTTTCTTGGTCATGCTTATGAACGCAGACCCTTTCATAAGGAGCCTTGGGCTTAGCTTTTTATTAATCTATGCTCGGCAGGGTGGTCCTGCAGAAACCTATTAAGGCACGTTTCACACCTTTGTTTAAGAAAAAAGCTTTTGCAAGTGCAAAGTATGTAGTTACTGTACAACAGAGTTTGCACATTACTTGAGTCTTAAAAATACAGTCTTTCCGAACACATTATTGCTTTATAGTGTAGGAAAGCATGATAAAAAAGTTTTTGGCTAGCGTTTTGTGGCCAAGTAAATGCGTTAAAATTGCAAAGAGAGTCTTTGCCCATGTTTTATTCCACATAATACTCAACTCTCAATGATGAGGCAAAAATACAGAGTGAATAGTACGGATTTTCATTTAGAACGATAGGCATTGGAGTTCGAACTTGACCCTTTTATCCTTCAATGCAAACAGCCGCAGAACCGACCGCAATCGGCCGCAACCTGATACGTGGACGATTGTTCTTTACATTTCTATTTATATTTACTACGAGTACTATTCATCCTCGCCCAGGCTGCACCGACATCGATACTCAATTGAATTATATTTATAGATCAAAGGGCAGATCCTCAATTCACCTTTGTAAGAGCTGTAAATTGAATGAGTTATGAGCATTAGCTGGGTCCGGTGCGCTGCAAGAATTAAAATTTCAATGGGCTGAATGGAGTTTTTTATTAGATCGATTCGAAATGGAATGTGAGTGGAGTTTATATGCAATTAATATACCTACGTCATATTTTATGAATCTAGTGCTATTTATTGATAACAGTCTGCAACAAAGCGCTAAATAGCATTTTAATTGGTTCGTAGAAATGTTGTACTCGATACTAACGCGCGACTGCATCGATGCTAAAAGTCGCAGCGTGTAAGGGGTCTTATAGTTATATTCTTTGAATTCCGAGTATAAGAAAACACTTTTAAGCATTATACAAAAATCGGATGGTTACAAATGTCTTAAAAGCGTTTTGCAGCTTTAGAGGAAATGTTTATTTCGAAGAATAAGTAATTGCTGCTCTTTGCTGCGAGTTTTCTTAAGATTCTAACTGCCGCTGAGTTTCCAACACCCCGTCTTATTTTAGTATTTTCTTCAACAACTAAATTCCACTTTAAACTGAATGCTTGCACAAAGATTTGTTTGTAATAAGGTAATGCCTTTGATGCATTAAAGTTTCAAGAATTTGATTCATCTAATTTTGAACGAAGCTTCATCGGGTAGGTATTTAAATCACAAAACAAAAGAAAGCTTTCCTCGTATTTACGAACGTGAACGATTAGCTGTTTTACGATATTAATAATGAATTGTGGATCAAATTCTAGTTGAGAGGACACTTACTTAGGTACATTTTGCCGTGAACAGCGAGTGTCGAAAATTGTCAAACACGGACATAGTAAAAGTTACTCTGCTGTAGAATGAAGTGAACCGAAAACACCTTGTATTTGTCGCAAAAAGCCTTGAACCTAATGCACAGTGCTCACTGGGGAAACGTTTGAAAAAGCCGTTCCGTTCGTGCTGCATAATCAAAAATGGCTGAGCTAGTTACGATACCAAAGGTGCTATAAAGATTCAGCATCTAATTCCACTCTGGGCCCCACTAATAGAAACGTCTGGGAAACAGCGTTCGCATAGATTATCACGCACGTCGTTTAAAGCATCATTGTATATTTTGATGGAGGTGTTCATGTAGGATGATACGATTTATTTGTCGTCTACGACTTTTCACAGTAATAACAGATTTTGCATTTGTCATTTATTAGAAACATCTAGAGAGGACAGTTTTCACCCACAAATTAGGGCCCGTTCCTCCTCTCTGGAGACGAATAATTTGTACGTGTGATTTACTGTCATTTCGTCATGATAGGACGACGACATAGTGGGAACGCGCCCTCAGGCGTTGTCCACACAAAGACGGCATGTACCGTGTACGTACGTATGGTGGCTGAGCCCCGTCTTTCGGCGTAAAGGACAATTTAGTAGCTTGTGTTTGTACTTAGTCCAGCGTTTGTGCTACGGACATTCTCAAACGCGAAATATCCTGTACTAGGTTTCGTATTGTTGTATTGTATGTGAATTGGACGCTAAAATCAGTCTGCACGAATGAAATTGCACTAAAGGAAAGCCTGAATAATTCCAGCCAAATGTTTGATCATATCCCTTTTAGAAGGTCAGCCAATATAAATTCAAAACGTACCGCGTCGTTTTTTTTTCTCGCATGTCGGCATAGGTTCTTCATGCCTTTGATGAGAACAATGGCTCAAAAGCTAATTGTTGAGTTCGTGTTTCAACCTCGCCATCTTGTTCAAAGGAAATCAATAGGTTCCTTTGTGACAAAGACGACGTGTTACTCACTAGTGTTAGTAGCTCAATTCGCTTGTAGGATTGCTTTTGGAGGAATGTTGCATTTGCATCCCCACAATTCACCTACGCTTGGTGTCCAAAGTTGTTACACGTAAATTGGGCTTTATCGCTATACGCCGCTACCTCAGATGCTAGTTATCTAACAGGCCCAGTTGCGTGATCGATAGTATAATGATTAAAGGTCGTTACCAGCGGTTGAAAATTAACTATTGTGCGTCTTTTGAAGAATAAATACCCCTAGAAACATCGTCATTAAATTATCCAATCTGACATTTGGCTAAGGTATAAGATGAAATAAGAAACCAAAATTGCGCATGGAGAGACTCTTATTTCGTCTTATATAACATGGTTTCTAACTTGTATCTTATAAGACCTTAAGTGTCTAAAACATTCTAAACCATAAGAAATTTTCTCTTCAAAACAAGTTAATCGTAAATATTCAACCGATGTTAATGACATTAAACCATTAGTTGAGTTAAATATTGATCACGCAACCGGGCCTATTAGTTTGCCGATACTAGTTACTAGTTACACTTAAATGGTTTCTATGTGCAAAGTTGTACGTATGAATTTCGGCATCAACAACTAGCTAAACCATTATCCGTCTTGAAAATGGCGTGTGATAGTACAGACAGTAGATTCATATTGCCCGAAGAGCGGAATGGACACCATAATTGCAGGCAATTCTAACTCAAGCGAGAAACGCTCGACAAGCGCTCGTTCTGTTGAAAGAAATATCTTTGAAACACAATACGGTGCCGGAATATTCGACATTCAAACTGGTACAGTAGGTATAATAATTATGTCCTACATCATAATACGTTGCTGTTACTTCTCTTTGAAATTCCAAGAAGTCTGTCAGTCTGATCCTTGTCTGATCACACCACTTTGAACAAATTGTTTTGGATTTTGGTTCTGAGACGCATGAATGTTACCTTCATTCATGATACGTCCCGTGACTTATGGAATATGTACCTTTTTTACTACAAGCGTTCAAAAGACAAACATTCTGATTCAAATGTGTTTCTTCGCCCTTTCACTCAGATCTTTTATGCAGCCTCTTACATTAGTCTTTAAAACTCGAAGCTTCTTATTTACTTTAGTATACAGTGTTTGGCCTGTAATAGGAGCGAAAAATTTCATCAATGATTCTACAGAGTATTCGTAGTTACCTTGACCTGGTCATAGTGCTCCAAAATTCTTTAACTAAAAGATATAGTAATTCAAAGTTATAATATCTAGTCAATATATATCAAATCGCTAACTCATTGTAGTAAATGACATTGTCAAGTTCTATGACTGGACTCATTTGTTTGCAATACATTGCTGGTTCGATTTATTTTGTTAGAAAATAACAATAAATTTATTTTTCAATTTAAAAAATGAAAACTATTTAATACGGATTACTCGTTACTAAAAGGGCCTACATTATTTTTTTTTGCTCCTATTACAGGTCTCACACACTCTGTATAATAGTGCTTTCAGACTAGTGAAAATTAGCACACGCTGGCATCCTTGCCCAGTAAAAGACAGCGATTGCTCTTTGGTTCTGCCAGTAAAGTTTGCGCGAGCTTTTAAGCCGGTTTAACATTACAGTGCGGCCCTTGTACCTATAAATGTAACTTTGTCACAACACGTAATGTAAGCGGATTGGGAAAGGCCTTCGGACGAAATCTCGAGGGTTTTGAAGGACAAAAGCCCACAAACATTATTTACTGTTTTATATTCACACAAAGCCAACCCCGGCTTCAATTAACAACGCGCAACATAATTCATTATTTCTCTAGTATTTAATATTTGACGTCACATTTAATTTATTCTCTGTAAGTAATAAAAACGGGACGACACCAAATATTTGCAAAGACTCTTTATAATAACAACACTGGCACTGGTACGAAAATCTTTTAACAGCTCGGGTTTAATAACTACGGTGGTGTAAAAATAACAATGTATTTTTGTCTACAATTTAAGCTTAGAAGCTTACTTTGAAATTCAGATGACAATAAATATTCTAGCAAGTGAGTCAGTACATTAGGCTGATGAAAATGGAAAATCGTATTATGAGAAGATAAGTTTAGATTGTTTACAATTTTACTCTATTATATTATTCTAAGGATTCAAATTTTGGATAACAGCTGTCTTTCGATGGGCCCGAGATTTGATATTTTAGAAACTGTTAACTGTTATGCACTACATTCTCTTAAAAAATTCCTGTTTATTTTGTAAGACACAATAAAATATGTATTCTAATTTTTGTGACTGGTTTATTTTTTTGATTTCAAAACTTTATTGCACAACTAAAAGTGTATAAAAGGTGGACTTAATGCTAAAAGCATTCTCTCCCAGTCATTCCTTTAGGTCATGCAGAGAGATGTTATGGTTTCGGTCTCAAAGATTTTTATTTTGACAGATTGATGATGAGATAGTGGGGTGGCCAATCCTTTTCTATATTTACCTGAAGAATGCTGAAACTAAATAAAACAGCTGGAGGCTAGCTTCATTCACTGGAATGAAGAGGTGATAGTAACTCTGAGCGGGAACATTACAGAAACACGACTAAACGACTTGTCGACTATCATAGAGCGAAGAGAAGCAAATACTATTTTACTGGCACTCGATTATCCGTCCATTTTCGACGTTGAACACTGCTTAAACCATTTAACACTGTGAAAGAGATTTTGAGCTAACTAAAGACTCATTACTATCATTCAATAACCTAGATACGAGTATTAGTAAAAGTAAAGTTAGCCTGTAAGCATCCCACTGCTGGGCAAAGGCCTTACCTCAAATTTGAGGTAGTATGAGCCATACTACACCACGCGGGCTCTGTGCGGATTGGCGGAGGAGTGTTTGCAAGGCAAGTGGTTGCTGCTGTCAGTAAGGTTGGTTACCTTGCTGTCAGTAAACTTATTATTAGTAAAATTTTGATTTAGATTATACCAATAGATTATTTTCACATCAACCTGATGAACTCATGCGAGAGATTTTTTAGCATTAAATCCTTTTGTACACTTTTATTTGTGCAATAAAGTTTTTCAAATTAATAACTTACATAGTTAAAATGCCACTAGAAAGATATCAAAAATATAAAGTTGGTAAGACTATTTTTGCAGAATAAACAGAACCAATCCGTGACCCAATTACCATACCAAGATTCTCAGTGACCTTTGCCGTAAAGATGGTGATGGGAGCATGTTATGTACTAATAACATGACCGTACTAAACCAATGCCTGTACCCACTACATAGGTAGGTACAATGGAAGCCAACGGTCGCACCGAGCATTAACACGTTGCGGGCACGGAACGATCCTTTTATTTCCCCTTTTTCTTTACAAATGGGAAATCGTACCCACATTATTACATGTCTGCAGCGGCAGCCTGCGTAGATATGGAGTTCTATGAACTGCTTGCTTTACACAAAATATATTTCTCATGCGGAAACGCGCTGAGATTTAATCTCGCTGAATAACAAATAAGACGTTCTCACCGAATATTCGACTTCATCCCTCAGTACATTCGAAAACATATTTGTTTATTTAAACCCGTAAACAAATGTACATGATAAACATAAAAAGAATTTTCGGGTACGCTTTCCCAAGACAGATGCGAAACTTCCCAAAGAGTAGACGCTGACCGATTGGGTTCTCCACTGCAAACCAAAACTATTGTTAGGTCTCCGTTAAATAAGAAAAGCTATTCAATAATGCGGAAAAGGGAACAGGAAAATAATGAAGAATAAATAAATGTACGCGAACTGTGGTCCCTGAATCAATGTCAAGGTTTGAGAGGAGTGTGTTATGGATTATTCCTAATAATAGCCAGAGTTTGTGATTACAGGCCCGCATTTCGGGTGCGTGCCTGCCAGATACCGATGATGGAGGCATTTGCAGATATAATACTGGCGAGACATAAGACTAGTATACACTTCGAAGTTGTGAAGGATAATTCACCCGAAAAACTTGGCACTAAGTGAAGCGTATGCAGCATTGCGCCTCTGTGAAGATACGGGCGGCCCGTCCTATTTCATAATTAAGCTTGTACAATCCATCCCGCTCACCTCTATTTAGGTATATCCCGGGTGGAGCACGTTTTAACGTTTTAAGTGGTCTTCTTTTTCCGAGCCCGAGGCCGTTCGTTGCACAAGAAATATTCCCAAAAAGTTCCGCCAATTTGATGCTAATGAGAGAGTCGGTTACCGTAGAACATTCGAACTAACTATTACCGACAACTATTGTCGGAGTCTAATTGAATTACCGAAGTTCGATCGAGTACACCCTGGAGTGCGCCCATGATTGTGAATAAAAAGACTAATTCACAACTCAATCGAAGCTGACTTCTCAGTGGGCCGACTCATTCTGTAGTACCTCTACATAACTTTATGTTGATTAGTAAGGAAACACTACCTTATTTCTTTTTATATGGCCATTGATTTTTATGCCCTAGGTTGTTAAAGTGATTTAGTAGATAAAGGTTATGAGGAACAGATTTCAACATTGATGAATCAATCAACTAATATTTTTGATTGTATATCAAATATTTTTGATACACAATAAGTATTCCTTAATGGCACAAAATATGAATACAAAACACCACTGGATGTTTCTCTGTATCTGTTTCCGAGTATAAAGCTCACATCATAATTGTTGAGGTACGAGTATTGTAAAAATTTCTACAAATCAAGCATCATATTTCAAGAGATCTAAAGTGTATCTTCTATTCTATAAGGGGCTACTGAACAAAGATTCGTCACACTCACACGACCGTGGCTCTGTAGAGGACTGTGTACGGGAGCATTACTTTAGCGGGACATTAGTGGCTGTAACACCGTTATCGGGTGTTTTAGCTCAGTAAACATCATCCCGAACTTTGGCAGTTTTAACCCAATTGTCTGCGTCGCAAAGATATTGTGCCCGCCAACGGCTGCATTGTTAGACTATGGTGGAACGGCGATCGATTCGGCAGTTTTAACTTACTTTAGCTAGTTTTCTTAAGGATTTATTACTTGTGTGCTGTTTTGGATGTTTTCTGAAATATTTGTGTATCTTTTTAATAAAAACGGAAGTAGGTCTGACAGAGTACCTACCTAGTCTAAGCAAGGTACCTTAGACATCGACTATTGCACGCATACTGTAATTATAAACATCATAATTTACAGGATTCATCCTAGTTCAGGTGTCAACCCACCATAGTCTTTTGGTTTAAATGTACTTATCTTTAATTAATTTAACTTCTGAACATGTATCTTGTAACTAAGGATAATGGTGAGGAATAAATGAATGATGAGGAATAAATAAATGATGATGATTATGATAATATCACAAAAAAAATAACAAACG
Source organism: Pyrausta aurata (assembly GCA_963584085.1). Classification (NCBI taxonomy): domain Eukaryota; kingdom Metazoa; phylum Arthropoda; class Insecta; order Lepidoptera; family Crambidae; genus Pyrausta; species Pyrausta aurata. Next base: position 6,555,578 of record OY757251.1, read on the forward strand.
CTTTCATATTATAGCAGACGTATCACAATCTTGCAAGCTATTTGTTTCTTTGCAAAACGCTCAGTCTCCATCACAGCCTGCAATGCACGAAACATTAATCCATTCATTATGTCTCATATTACATAGCCAGGGATAGAATAAACTGGAATTAATCGCTCCTAAATTGAATCAAGTCTAGACATTTGGTCGAACTGAATTGGACATAATTGACATGTACCGGTTCAGAGCGTGCTTTTGATGGCATGACGCTGTTCTATTCCCGCTCTCCGCAATTCCTTGTTGCATTGAAAGGGTTAAGTGTAGGTAACACAGCAATATTGCATTCGGTCCGATATTCACGAATTGTACAATTGCACCGGATCCAAGGTCCTACTGTGTAAGATGTTCGGTTTTTCTGTAGACACGAATTTCGGAGATGCTGATTCTCATGCCTATGCCTCATCTGATATATTCTAGAGACACCCTCAAACAAATGATCAATATGAGCGGACTCCACTTTATTTTTAAGTAATGAGTGGCTCCGTTCGTCACGTCCGTCACTAACCCAGTATGGTTAGTGATAAAATAAGTAAACGATGGACTTACTTACAAGTTACTTATTATTCCAGAGGCGTTGCACATCATGTATGTTGAGGAAATGACCCAAACGGGTTACGATTACTAAATAAACCTTTTGATCTGTCATAGGTACTAACCCATTGTAGCGCAACGAAAAAGTTTAAAACTTCATAACATAACTTGACCAAAAATAATTGTGGTATCCTGAAATTGCTCTCAATTCCGATTCACTACACCCTAGTCTGACAATGCAGCAACTTAGACTTTGAGTTAAAACTCCCAAACTTGAAATCAGCAGCATGACTTTAATTCGTCAGAAACCGAAGCGTATCGTTTTACAGAGTAGCATACACAGGCCACTTTGGGGCTATTCCGCACAGGCAGGCAGGCCACCGTACATTATCACTTCCCTCGCCTCTCGCCAAAAACGCTGCGATCACGATCATAGGTACTCATAGTAGTGATTCAATATTGAAATTGCTGTTGCAAACAATTGATGGGTAACATTTCTGAAATTGTAGCCCTAGACAGTGCGGAGGAGGATGACCCCAAACATAGTTAATTGCGTTAAGCTTGAAAACCCTGCTATCAAAGGAAATATTTATAGTAAATTTTAAAACAAGGTTAAACAGCCATTCATTTAATTCAGTTTTGGTCGACCGCATAAAATTTTCCTTTGGTGCAAACTATGTATCCCCATACATTGTTTGCACCAAAGGAAAATTTTCGACCGGCTCGACCGTTTCCTTTATTTCAATGCACTTAAAGCATTTTGAACACTGCTTATTATGCCAAACATCTCAACGTGACTACCAATATTTTGATAAAGTTAAACCAAATAGACTACAGAATTTAGACCAGAATTAAGGGATTCTATGGTAAATTATTACTGACAAATTAAAATCTGAGGAACTTTAGCAAAACCAGGGGATTCAAGTCAGAACTAACTGTCAGACGCAGTGAATGCAATCATAGCAAGAAAGCATACGTACGCCAAAATTAATATCTCTACAGTAGTATTATATTATCTGTGTCTCTACCTTCCTACTAAAGGTTGAAACATATCTATCCACTTGTAAAGGGAACAGCACCTTATTAATATAACGGTCATCAAACATACGGAAGCACGTTACGTAAAATACCTTATTTATATTTTTTCTTTCAAAACGCGCACAATCATAAATATTCAACCGCTGGTAACGACATTTTGTAAGTTGAGTCGATCATGCAACTGGACCTCAGACGCAACAAACAATAATTTTCAGTTTTTGGAGTTCGACAGGATTCTCGCCTTAATTTTAGCAAACGTGGTTTAATCGAGCCTGAGTAACTTATCTAAGTATAAGTCTTTAAGTTTACAACAGATGCTCCCCATTGTGTTTAAAGTATGACGGGACACAATTATAATCCTACTCGTAGATGTCCGAGAGCTTTATAGGATCTGAGGTCCAACAGTATAAGTTTGTCTCTACTGACGTCTGCTGTCGTCCTCCTCACTCAACTTCCCGTTTCGACACGAGGGAAAGAGACGGCTAATCCCGAAAAGCTTATATTAATAGTGGGACCTCACGCAAGTTGCTACAAAACCCTTGCGAAGTTATTATCTTGGGAACGTTTACATTCCTCGATTCAATGAATATCCGTAAACAGCGTATCGAACATGATAAAAGTATGAGCATGTTTTACGTTTATGTTTGTTCGTTCTGAATTATAGTGACAGATTGTGTTGAAATTGGTAATAATCCGTTACGTGTTATGAGAGTGTATATTTCATGGGCTCTGTTAAACTAACTTACTTAACCGAAACTTTATTCTTTCAGCTTCGTTTAAGTTTGAAAGCTAAATCACAACCTGTATACAATACAGTCAAATAGACATAAACATATTTGCCAAATGAAGTAAGTGATTACAATGAAGTATGTTATTAACATATCACGAGAAAGTGTGACAAGTATTTCGCATTAAATTACCTATACATATAATTTTGATGGTAAGACAAGAATTAGTTAGTGAAATCCGTAATTCATGAGACAAGATTTTTTATGAACAGCCCCGTCCAATTATATTTTTTAACAACAGACCCCATGACTCTGAACCCAAGTGGGCCGATGAAACTCCAAAATAAATTCAAGCCCATCCACCCTGAGCCTGAATTACTACAAAGATGGACAGCTAGTCATGTCAGGTTTTCTTTCAGTTTGAGAGCAAAATTAATAGTTTTGCAGAAACCTCAGTTTATTAAAAACGATTTCAAAGACTTTATAAATAAAGTACAAAAATAAGTTGTGTTTTTCGTTACTAAAGCGCATATTTCATTTAAAATTGAAAAATATTTTACACATTGTAATATATTTTCTGGAACCAACGCGGCGGTTTGAGTTTGAGAAATGATAGTTCTGTTTCTTTTATGCATTCGGAAACTGGATAAAGTTGTTTTCAACTTATATTAGCAGCTGATGCAGAGTTCTTGGAATAGCGCGGGGTCAGACTTTAATTCTGCTGGGTCACATATACATATTTGATCTTCTGGATACCGTTGGTGAACATATCTTTTGTGTTGTACAACTAAACTGCTATTTAGATTTTAATGGGTTAAATTTATAATGGATCATTGAAAGTCGCTTACACACTGATGATATCTCATCGTCATCGTCATTATTATCAGCCAAAACACGTCCAATGAACTTAAGCCCCCATAAAGTTTTCCATAGCGACCGTATGCAAAAAGTCTGCATCTATTACGATTCTGAGACATTTACAAGGCGATCAGTTTTGTCGGTGGACGTCCTACGCTCCGCCTTTGGTCTAAAGATCTCCAATCAACTAGAACTAGATCTAGAACTCAAGCCAATGGCCTTCGGAGTTATGTGCCTGCTCATTGCTACTTAAAGAATTATCCATATAAGTAGCTTATTTATTTTCTAACTTAAGTAAATTATAATGAACCCCAAAATGTTCTCAAACAATTTCACCAAAATTTTGCTGCATAAGCCAGGATGTCGTTAAAATCGATATCGCAACTGCAATCTGCATAACATAATCATTCACCCCAATAGTTTCACTAATTATGTTTAATCTAAAATGCGCTCTATTCCACTAGTTTAGAGATGAGAACGTGAGATATACAGAAGTCCGGAGGTAATCATGTAGGGAGATAGGGTTAGCATATAAAAGTCTAGGGATAAAAGGACCAGTCAGGGAGTTTGCTTTTGTTAGCCTGCATTAGCCGTTACTGCTGATGCAGACTTCAGCTAGGATGCATTTCGAGCTTTAATTTAGCGAGTTAGCACAAATGATATGATAATCATATAAGAGGTCACCTCGTTTTAAGTGATAATATTTAAAGAGCCGATTCAGCACAATATATTAACTTTTTTTGTAAGAAAACACATTGGGTTTTTATCCGCTAGTTTTTGATAAAATTGGAGACTACGGTATGTTTTTTAGATTTTAATTTTTATAAATTATGGATATGATTAAAGAAAAAGCAGTTTTGGGCATTGAATTGAGAGAGCCAAAGCCTATGACGTAATTAACTTTTAAAATTGTCAGGGTGCTGTTTTAAAAAATGATATTGTCTATGTTGAAGAAAAGTATAAGAATGAAAATCTCGTTTTTCCAAAAAATAATGATAGTGTCCTGTTTCTATGATGCATACAAAGCCACTGTTTAAATATTATCACTAAAATGATTAGACCTTATATTGCGAGGTTGGTTATTAAATACGCTAATGTAAATTACTTTTTCATTAACAACACGTCCAAAATTATCATTGTGATAGAATTAATTACATTGTATATAATTTCCATTTATCGGCACTTTTCAGTCGTCAGTAGCAGTTTTTAGGGTTCCGTAGCCGAATGGCAAAAAACAGAACCCTTATAGTTTCGTCAAGTCTGTCTATCTGTCTGTCTGCCTGTCTGTCTGTCTGTCTGTCTGTCTGTCTGTCTGTCCGTCCGTATGTCACAGCCACTTTATTCGGAAACTATTAGCATCACATAGCTGAAACTTGGTAGGTAGATGTATTTTATTCACCGCTTTCCGATTCAGATACAAAAAGTAAGAAAAATCAATATTTAAGGGGGGGCTCCCATACATGAAACTAAAACCTAAAAATTTTTTTTTACTCAAACCTATGCGTGTGGGGTGTCTATGGATAGGTTTAAAATGATGTTGAGGTTTCTAAAACCATTTTTTCTAAAAGTGTAAGGTTTGAGATATAGACGCTTCCAAAGTGGTAAAATGGGCGTCCCCCCCCCATCTAACTTTTGAACTAAGAAAGTGAAAATTTTGAAAAAAATATATGATGTAGATCTCAACAAAAACTTGCAACGAAAATTGGTTTGAAGGAGATCGAACAAGTAGTTTTTGAGATATTGCACATTTTTATCAACCGCAAATATAACTTTGTCTTTCATACAAACACTATGAAAAACAAAGTTATTTTTGCTGTCGCAATATATTGTGATGTTTTCGTTAAGTGAAAGTAAGTGGACCCTGAATTCAGTTAAGGGTGGCACGGAACCCTCAGTGCGCGGGTCCGACACGCACTTAACCGGTTTTTTCTATACATCTCACTTTGTTCATCAAGTGCAATGAGCATATGTTATTAGCGACGAAGCAATAATTTTACTAGACGGTTGACCGGTCAATAATCATAAACTACAAAGCAGAGGTACAAGTTTATCTATATAGATAAAAAAGTTCTTTTAGTAATCAGTCAGGTATCAAGCGAATGCCGAGAGTCGCATAACAATGGAATTTTTATTGTGTCTCGTTTACACATACTTGACGAGTTAAACACTAAAATCACCCTAGAAGGGTGTCTGTTAATAATGTGACGTTGTGTACAGGACATAATAGCCCCCTGCACTATAAGCCCTTGATGCAGCTGCGTAGTAGCCAACGTGCATAATAATAATAGGGAAGCCGAAAGAGGATCTTTGGATTTACTCGAGCGAGGTATTCCAGAATACGGGAGATATCTTGCACCCTGTTACGTACCTCCACTTCTCAATGAAGATGATAAATTAAGAAGCACCCGATGACCCAATTTTGCTACTTATGTCTGATTTATTCACCAACTTTTCATCGCCTCCATTTGAAATTAACTATATTGCGACTTTTTTCAAGTACTTATACCAAATCTTCAAAATACCCGATGAGCTTAAGTAAATCCACATGTAGGATCGTTGTTGTTGCTCCCTTTCTACAAACGTGATTATTACCTGCTGCGTCTGCGCAGAAATGTTATTCCGCTCCCAACGCGACCCTTTGAAGGGTGTTCCCCCTCTGATTTCATTACGCATTGGGGTCCGATCAGACGACAATCGATAGTGTCCTACTGCTACTACTTTAATGTTTCTTTTGTGTAAATCCAACCTTGAATAATTTTGTCTGCGATAAAATGCTGTCGTCACACACGTAGAGCATTTATGTTAACCATATTTTTTTCTTTAATGAACATGTTAATTCCAATCCTAATCTATAAGCACCATTTATTTTATAAATTAATTGTTTAGTTAGTGCTATGAAACTAGTTATAGTATAAAATTTGAACATTGCTACCTTTTCAAAACTATGCGTAGTCAACCATGAAAATATTACATCTTTTTAATAAAAAATATTGTTTACGTCAAAAACTTCCAAACTTATTTCGGAGATGATTTATTTGTCCATATATTCAAAATATAGAAGCTATTTTGAGCGGACCTTTAACCAGTGCGTCAAATCTATAAAGTGAATATTTTATTACATATATTTTATTGGTGAAATTGCTTTCACGTGATCGTAATATTTATTCAAATTGTGAAACCGTATTCTGCCTCCCGGGACGCGGGCAGCAAGTCTTTGACGCTTAACTCGATTTAACTTATAAAATATTATGCACTTATGAACGTTTGAGATATTTTTCTACAGCTGAATAACTTAAGATTGGAAACCATTTACAGCAAAATCATAGTGTGTTCCAAAAACAATCTCTTAGGTACTCTTTCAATTTCTCTTTCATTCTTTGTACACGTATGGGCAATGAAAAAAAGAAGAAAAGTAAGAAAAAAACGTTTATTCAGATTCAGTACCAATAAAAAAGACATAATTTCACCTTAACATCTGCACACAAGTCTTTTACTACAATAAGAGGGTATACTTTAATGTTCTTTAGCGATGACACGCTAATCACATTTGAGGTGTGACTAGAAAATGAACTACATATGGGTCCTCGGTCAAAAAGTTGTTGAAATAACATTAACGGGAACGTACACAATTAAAAAATTCCTGTAAACAAAAAATCAAAAGCGTTCCATGAGAATAATTAACACAATGCAGGCACGAAATATTGTACAATATGAGATTTACGCAGTCCAGTCAGATTTAATTTAGGTGAATGAGAAATTTCTCTGCTTCACAAGTCTGGGATTGCGCGCTTTTTCGTTTTTTACCACAGTTTGACTGGCCAATCTACTCTTTAATTTCTCCACTGCCACTCAAAAATGCATATTGCATGCAAAGTTTATGAAAAAATATAGCTTTAACTTGTTGGATCAACCGAATTTAACCGTAACTTATCCAATTAAAGTAACCATGAACCTTACTATAAAAGCTATTTAATATAATATAAAAGTAGCAATATATAAAAGTAGCTTAAGTTTAACTTGAAATTAACATTGCTTACACTGTATCTTTTACTTAAATAACCTTATCAAAATCAGAGATAGATAGATAGATCAAACTCAGTGAGTGTTGTGGAAAGTACAGTATATATGTACTAATGTACTGAACGATACAATAGGATAATCGCATTTCCGCATGCTGTAATAAACTAGACGACAATCCTTTATATATTTTTGTTTTCCGGGTTATTAATAAAAGACTACTGCTACTAACATATTTTTATTCAGAAGGCTTGTAAGCCAAGCTTGTAAGTTTTATAAATGCATTAGGAACCTGTAAAAATGGTCCCACAAACTTAAAGCAAAAGGCATTTTCAAAAAACGAATTTATTTCAAACCTCATTTAGATAACCAGAGCGTTGGAGTGTCCGCTGTCCCATTACGCGTTTATCTGATTGGCTGAATTGTTACGATTAAATTTCAATAGTTATATTATTTATGTAGAAGGTAAATAATATTTATTTATAAACTATCAATTCGGCATCGGCATCCCCTATGCCTCTCGGTCTAGGGTGGTAGGCTCTCGGTAGGGGCGTATTGCTATGCAGTTTTGACAGTTCAAACGCTCTGATTTACTGTCAAATTAGCAATTCTTAAAGCAATTTCGCATTATATTGATAATATTACTATAATTTAACAATATAAATATTAATATTCATACCATTGTAGTAAATAATAATAATATTTCATAACCTGTAATGCAATACTAATTTGGCGACTCAGCTAGCTGAGCTGGAATTGCACTGCCTAGAACTTGAATGGATTAATGCAAAATCGCAATACACTTTGATTTATGATGACGCCGCCAGGTACAGCATTTGATAGACAAGTGAGTGAATACCAATTTATTATTTAATTAAGTAGTACCCAGATCTGCACCGGACGTGGGTTCGTGCTAACTAGCACCAAGATATTCAGATAATAATGAAGTAATGTAGTTTAACTTTTGTCGTAATAGTGTTTTGTCACTATCCAAACATAATAATATGTTATAAATTATACACTTGTAAAAGACAACTGTGTCGGACAAGGAATCAAACCCTGTGTCACTATGCTATCCGGGCGCATGCCTAAACGACTCAGCCACCGACACATTGGCCAGGATAGCGTAAGACAAAGGGCTCGATTCCTTCTTTCTACAAGTGCAATTTATAATGAAAGAATGGAAAACAAAACCAACGATAGAACTCTCATTTTATGTTCCCACACATCAAAGCAACGCCTAAGTCGGGCAAAGCTACAAAAACAGGAAAACTAATTTCCCAGCGCTTACTTCTCTTTGACTGGAAAATAACCGTTTAAGAAACCTCTGTTAGGCACAACAACTCTTATAATGTGCACGTAACCTGGTAACAAAAGGACCCAAGATTGTTCTGGGTAAATTAGGTAGTATTCGATAGAGCGAGCGGAATGGGCGTGTTGTTTGCACACAACACACACAGTGTTATTAAAAGGTAGCCATGTTTACGTCTTTGGAGCAAGAAGATTAGTTCTTACAGAGCACAGAATGGTAACAGAATGTTTAAGATACTTTGGGTTAACAGCCTTGTTTAACCTATGCAAATAAATATGTTTCTAAGGGTTTGAAATTTGAAAATAACTGTCTTTGTTGTTTTAATTTTTACTAAAATAAGAATATTTAGATACGGGATTGCTACCACTCACCTTATTATTTATGAGCTTCTGATATTTCGGCACCGTTGCAAGCGCCATCGTCACGGAGTAATTGAGAACTTGTGGGTTTGTTATTGGACGTCAAATAGGTATGTTTACTGATGTGCCGTTCCCGGAAATTTCGGGGACTTTAAGTATATTTCCCGGAAATTTACAGTAAATTTCCGGAAAAGTTTCCCAAGGCTATGCGCGTAGACTGTTGGTGTACCTAAGAAAGTTTGACTTCTTAGACCGACTCCAAATAAATTTGTTTATCCTAAATAGTATACGAGTGCATTATTTTAAGCGTTTTATTGAGTTTGTAAAAGAGGTTTAATTTTTTAAATAATTCTTGATATTTATTTTTTTAATCAGTCAGGTATCAAACGAATGCCGAGAGTCGCATAACAATGGAATTTTTATTGTGTCTCGTTTACACATACTTGACGAGTTAATATCCATATCTCAAAAAATACCTTCTCCTAGAATAGAAAACCTATGAAATGGAGAAAATGGAGAAAACAAAAATCGCATTATAAGTCGCTGCTTAGTTTCGAAGTTCATACTTTCTTATCGTATTTAATTTTTGTCATTGGAAACTTTGGGAATGTTTCCGGGAGCATTGGAAAATCGGGAATATTCCCCGCGGGCATCACTAGGTCTGTTATGTTATATTCTACTGCCTGAATTGTCTGGCAGTATCTACTCTATCTCATGTAGACAATGAAAGTCAAATAATTATAAAATATCTTGAAAGAAAAAGCAGTTGAATTTGTAAATGAAAATAAAGAAAACTTGGTCAGCCTTCCACTTTGAAGAATCATTCGTAACGTAATTCTCAAATGGGTATTTACATTTATTCACTTTGAAGATTTTTTGGGTAAGCTGCTGTAGCCCTCTAGCACAGATTAAAAATAATGTTAATAAAAAAACGACTTTGATGGCAATGTTTTCGTCTTGAATGAAAATTATACGAAGTTTTTTTACAAATTAGTTTTTAAAGCTTCGAGATGTTATACTAAATTTGCAATTGTTGAATTTACCGCCGTTTTTATTTTTTGTAATACTACGCCCGATTTTTGGACACCTTTCACATCATTTGCACTTAAATATCATTTCAACAATGATTATAAATGTAAGCATATGAATAAGTGGTGCGTATTGTGATGTTGCTTTAAAAGTTAAGCAGCCCTGCATTTGAACGGATTAGCAAATTCATATTGTGATTTCATTTAATCCAGTCAGATTAGCATGGGACCGCACTACACGAAAAAGTAAAATAAAAAAAATCATTTTTTTCTGCATTGCATTGCCAATTTAGCGACTCAACTATGATACTAATAACAAGATTTTTGTAGCGCTGCCATATCACTGAGCCATGGAGGCGTTCAAATTATGAATAATCATGATAAATAACAATTGTTGCAGGAAATACGAATGGCTTATTATTTGCTCGTAAAGTAGGTCGTAGAACAGCGAAGAGCAAGCCATGACCTACGGGATCCGGGGCAGTCTAATAAAATCACGCTGCGCGACCGCCGATACCAAACTTTTGCGATCGTTCAGTGTCCTTTTATTTATAGGGTTAGCTATTACACTAGGTTCTCCATTATTTCGGTTTTCGGGTTATTTCAATCCACTGATGAAAGCACGCTTTGAAAAGTTTGCGTACACACGTTATCGACGAGACAACGTTATCGGCTAATTAACGTCAATAAACATTCCGCTAAATTTAGCTAGTCGGGAGAATGACGGCGGAATGTTGACGGCAAGCCAGTGGAATATTGACGGTAAGTCGGCAAAATGTTAACGGCATATCGGCAGAATGTAGACGGCAAGTCGATGAAATGTTGACGGCATACGTCAACCCTGTTTTACTAATGGTTGGCTGCACTAGTTTTAACAGTACCTCTTCCATTTTGTGTAAAAAATCCTTGTTCTAGTAATTAGGTAATAATTTCGCCAACATCATCGATCATAGTTGCTAAAACGATTGAGTACTTGCTTGTTAACTGACTATAAGCTCGTTTAATAAGCATTCAATCTGTTTATTGCACCGTAGTATATATTCTCTAGACTAATACAAAACTCTATGTAACTATAATTTTTTTGGATGGGTTTACAAATGACTGAGGTAACATAAATATATTTAAAAAAAACATGTTGTCGAATTAATTAAGCTCCTCTTTTTTGAAGTCGGTTCATAACAAAGAAAACCTACTAATAACTCCGAAGCCAAACTCAAGAAGAATAAATCTCAGGACGTCAGATGAAAAACCGATAACCCTATTTCTCTTATAGTGTTGTTAAGGGCATAAAACACAATAAGATATCGTTCGCACCACGCCTCAGCTAACTTCCATGATACGATTCCAATGTCTTTTATGGGTTTTGCTACTGTTGGGATTTCGTCTCTGCCGTTATTGATATAACATAAATAACTGCCCCTGGGTCCAAGTTTTCTGGATATGAATGGTGTTAGCTAATATTATAAAGCCGAAGAGTTTGTTCGGTTAGTTGGATGATTCGACGCTCAAATCTCAGAAAATACTTGCCCAGAAACTAGTTAAGTGAAGTCACTTTTTCAATCTCAGTATTCACCATAAGACTTCACTGTATAATATTGCCAATATTTTTGAAATATTCCTATTGCCACTATTGAATTTATATTTATTTCTTAGCAGAAGAATGTACAACAGCTCCAATGCCAACACTAAATTAGTGGCTAATCGCCAGAAGTTGTGTAAAAAGTAAATCACTTTAAAAGGTGCGTAAGTATAAAAATACGTTTGTCTACATAACGATGGCGCCATTATGTACGATTTTAACCAGGTTGATATTCTTCGGGATCTTTTGTCTTGCAAACATTTCGTTATCATGCTGACATCGCTTCTATAAAAAGTGTAAGATTTAAATTTCAGATCTGATTGAAAGTTCGTATGTTTCTTCTGTGTCTGGATATTAAAAAAAATAGTTCGGGGAGTCCAAGTTGCTTGTGTTTCCAACCCTGCCTCGAAAGCTCGTTACGACGCTGTCATTCGTACTGGACTGCATTACATCATCATCAGTGAAGTAACAAAAAGTGCACTCTTTGTCATCTGTCTGTCTTTGTTATATTAGCCCCTTCGCCGAAATTGAGGTAAATGTGTTGCTATTTCTGTCAATGGGCAGGGTGCATAGCGCGAAGAAGATGGCCGTTGGGGCAGAAAAGTTCTAGACTGTAGCAGGGTCTCCAACTTTCGACCGGAGACAAGCCGACAAGATGGACAGACGGCCTTGGAAAGATCGCAGAATCTCACTAAATGCAGACCGCTCACGACCGGTCACTGTGAAAAACCGTAGGGAAGGCCTTTATTCAGCAGTCGACGTCCGTTAGCTAATAATGATGATGATGTCGATTTTTCAAAAATTATAACCTGAGTACCATCTTCCTTTAAGCACTTTGCTTTTTTATTATGTTGAGTAAGTATCCAGATATCAAGAATAATCATGTTCTGAAATAGTTTACAATACCAAACCGAGTTGGGGAGAATTATGATATCTAAACTAAATTCCCCTTAATATTGTCCTTCTGCTGTTTCCTATCCCCTACCCTTGTTACAGTTTTGACAGATTGAGTAATAAATGTTGGATTCAATAAGAAATTAAATCGTATTTTGCAAACTGAAACAAATGAATGATGTCTCAATAAGCATTTGATCGGGTGCCTAACTAAATGAAATGAAAGCGTTCTAAAACCCTCAAGGATGTGTTTATCAACATTATTTTGTCATTCTTTGTTTACACGACCGCCGGCGGCCTGTCGATCCCTCAGCGTTTATTGAGGACAGGAACATGAAATCATTTACTTAGTGGTCAAGTGAATTCCAACCTTTTATCAGATAAGTTTGCAGTTGACTATTGATTGAAAGTCTAGTGTTGCGGTGAAAATCCAGTGAATGTTCGTGGCACTTATCCGATCCTGAGGAACGTGTCACTTTTAACAACCTGCGGAAATCTTTAGTCGACAGTCGACACGGCAGTCAACAAAAGCGTAGTGACTTCAATTTTCTTAGACGACGACAAAGAACCTACTTCCCTTGTTAGATATCTAAGGATCTATCTATCTCTACTAGTGCGATCAAAAGCTTTAGGCTTTGGGCCTGGGCCTAGATTCTCGCGTCAATCGAACTTTTATCATGGTGGTGATTCGTTTACGAGTTTAACCCTTATACCTAAAAATTCAAATAATATATCCACACGTTAATAAACTATTACCGCACAGAGGAAATCAAAATTCATAGATTTCTATGACCCTAAAAAGCAGAATATTTTTTATACTCCACAAAGAAAATTCGATGGGTGGACTTTTTGCGAATGCGAACTTTACGAGGATTGGCTCCTTGCACTTCATTTGTTCAAAGAGTCCTGACTACCGAGTGAGTACTTCTGACTCAAAAGCCATTACCCAACTAGGTGAGCTCATTGCAAGTTGAAAACAAACTAATTTATTAAGAGTGATTAAAACCCATTAACTCAAGATACGAGTACTCAGTTTGGTCAAGATCTCGCTCACTATCGTGAGAGATGTTCCAACTCTAAGTTTTCCCCGCGAACTAGACCAGATGTGTACTTACGTACTTACATTTCTTGTTTAGTATAGCAAGCAACAATGTTTTGTACATAGTACAAGGTGTATTCAACAATGTTAGTGGGTATATAGGCTACGTGGGTGGACTATCCGGGGTAGTATGGCAGTAACGTGAAACATTGTGGGAATCACATTGTTCAGATGCGATGTGACGCGTTATTTCATTGTAATGCAATCTATTTAACTTTCGTAATCAAAGTTATGATATCACTAGATATTCCACGGAAGTGCGGATTTGGCAATTTGATTTAATGTAGTAGGTAGATAATACGGTATTGTATGTGTATTGAAAGCCATATTGTGGAGAGTTTATTGATTCAAAAAAAATATTGGTAACGCTAATGTAATACTAAGTAAAATATCTTGAAAGTGATCGTATTGCTTAAAACCATAAACATTTTTAAGTAACTTAAGTGGGACCATTATCAAAGGTTCTGAAAAGGTGATAATTTAAGTATAAATTTACTACTGTAATAGATAACTTGATTTTGTAAATATTATTAGCGACTCGACATATTTTGCTGATATTGTGAAAGGCACGATAGAAAAAATATTTTGATTGTTTAGGGAACTACCACGAAGCTTCTATTTACATTTGCCATTAGGATTTCGACCCCTCAGTTAAATCTACTTTTATATTATAAAAAATATTTAAAACTTCATAAAAAGTCCCAACCCCATACTGCGCTTTGTATTGTTTTCCTGTAAACATTAGTACGCATTAATTTATTAAAAAGTGCGCTCATAAGATTTTCAATTAAAGTATGTTACGTGGTTCCTGTAAAAGCATGCAACAAAAATCTTTTATTCCCATCATGGCAGCAAAACGTTTGGAAAAATTAATCACTTTCTAATAAATATAAAGAAACAAAGAAGCGTTTATTAAGTATTGATAAATATTGTTTAATTGCCTCTTTAGCTTACTTGTTTTATTAAAATCGATTATGATAACGCGGAATTTTGTCCTATGATTGTCTTGTAAGCTAGTCGGCACCTGTTTGTGTCGGTGCCTATTATAAAGCGGTAGTCCACTGGGTATTAATTGTCCGAACCTCCGTAGGAGAACCTAGAATACATAACCGCATGTCCGCAGAACCAACCAGAACAATATCAAATGTCGTTTACATAAATGCCTCTGTTAAATAAACCATCACAACTGAATGTTCACTTCTAGACTGCTTAAGTGAATTCCCGACGCGGCTTTTTCACCTTTATCTTTGTGCATTACATAGCTACATTGTATTTACAGGGTGTTTCCTGTAAATTGTCTACGGGTTTATTGGTGATAGGTGACCACTCTACCTATTAAAATACCCCTTATGTATATTCAGTGATTTAGTTTTTATTAAAAATAAGTGGAGTCAGCAATAAATATAGTGTTATTATAAAATTTTTGAACTTTATTATTAAGATATCTCGATACTACCAAATTACCTATTACTCGCATCGGCTTAACACGTTACAGGAAACACCCTGTATACTTTGACAAGAACTAACCTATAAAGAACTTTTGATAAATGGGTATTTAAGACTCCAATCATGAAGCTATAGTAATGGTTGTTTATATTCATATATTATTCAAGTGCCTATCTCAAGCTATACCCTGTATATTCTTCGACTCAAGAAAGTTTATTAATAAGTCGATAGTTTCCAAGATACGTCTATGTAGGCCGCGTGTACAAATCTATTTCGCCTACCCTTTTCAAATCCCAAAAGAAAATTCAATTTGATATCGGCTTCTTTTATGCTCGCACATAGATATTTGAATATTCTTATTTATAAAGATATAGTTATTGTTATGTAAATATAGAAAGGTACAGAAAAGTCATCAGAAAAAGCAGTGTTATAAAAATAAACTTGACAAAAGAACATCGAGAAATAATAAAGGTTGGATCGATATCCGAATCCCAAGTCGGGCGAAAAAATATTTTTATTAGGTCCGAGGCAATATGTTTGATTGGATTCACCCCAGAAGCGGGAAATTGATTTATTTCCCAATTGGAATTGTTGTGTTCCCATTGTTCATTAACGCCTTTCGTCGGGAAAGAGGGTCAATGCGTTTGCTCTATATTAAATTGTCTCTTAAATGTCTCGGAATGGTATGTCCGCGAGCCTTTACTCTGAGCTGTTTGAAAACTGTTGCCATAACCGCCCACTGAATTATCCTTTCAATGGCGCCGAAATAACGAGCGATAAACGTGTCTCGAACGATTTATGAACTTAGTTTTCGGTACGTAAAAGAATGCCTATCGGGACGTCGTTCCAACTTCATTCCTTTTTATTTTATTTAAAATTTAGAACTAGTCGTATAATTATGAATAGTAATTTATACAAAACAACCCAATTATGCGCCATAATAGCGTCAGAAGCCGACCATAAAAAGGCCGCTCACGTAAGAATCGCACAGCACGAAAAAACAGTCGCCCAGTCGTAAACAAACATTCGCAAACAGCCGTACACAACGCGAAGTCAAAGTAAACAGCAAGTCGGGTGAGATTGTTTGAAACAAAATTGTTAATAATAATAATAAATACGAACCTCGGAAAGCGGCGGGTGGCGTGGCGCCGCGCGTTTTCTCTTTTCATTTTCACTGTTTGTTTAAAGGGTCGCGGCGGAAAGTTTGTGCGCGAGCATGGCAAGTGCGTCGCGAGTTGACGCGCTTAGGGAGCGGGGTTCTGCGCCGCTCGCTCCAAGCTGACTGAGGCTCACTCACCGCCACCGACGCCGAGCCTGCGGGGAGGGCCCCTCAGACAACCCCAACTTTCCTCTCCTCTACCCTAGCTTTAAGGCATTATTCCACCGGACACCGGGCTTTCGAAAAAAGCGAACGTGATATTGTTCGCAGTTTAAATACGAACTTTTTCATTGTCTTAAGTGTTCGGCTCGGGAAACCGGGAAATAGGCTTGGAAGGCGGTACGGGTGACAAACACCGCTATCTAGACTGCGAGCTTCGAAATGATAAATTCTGAGATTTGTTCAAATTTAATTCATCACAACTCTATATTTCTTCGATTTTTTACCTTTGTATCCACGCATAAAAAATAGCATTTAATGCAAGTACGCTGCAAAGTTTAAACACAAATACAGTAACCGATAAAAAATGCTGTATGTTTCAACTACTCGACGTACAGCGTAGACAAACAAGTGAAGCTTTGTAAAAAAAACTTTAGTTTCTTTTTTAACAGGACTTTCAAAGCTTTTTGACAGTGTCACGTGAATGCATGTATTCGCTGAAGCTACTATAGTTAGAGCTTGATAACGTTGTAGAGTCTCAAATATTTTTGCGGCATTCACCTAACCTTTTATGGTTGGATAGTCGATCAACTAATAGTTGCATAGGGACCCCTTGATTGTACCTTACCTAGTCTTTAGTAACATGCATTCTGAAAATGTTAATCAGTAAAGCTTTATGTTGCATTTAAAACGTTGAATATCACCGGTCTTTCACCGCACACAGTAAGTATAGCAAATTTTCATAAAGTAGTTAAGTAAGTTGGGGCTTTAACAAGTCTTAAATAAACCAGTAAAAGAAATATTAACTATTTAACACTAGTTTTAAATCGGACATTATTTACTATCTGATTCAGCAATTAGCTAAAAGTTTTATAAGTTTGTTCCGAATTAAACCATAACTGACCTTCCGCAACAACACGGCCCTTACATACTTAACAACATAAACGGTTTTCAAACAAATACAACTTCATGGTAATCTCATTAGTTCCACAGACAAACAGCGTCTAATCTTACAAACGAGTCTTCCAGCTCGCGTTACAAGTGTTGGCAAATTGAAAACCACTTCAATTACCCAACTTTTCTGCACGAGGGTAAACGCTCGAAGTCCTTAACTTAGAAGACGTCTTCACTCCTGAAAAACTCGATTTACATCGAAACTTTTAGTCTGCGGTCTGCAAATGCAAATACCATTTCATTTTCATCGATGCGTTTGTATTGATACCTTATAGAAATAATGCAGGGTCAATTTCGACAGCTATTTTTTCATACTTTTTTTTTAGCAAAGGTTTTAATGTTGGATAGGTGAATTTAGATGGTGTGGTGATAAAACAATGTGGAACAATATTTTTGGTATTTTTCATGTTATTTGTAGCATATAGGCTGTTACTATGATCCATTCTCGGCCGCACCGTCACGTATGCAACGTCAAAGCAATGAGATCAGAGAGATTACGAGCAAATGTCTGTCTAGTTATTATAAAAGAGTAGAATCTTAACTCATGGTTTTCTTATAAGACCATTTAGATCTGCTCGAAATTTAAAAGACTGCAGTAATTAGATACAGAAAGTATTCGTCAACATTTTTTATTTAACACCTGTGTTTTAGAGAGATTTTTATGATGCATTTGTTATTCCGTTAACGTTTCACCGCAGAGATGAGTTAAGTCCTAATTTCGGGTTTTAGCTGGTAGGTGTGGAATATACTGGATTTTATGGCTTTCAGTATTCCCGGGTAGCCACTGCGGATCCGTGCCAAGTCCGCTATCTCCATACTCTCCACGGGCAGTCGTGCACAAACGCCGTTAAAAACTATTGTTTCCAACTGAATCAAAGGAAAAATCATTTCAGAAACCGGCCGAAGTGCTGCGAGTTGGACTCGCATACTGAGGGCTCCTTAGCAGCTGTAACTGAATTAAGGGTACACATTTTCTTCTACTTAGCCCAGATACCACATTATTGTTGACAGTTATTATGAGGAATGTCATTTCAAAAAACCAGTGATCCCCTTAAGTGTCGTATTTTTATTTTCTGTGTGTGAATAGTAAATTGGTTAACAGAACACACCTGCCTACAAAGTTTCAACTGTGTAATGCTAAAAGTTTCAGAATAAAGTAGCTGTGACATACAAACGGACAGACAGACTTGACGAAACTATGAGGGTGCAATTCTACTACGGAACCCTAAAAAAGAACAGTCGCCCATTAATAGTGTTTCAGTTTTATTCGGTACAAAGCACGGTTAATCATCAAATTAAAAACCAATATTGCGGAAAGTTGACTTTCCACGGGTCATCAGACTTCCGTTGCCATCATCAATACTCGTATTCGCTAATTAATCAATAATAAATATTGGACACCAATCACATACATCTGATCACAAATTTAGTAGCTAATGCACTTGTGAAATGGAAATTAGAAATAACGGTAGCACAACACAGACCCGAGACTACTATTAGAAAAATATAGTTCCAATAATGACCCTAGGCACGCGTTTCTAAAACCCAGCGTGCTTAACCACTATACACCACGGCAGTCGTCATATTACTCGTACTTATCGGATTCGATTGTCACTATTTTGAAACGTAATTGAGACCACCAACAACAAAGTAAAACAAAACGCAGTTAGTTAGGTCCAAAGACCAGTATCCAATCCACTTGAAAGACAAATGGGCCGTTACCCTTAGAATATAAAACGGGATGTGTGCTCTAGATCAGCCAATTACAGTCACGTGACCACACTCCACGACGTTGATCTGGCTAAAGGCTGGTACTTCTAGTCGGGGAGCCTCCTACCTCCACCTCGTAACGTTGATCAGTACCCACCTTTAGAATAAGATAAAGTTAGGTTGAATAATAGCAACTGAGAAGGTAATTAATATCTGTCAATAAGGCTTCTATAGAACAAAAAAGAAAGCGAAAATAAAAGTTAAAATGGACAAATGTCTACATTTCAATATGTTATTAGTTATATTCTTAAAAAGATTGAAATAAAATACATTTTATATTTATACTAGCGGTCCCAACGAACTTATCGCCGGCAGCGGTATCCAACAAAGTCAAAATTAAAAAAAAACTTTTTACCCGATCTCAAGATACTACACTCCACGACGTCGATCTGGCTAAATGCTAGTACTTGTAGTCGGAGAGCCCAAGTGGCGATTCTTGGATTTACTTGATCGCGTGGGTATAGCTTATCTTATTATCCTGTAGAGTACTTTCATCAAAATCTAGTCTAGATACGTTTCACCGTGCTCAGGCGCGGAAGTCTCGACATAACTCCCTGAAAAACCACCTGGTGGCGCTCGTAAAGTGCTGAGACAAAATTGGTATTTCGTAAATTTATTGATTGAGAAAATAATGTTTGAATCAAGTTTAAAAAGTTACAAATATTTGTAAGATTTATTACAGAAGATTTACGGAAGTTTAAAGGATATTCGATGGAACAGAAAATCAGAATATTGATATTGTCTACGCGAAATGTCAAACATGTTGCTTCAGACTTCCAGCGCTGGGCAGAAAACGAGTGGCTTGAAAATAAAACTTGAAGTAATAATTATCGAGTATCTACATTAAAAAAATACAGGATGTTATTGCAAGGGGTGCCAAATTTTTGGAGGTGAAAGGGACCATCAATATGAACAACTTTTATATTATAATAACACCCTGTATTTTTAATATGTTTGAAAAGTGAATAAATGGAAGACTTTTTATATTTATACACTAGCGAACATTTTTCCAGCGGCGATGTATCCAACAAAGTCAAAATCATAAAAATCGGTCCATCCGCTCTCAAGATATAAGTGTACACCACTTGACAAACATGACTTTCTTTAATGTTTGATAAGTGTAGATTAAGATTTACTCATCAATACGTGAACCTAACGTCGCTCGTATATTTTACTTAAATCCACATTCAGCTACTTTGGCTCTCCTACTATGCATTGCCTTGTCCTGATGACCTAGGTATATGTTATTTAAGGCCGTCTTATTCCGTCAAATTATCTCATAAGCCCCGCCCCCTTGTTAAAAGTGCGGGGCGCTTCCCCCACCAGCACCCCCGCACAAAACTTTTTCTGTCAACTTTGTCTTACAAATCTCGTGTATAATTAAGCCATCTAGTGTTTATTTAAGGAACAAAATTTTCTTGAATGAGATACTTCATGCGCTTTTGTAAGTAACATACCCACGCCATCTAGCAGAACCCCTAAGAGCTTTTACAAAATGGTTTCTTTAGTACACCATACATGCTTTTTAGTCTAAACGTTTACCGAAAGAGCAAGGAACGCAAAGAGTGGCATTTCATTCTCACACGACTGGTCAGCACTTTATGCCAGCAACTTGTAACCATTATAAAAACAAGAAAGAATATCCGATGACATTTATTATATTCTTTAATGCACTTATAAGATGTACAGAAAATAGGTACAAGAAGTCACAATGTGAACAAAGGTGGGCTTATCCCTAAAAGATACCTCTTCCAGCCAACCCATAGGTGTAGGAAATGTAATGTAATAACATTTAGGTGGTTTATATTAAGATACTTTTTGTCGACACAGTTATAGTCTCACTACTATCTTCCATCAGTCTTCCAATTGATGATGACTGAAGACCATTACAGATATGGCACTTCAAATTTAGGGTTCCGTACAAACCAGTAGGTATATAAGTCAAAGTTCACCCATCACGAGAATTTTGTCATGGTATTTTTTTAACACAGTGATTTTCATAACATTACAAATCATCATCATCATTCTCTTGCCCTGTTCCCAGTTTATCTAGGGTCTGCGCAGTATGTTTCACGCTTCCGTTTAACATTACAAATATGGAAAGCTAAATTAAAGACAAAGGTTTCTTTATCGTTTCAGTAATCCTTTAATAATATCAAAGTTATTTATTTATTAGTTGTCTGCCGCGACGTCGCCCGCGTATATTTTGGATGTCCCGTGAAATGGTTCAAAGTAATTACTATCGAGGTCACCCACACCTTACCACGCTTAAAATACTCGCTTAATATCAGCTTGAACTATAAAAATGACTTGACTATCATGTGTTAGAAAGTAAGAAAATAGTAAGGCAAAAGTAGTTAGTAGTAATCTCTCATTTAGATGCAATACTTTTTTCGGCGAAGTTCACTATCAAATATACTGAGCATTGAACTTGGCTATCATTTTTCACATTGATGTTTTTGTTGGGATATCATAACTTTTTATAGAAATATTTATTTGCTTATTCATAAATCATGAATACATATTTTGTGCAAGCTTCCATCCACTTAATTATAATGGTTTCAGACCCTACAATTAAAAAACTTTCTTTTGTTTTCAGATTTTTCCTTCGCTTACACATTATTACCTAGCTAGATGCCATATTTCAACTGTCTAGGTTTGTTAATTAGAGCACCGTACCCACACAATTACTTTGATAAACCATATATGGTTTTGCCATGTTTGACTTTTTGTAGTCTAGCTTATAGACCTTTTTTACTATAAAACTGTAATTTGGCATGGGTTTCTTTATATCCTAATCACACCGCCTAAAATATGTATTTTAAAATATTTTTGAGACACCTCCCTACAAGGAATGAATTATGATGAGCATGAGTTCCTACACCGAAAGGGCAACACCAGGGTTTATCTCATGAATCGTGATAGTAAGACAGTTGAAATTTTCAGGAAGGATGTATTCATGTTGCCGTTGAAAAAACAAAAACTTAAAAAACAGTTTTTTTTTCAGGTTGCTCTCATACAACTTATCTACTCTGATAATGATAATAATGAGGGGCTGCCCCATTATTAGGACTTCATATCTTTTGTATGGGACTCCCTGACAACAGATATGATGTTTATGCCATTTTCATAGATAATGGTACAGAACCCTTCGTGACCCCGAAGCGCCATTTGGCGCTAACTACAAGATTAATAGAATTATTATGTGTCATAGAATTATTATGTGTCACAAACACCAAAGTTGTTTTGGATTTTCAGTAACAGCAATTTGAGGAACGGTTATAAAAATAAAATTAAGACAGTCTCCACACATTTTCGACAGAACAAAATTGAAAAAATTATTCAGATTTGACATTTCTGAATGCAAATATAATTGGATTATACTGAGTAATCTCCATGTTCGTCGCTCAAGTCCATGTCACCAAATAAGAGATAGATAGTCAATGCATTATTACTACACGATTCAGAAAATGTGTACGTACGTACGTAAATAACATGGAAACCTGAGTTCCATACACGAAGAGAGCTAGACCGACCTTAACTTAACCTCCAATGTTTGTATTTTGTCACAGGAGTCTAGATGTAAATAAATAAATAAAATTAATATAGACCTATCACCTAATAATTTTCTCCCTCCCTCAAATTCATATAATATTTTCTCGTCTCCAATATACTAGAGTCACCAGGGCACAGCTTTAGCATTTGAGATTACTGCTAAACCTACAGTTATGGTTTAGCTCTGATTTTTCCAAATAGAGAAAATGTTCAAAACTACAATAATTTGACATGAGTGTTTTATGCTTTTTGTTTATATTGTTACTATAGAAACGGATTCATCTCTACGATTGGTACAAATATATAGTTCATTTATTCACAACAATTATATATGTCGCTACAGCCTTTCTCTTTTTATTTTGCTTAACACGTAGAGGTTGGGGGTTCCATCCTCATGGCATTGAGGAGATTTATCCGCATGGTGATGATGTTTTTGATACTAATTTTCTTTTTGAAATTTATTTTCATTGTTATGTAGTTTTTTTAATAAGATTTGCTACTTTAAAAAAAAACCAAAAAATTTAATTAGTTTTTATTTTTTATTTTTTTTATTTTAAATGTTAAAATGTCCAAAAATTAAAATAAATACTTATTTCGTTTTTTTAAAAAATATTGTGACTATGTAGAAAAAGATTCATGATACCCCCGATTTGAACTCGCGACCTTTGATTGTATAAGACTGGTGCTGATCCAACTGAGCGTGACGCGGCGCGGCGAAATTAGCTATTATTAGTTCTTAGGTGTTTTACGTAATTAAGTACGCAAATAAAATTGCAAAAATTGACATAGGTCCAGCGTTCGCAGTGGCGTCAAGGGGAATGAGGAAATGGTATCTCGTGCTTGTCATTTGAATAAAAAGATAGCGCTATTTCTGCTTGCATGTATAGAACAGAGATGACACGACGATCAACTGTTGCGTCAAAGTCGTTGCGCGAATCACCATCGTCACAAGTGTGAGAATCACTAAATCAGTGTTTTATGAATGAAAATGTTAATAAAACTGGAAATAAACGATTGGCCGCCCTAAACATCTTTGGTGTCTAAAGTAATCTTAAAAAGACAATTGGAAGAATTTGCTGCTTGTAAGAAAGAATACAGACAAATGAAAAAAATGGACCTTTCTTTGCCTGAACATAACACCGATAAAAACTAAAAAAAAAACATTTGATTCATAGCTGAGATCTCACTTATGTGGTCAAAATGTATATTCTTATAATCCCCTGTTCCTCACATCTGTGTAGCTTGAGCAAATCAAGATCAAAAAAGTCGAAATAGGTCAAATAAAGTGTTTTTAGATATTTCGTTATTCTGAACTAAATAACAAACATTTTGAAATCATTTTAACATGTATATGTGTAGAATGGAATTACCTACTAAAATATGTGATTTTCATAAATATAAGTCCAATAATTTGAAAACTACATAGAAAATACGAAAAAAAAGGGGCCCACTTCTGAGGCAATTATTATCGAGCAAAGTAATTACAATCGTGTTTCCAACCACAATCCAGCTTTCTAGTAATCTTCTTCTATAACATATATAGATTCGAGATTTAAATAATTAGTGTTTCCATGTTTAAACTCAATCGAAACATCGTAAAAATGGAATATCTGGCCCTTAAGAACCTTTGGTGCTACAATTAGCAATGGTCTACGAGTGCTTAATTTAAAGTAGGGTTTGGTTGATGATTCACTATTTTTAATTAATTAATTTTCTTTAGTTACTTTATATTTTTGGTGTTCACATTGCATCTATTACATGCTTGAAATATTCGAGAAAGGTGTAACTTACGTAATTTATGAACATAATGTTATGCGACATGTTGTTTTGACAACGGATTATTGATAATCGGTAAATGCAATATATATTTTTGTCATTCTTTTTTATGGCTTTACTTGAATTCAGGCTTGAAGACGAATTCAAGCTCCTAGATTTCTAGAAAGTAGTTCTACTCGACTTCTATTAAAAAATATGGTCAACAAAAAAGTGTATCTAGTAATGGTTTAGGGCAAGCAACATTTTAGTGTATTTTTTTATTTATAGGATTTTAAACTTTCGCGTTGCATTGCAATAACTATTAGACATGACGGCAGTTGCAATACCGCCGAAACGTCGAGCAGTGAGTAATAGCAACTCATAAGTTTTTATTCGCGTTTAGACCCATGACGGGTCTAAACGCGAATAAAAACTTATGAGTCTTATAGTTATTTTTAAATTTATTGAGAAAAATAGCAGCTTAAAATAAAACGTACAGAATGGTTATTTCTTAAAGAAAAGTGATGCCAACAGGTATAAAACGCTTTGAAGAAGTATGTATAATATTTAAGAATTGTACGAAGTTATTTTTATGGTGAAACGCAATACATACATATAAATATATGTGAAGACAACGAGTTTCAACTCGTGGCTAAATAAACAAGTAGTTAAGCTTAATTAAGTAACAAAGAATTAAAAGTTACAACAAATTAGCTATTCATAGTCTCAGTTTTTGCTTATTTAATACTTAATGAATCTACACTGAAGGTTCAAGACGTCTCTTGACACTTTAACACTTTTCGGTCGGTAATTTGTTCAGAGTAATTTCGCAAAGTCACGCTTTGTCGCGAAGAAACTTACTAGATTTGATCTCCATCCTGTAACAAACAGAAACTTTTTGTTTGCCATTATAATTAAAAATACCCTTTCTGATTATACAGGCTCTAGTTTTTTGCCTCTCGAAAGCAAATAAAAATATTATCAATATCAATAACTATAATTGGGCCAATTTTAATAGAAGAGTGAATAAGCTGTATACCTATAGGGCCCCCTTTTTTAGTTTCGAATTTTTTTTGTATGTATATAGTCATCTTCTTTAATATTCTAGTCTATAATGGCATTTCTACGAAATCCCAATTGAAATGTAGTGTTGAAATTAGTTCCTGTCTCGTATATCTATAATCATAGTTACAATCCGAAGCAAACCAACCAATATTGACTTCCTGAAATCTGTTTTAATTAAGGAACTACTCGACGCTGCCTTAATATTACGAATATTATAGCTGGAAATCATTTCTCCTCGACTCCGTATTATCTGATTGGATCTCCTATTGCCATGGGGCTGCGCAGGCCAGGTAAATTAAAAGCCATAAAAATCTTAAGGATCCCGTGCCTTTAGGAATACAACTTTGTATCATCTTATTTCAAATAGGTAGTTATAAAATAAAATACAAGTTAGCACTACGAAAGTATTAAAATATTTAAAAAATACTGTTCAAATTAATTTCGAAATTTATGTTCCGTATCATATGACAGGCTTTTGCAGAGGGAAGTCAAAGCATTGCAAATTATGTTATTGCAGCTCCGTCCTCATTGGTGTTTGATGTAGACGCCGAATTGTTCTTCATAATATATTTTATTTGTTTATATCAGCCAGCGGATTGCAAATGCAATACAGATCCATAGAATAAATGCCTTACAGATTATCAAACATCCTAGCAATCATTTGTATGAAAATTTGAAAGCCACACTCAAATAACATTATAAATGTCTAGCTAGAGCTTATACATATTTTTGTTATAGGTAGACCTCTTCATTGAGTCCTCGCCTGCGGGGCACAGGGGCGCGGGGGGAGGCGCGAGCGGGTGATGTGAGCGGTGCGGGCGGGTGTATCCGCGCCGCCCGCATCTCTCACGCCATCCGCTCGCGCCTCCCCCCGCGCCCCTGTGCCCCGCAGGCGAGGTCTCAATGAAGCGGTTTACCTATAGTAACAACTAACGTGGCTGCTGGAATGCTGAAAACTAACTAACTGAGTTATTGATAATGGACGTGTATAGGGTGGCAAAACATGTCTGAAACTTTTAATCAGTGGTGCAGGTCTAAGAAAAAACTCGTATTTTATTGATTGAGATATTGAAAATAAAACGCTCCATTACAATTTTTTTTTTTGATTTATTTAAGATAGCCACATAAGTTTAATGGATATTTGCTGTTGCAGTAAAACAGACGATTAAACTTATCGAAGTGAAATGTCAAAAATTCAGCTTCAGGTTGTGCTTGCAGTATTGATTGCGAGTGTGATAATTGCACTGTACTGTAGGTATGTAGTATCCTAATGTATTTCAAGTTCTGTTTTAACACAATTTTTCAATTTTTTGGAAAGTATGACCTGTTGTCATAAAAAATGAAACTTTAATTTCGAGTTTATTTAGTGCAGCAAAGCTATTTGGTCGTGTAATTATGCGGAATGAGCCATGGGCAGAATCTAACTAGAATATGAGTAGTCAACGGGAAGGCTGTTAACAATCAGGCTCTGCCTGCAAGTATGGATCAAGTTCCATGACCACATGTAATTGATACTAGCACAATAACATTAAACATTTCGCTGCTGTTGTACTATTTGTTCACGAATTCCTTTAACGACTGTTGTGTGTGCTTTCATTTATTGCGGTTTCACACGAATGGGTGTGTTGAAATAACTGCCGATCTGATGTGAGTACGCACGTCACGATATGCTGTTCGGTTTTACTATGCCAAGGTTTTAGGGTCCCGTAGTCAGTTAGATAAAGCAATACCTTATCGCAATTGTCTAAAAGTATTGTAAGCCAGGTCATTCGGTAGGTATTCAAGTGTGAAGCATTAAGGAAGCTACGATCCTAATTATATATCATCAAAAATGGAAAAAGTTAAGTTATGAATCATTTAGAAGAAGATCATTAATTTTAAAGCCATTAAAGATTCTTAATTTTTTAACAAAGTCATCTAAGATTTAATGCTTCTATTTATTAATTTAATGATTTATTAATGCTTCTAGGACAAACGACATCAAAACTATAAACTACTATAAAGAATACAAAAAAAAGGTTCTTTGTGAAATCACAAGATACAAATTAATTTTTTCGATTCGGACAACACACATTCCTGTATTTTTAACGTTGATATCACAGTTGCTAAGTAACCATAGAACATGATATTAGGTAAGTCGGCGGAAGTCTACGCGACACCACGCCTGTGAAGTTGTGTGTAATTTAAATTTGATAAAAAATATGTTGATATATTATTTTGTACTAGCAGTTCTCCGTGGCTTCACCTGCCTCAACGACGGATCAAAATAAATATCACAATGCCTGTGTATAAAGTTTTATCAAATTCATCTCGTAGTTTTTGCGTGAATGAGTAACAAACATACACCCATACTCACAATCTTTTGTATTTATAATACCTACTTTGATGGAATTATTCGTGGTAGGGTACAGTTGCTCAAGTAAGTAAATCTGTAGCAAGATTTTTGACATTTCACGTAGACAATTTCAATAATCTGATTTTCTGCTGCATCAAATATCCTTTTAACTTACGTAGCTAAATCTTTTATAATCTTTTATATTTGTTATTTTTTTAACTTGATTCAAACATTATTTTCTCAATCAATAAATACACAAAAATACCAATTTTGTCTTAGCATTTTTCGAGCGCCACCTGGTGGTTTTATAGGGAACTATGTAGAGACTTCCGCGCCAATGGAGCTGTCAAACATGTCTCATTCCTCCCACTTCCCCGCTCACCTTGCCGAGTTCGTCCATTTTGTGTCAATTTAGTTCATTTTTGCACTTTTCTCACAGCGCTGTGACAGTGACAAGTCCAATCTTACGATAACCCGGTAATAGCTAGCTTTTCATGTTACAACTAATAGAATAATAATGCGAATCAGTTAGAGAGATGGAAAAGGCGAGGGTTCAGATAAATCTCTTGTGATTTTGCTGTACTAACATTATCTTCTAGCAATCTCCTTGGGGATACAAATATAATACGTTCGTTGTTTGTGAGATGCGCCATCGCGTATGTTTGTGTTGCCAAGACCTTTTAGAGCTTTGCAATTTTAACTTTAACTTAAACGGTTGGATAAATAAAGTATGAACTAAATCGGTATAAACAAAACTGTGGGTCTGTAATAAATTGATACCGATTTGTTGTAAACCCTTAGTAACTTATAGGATAAAGAATCAGAGAACTTTTTTCCCAATAAACTATAAGTACTCATAGTTGAGGTAAGGCATTTGCCCAGCAGTGGGACGTTACAAGCTAACTTTACTTTACTTCTTCCTATAAACTTTAACTGAAGTTGCCTGCTAGAGAATGCCTTAAGGCATTAAGTCCGCCAATAGTACAACTCACAGTGCAATAAAGTTTAAATAAATAAATAACTATAAAACAAAATGATTATCAAAATACAGGTCTTAGAAAAGCATATAAACATAGACAAATAATTAAAAAATATAAAAACATTGGTACCCAGCACGATACATGAAGATCAGTGTCAGATAAGTGTATTCACTTATTTAATAATCGTAAATATTCAACCGCTGCTGGTAACGACATTAAAATTAATTGAGGTAACTATTGATCACGCGACTGGGCCTAATATCAACTTTAAAAAAAAGTAAAGAGCATCCCACTGCTGGGCAAAGGCCTTACCTAAAACTAAAATGTGAGGTAGTTTGAGCCATACTCCACCACGCGGGCTCAGTGCGGATTGGCGGAGGGGTGTTTGCAAGGCAATCGACCAACCTTACTGTCAGATTTTATCAAGCCGCCCATAGGGCCTCTGACTAGGCTTAACATCTCGGTTAATAATATCAACTTATTAGTCTTAATTTTGTTTATCAATATAAAAGTTACAAAATACTTCAAGTGTTGTACGTTGCTGCGAGATAAGATACCTAGTTTGAAATGTTAAACTTGTCTGCAGATTCCCTGGCAGTTGGCACGTCAAGATTACGGAGTTAGGTTTGCGGATACTGAGATGTCTGAGCGCATCTAGGTTGACGCATAGGGCCTGATCACGTTAAGCGTCTTTTGTGCCTCTTTCCGTCACAGAGTGTTGTGTGTCGAAGAAAGATTTTGTAGCATTTTGTAGTACGGATTGCATACTAAAATTGCTTCGGATCCGCAAAACGATAATCGTATTGACGGATTTCGTTTTTCGTAGTAGGCCGTCTGGTTCCCACTTTTTGGGTGTTGGGGCTGGATATTAATGGAACGTTTTGTGAACCTATTTCACACTTGTTGGAAATCAATTATGATAAAAAATATCCATCCGGTTAAAATCCGCCCGAAGACCAATGCCATTGCCAGAATATGACTGTGAAACTAACCTTTAGCCTTAGATGCAGCATTCTACCTTATTCTTTGAAGTAAGTGATTTGATTTGAACCCAGTTTATATCAATTAAGTGAATTGATACTATTACGCACCACGGCTAGTCATAGGAACCGATGTCATGTGAAATGACTTTCCAAAAAGGAATGAAAGCACCATCACTGCTGATCCATATACATTTTATTGTGTACGTAAAAACATAATTCATAAAGCTTGGACTCTTTAGCCTATAGAGCTATTTACTACTTTTTATCTACTTGGATAGAGTGAATCTATGTACGGTATACAGGTTTTAATAGGTGTATGTACTTAAGCAGGGATGTCGTGTCGGGTCTGTCTTATAGCGCTAGTAAGCTCTTTAATGGTACCGTTACTGGATCTAAATAAAACAGTTTACGTCACTTTAAAAGTTACCTTGCATTTCAAAGCAATGTTGACGCCCATCAAAATACATGAAGCAATGTGACGTCACGTAAAAAGTTATCATGGCTCTTTACAACAATGTTGGCCATAAACTTCTAGCCTGTGCTGTGGTGACAATGTGCGAGGACCCTAACGTCCTGCGAAGGCGTGAAATGTCACGAAACGGCGTTGATAAATGACGGCCTACTTTGGCAATTTTCCACTGTTACCGCGTCTACTCGATTTGCTTTAATCTGTAAAAGAAATAATGTGACAAAGACGTGACGATTTATTCCGGGAGAATTTCAAGGCTTGTCTGAAACAAACTCGACACTATACAGGGTGGCAAAGGAAACTCCGGACACGGATTGTAATGAATATTACAACAAACAAAATGCAACAAGAACAAACAGGCTTGAATAAAAAAGGGAGCATTTGATAGAGTTTATTAAAGTTGGTTGTATACTCTTTCAATATAAATAAATAATATAATAAGTCTTGTGCAATATCTTTTGTATTAATGTTAATAAGACATCCTTCATTAAATAAGTTACCAATAAGCAATCGTTTATTGATGTGAAGAAAAATACCTTAATGGTCATAAAAATAGTCACTCTGACATTTTGTTAAGGTATTTTTTCTTAAAACATGAGAGTGCTTCATAAATATTCAACCGCTGCACAATGACATTTAGTTGAATAAACTATCGATCACGCAACTGGACCTTAAATCGCATCATTAATTTCCATCAGGTGAAATTATGCAATGCAAGCCAAATATTATCCAACAATCCTAAAAAATAAGTAAATTGTACCAACCTAAGGAAATCTAGTTGTCTGAGGCCGCGATTCAAACTTCCTAGTCCTGCACTATCTCCATCATATCCAACTTGACATGCCAAGCCTATAAAAGCTTTATCACTTGAAAAAAAGAAACACAAGATATCTTTCAGACAATATCTGTGATACCATTAATCATAATCACATACAACATTTCAACAATCGTTCATTGCGTAAAATTCATAAAATAGATACCTTGACATATTTTAAATTATATTTGTATGAGAATTAAACGGTGCCTCCACAAATAAAACCTCTAGGTATTACATGAAATTACACTGATACTATTGGTTACAGTTACTTTTATTACCTACACAGTTCTTGTCATCAATATTAAAATATGAAAAACATTTCGATATAAACAAAAACAATACGCAAGGTAAGCTAATATTTTGTTTAACGTTATCTTTTTGTTTCGGACCTCCATTAAAACGTTGCACTCAAACAAGCGAAAAGCAATTTGGATTTAAGGACAAAAGCACACATCATCTCAGCTTAACCAAAGCTTGACGTTGAAACACAAAAACTCATTCAAATTCCAGAAATCTTTTTACAGAAATGATTTTACGGGTGGCCTGAAAGCATGCGGGAATCTGCACCTCCTGGTTTGTAAAAAACGGTTTCATTTTTAGGGTTCCGAGACCTTAAAAGGAAAAAGTAATGTATGGAGTCAAATAGTTTGAATTCAAAAGATTTAAAAAGGCTTAGACCCTTTACACACTGCGACTTTTAGCATCGATACTATCGCGCGTTTTGGGAACGCGATGCGCATCGCTACTCACGCAATGAACAGCTTTTGACATCAATGCAGCATCGCGTTTGCATCGATGCAAATCCCGCAAGAGACAAATGTTTATGTGATGAGCACGAATATTGTAGCGAAGTACGCCCCCGTCATAATCTCTGGTATTCGTGGCATAAGAAAGACAATTAATTTGTTCGAAATGTCTAGTACATATTTATTTATTATTATTTTTGAATTTTTAAAATTCAATAGATTATCTTGAACCTCTAGAAATTAACTACATAAGTATTATAAGTTGCTCACAAGGCAATCAGAATTAAGGAAACTTCAATTATTTTGATAGAGTCCTAGCATTACACTTGATTCAAATTCAAAATCTTTATTTCACATTTGACAAAAATGAACTGTCAGATACAACACAAGTAAAGTGAACATGAAAAACATACAATTTTATACGGAATCCAGCCTCTCTGAATCGGGCTCACGCTTGTCCCGTTTTTAGTTACACAGACGGTGCCTTTAGTATTCAAAAGTTGCTTTATCCCGTGTTTGTCGCAATTCCGAATATCTTTGAAGTTTGAGCTAGAGAACGGGAATAAACACATTAAATCACGTACTGGGTACGCTTTCAGTCTTTCTGTTGCTGTATTTTCTTTCTATTCTAAAAGATAGAATCGGTTTCTGTCTACCTTCTACACCAAGATACATGGCTTGATCGCAAAATTGAAACGTGATATGGTGACCCGTTGCGGTTTTGTCAGAATTTAATGATAGCTTTATATGTTATTATTTAATTATAATTTAGCCACTCAATGCTATAATGACGTTGTCAAGTTTGTCAGAAAACCTAATCCATACATTTAGTGTCAAAATTGTAAACATCGAAATAGCATTCTCAGAGCGCTAAACTATAATTTAAATGAGCGTATTACGCTTACTTGTGTTTTGAAAGAAATACGAGTATTAATACATTAACGGATGAGAATATCACATTTCATATTCTGATAGATGTTTCTAAGAAAAATATCAATTAAAATACTTACTGCAATTACTTAGACACATCCGAGTGACGCGAATCAGTCAAATATGTAAGTATAGCTTAGTAGGATTTCTTTTATGTGATTCTAGATAACATTTGTGAATTACATCACAAGCAACAAAAATATGTTTACCATTACATTTTACCAGTACTTCTCTAACCCACCATGATTAACCCACGTAATCCAGCCTATATCGCTTCATTACTTAAACCTAAACCTCTGCATCGCCCAGCTAGACACATGTACGGAAAAGTATTTGTTTGAGATTACATCCTTACTAACGCTACATTCCAAAATACGATTGTACGCCTTAATTTTGCCAAGTGCACGTCTAGCCAGTAGCCACAAGTGATAAAGTAAAGTGCACCGTGCACACTTGTTAACGTATAGCAAAAACTGAAAGTTAAGCGTCGCCGTAGGCGTTGTCTGTCGTGTGCGGAAGCAAGAGAATACAATCCGCACAGTACCCCAATCACGAACATTTGATGTATTCGTCACGTAATCGTAGTGAGTTTATGTCAGCACGAAGCACTCCTGTGTCTTGTAGTAAGCTCGAAAGCATTACCGCAGATGTCGTCATACTAACGTAGATATGGCACGTCCAGAAACAAGTTTTAAACGATCTATTTAAATAAAATTATTGAAATACTAGCTTTTGCCAGCGACTTCGTCCGCGTGGAATAGTGACTTCTTTATCCCGTTTTTTACACATTTACGACTATATCTTTGCTCCTATTGGTCGTAGCGTGATGTTACATAGCCTAAAGCCTTCCTCGATAACTGGACTATCCAACACAAAAAGAATTATTCAATTCGAATCAGTAGTTTCGGAGATTAGCGCGTTCAAACAAACAAACAAACAAACAAACAAACAAACAAACAAACAAACTCTTCAGCTTTATAATATTAGTATAGATGTTGTGATATTCGAGTGTAAAAATTTAAGTTTGTTTTACGTCCGATAGAGGTGCTTTCAAATTCTCATACAAAAGATTACGTTACTATACGAATACTTTTACGCAATTATTCGTGATTGGGGTACAGGCCAAATACAACGTATGCATTCCGCATTGTGGAACGTAGAGGATGTACTACACTAGTGTATGCGATTGTAAAAAACTACTTGGCTTTGGGATTGGGAACTTTGTTAGCTTAGAATTTGCTGTCTCTTTCTCACTCTAGGTAAAAGAGTGAGACCAAGAATTCCTGATGGCTTCTTTTATAGGGACTATTTATTTATATGGATTAGGCATGCACATGAGCAAAAATTGTTACACCGTTGATAATTGTTGAAAATAAAGTTTAAATATCTATATTTTTTTTCTTATGAAAATAGAAAACTTTAGCTTTGAGTGTCTATTTAGTATTTGGCAGCAAGCCCGTGCAAACTTGTTCAAATTCATTCACCATTGTATTAAGCGTTTACGTAGCGCTTTTCTGTTATAGCATTGAAATAAAGAAACTTGGTAAACGTAAAGTCCATTTTTCTTTGCTTGGCAAATATTGTAAACAATATTGACATCCCTTTGTAAATGAATTCCTTCTAAATAAGTTTAACACAAAACAAACAACCAACATAAGTAATTTATCGTCGTGCACCGATTTTATTAAATCAAATAGTAAACTAATTACATTCACTGATATTATTTTAAGTTAAAAAAAATATTGTTTACCTTATTCGACAGTCAAAGACAACCGGACTATAAGTACTATCACACATTATTATTCTTATGTCATATCGATGCGGCAAGGTAACCTGACTGAATGAAGTTATTAAGGAGCGACCGTTAACGAATATTAATTAACTCTTTCTAGGGATCGGAATGTTGGCCCTTTGAATTTTGATGTGAACGGTCCTGTCATTCATATCGTCTTTGGTAGTGACGGACCGTTATTTAAAGCACATTATGGGCTAGTTTCACCATCGACAATAAGCAATAATCAATGAATAATTTAATCATATCATTTCGTATGAAGTTGTGGCCTAACGTTAATGAGAAGTTATTCAAACATATCGTCATAGATACCTTTAAACTGCTTTGCTAACGGTTAAGGCAATTTCCTATGGTGTCATATTTTGCTGGTACTGTTTTTTGCTGGATGCCGTTAGTAGCAAGCATACCTACGCGATTTAATGCTAATATTTACATGGATATCCCGTTGGTAATGTCCCGCAAAAAAACAATAACAGTTATTTACTGATCCATTTTTTTTCATTAAACTGGACCGATGCTGCCAAAGTTCAATGCTGTGAAAGATATGAAGATACAGCTCAAATGACGGACAACCGTACCTGCAAACAACTGTCGTGTGGAGACACAAAAGTTTTGTGCGGGTACAGTAAAGCAGTAATCCTGCAGAACTGGACGGCCGTGGGAAACGGCCTTTACGTGTAGAGCTAGACTTTAGTAGGAATGTGTTTGTTGATAATAATAACCACCACATGACCGCAGCGTTGAATCCTACCTACCTATAGATACATAACGTCAAATGCAGGTGTGGTATCTTACTAGGCAAATTCAAGTTGGTCTGGAACTATTACATAAAGAATACGGTTATTATACGCCCGTATGACGACGCGTTTGGTGTATTGGTTAGCGCTCCTGACTATTACGCCGGCCGTCGCAGGTTCGAATCCCGCAGGGGGCAAATGTTTGTGTGATGAGCATGAACATTTGTACCTAAGTCATGGATGTTAGATGTATTTAAGTATTTATGGGAGACGCCTCCGTCATAATCGTTGTCTGGTACTTCGTAACACAAGGAAGAAAATTCCTTACCACGAAACCAGACAATTGGTGTGTTGTCTGGCGCATATTTATTTATTTTATTTATTATCCTTATCTTAAATACTACTACTAATAATAATAATTTAATTCTACTTTTACGTGGGATGACTTGATACCAACTTTTCCATCATGATCAATCAATCCTGTTTATAACGCTATCCGGGTGCATGCCTATACCACTCGGCCACCGACACATTGGCAAGCCTGGGCCTCAACTCCGCTAATTGAGTTGTCACTGAGTTGTGCATCAGTTGTACTACTAGAGAACAATTGATAAATATGCCTCTCTATTCTGACAGCGGTGTGACCTTCAATGCCGCTGACTTATTAAGCACACGATGTGTCACTGTGGTCCAACGGTGGATGCCGAAAATACGTGAATCGGGTACTGTATTATCAATCAATCCATTGGCATTTAAATACTATCTGACATTTTAGTAACTCACATTAGTAAGTATAGATATTACGAGTATACTATGCTAACGGTAAGAGGATGTAGTATGTGAATATATTTTCAATGCAGGCAGCAACTCAAAATATGAAATTGTAAAACTTGCGTAGCAATGATAAAATATTTGTAGCGCTATTTCTAATAAAAATATTATCTGTCTGCATTCAGAATTTAATATATGGCGGAGGTTTAACGACCTCTGTTCCGTATTTACCAACCAATTTTTATGAAATACGTATTCGGCCAAAATAATTTATTTCATCTGAGTCAGTTTCTGCTCAATTTGACCTGATTCGAATTCAAAAAATATTTATGGAGCTCACAATAGAAAGATGTCTTTTTGGTCAGAAATCTACACACACATTTAATATTACATAAAAGATTCAACGCTGATATTAAAATGCTTGCTCTGAAATATGAACGATATTGGTCACTTATTATCACAGATTGAGTGTCAAAAATTGCAATTAAGCTACGTCATTTAAATGCGGACCACTCACAAGCAGTCGCTATAAAAAAACATCGGAGGAGGCCTATATTTAGCAGTGGACGTCCTTTGGCTGGTAATAGTGATGAAGCCATGCAACTTTTCTTCGATATTTCAGTGTATATTTTCAAGCAAGTGCATTATTATTCGACCTCTAAGAACTTCTAGTGACTTGAAGCAGCTTAACTGTGCTGTATATTCAATTGCTCTTCTCTATTCTATTGGTAAAATGTCTGGAAAATGGTCTGAAAGATTGAATAAAATAAAAATACAGCCATCGACAGTTAAAAGCAAATTGCGCGTAGCTCCGCCGAGATTTGATTAAAGGTTGCTTTGAATATCAATCCCGCACCTGTAGGGTATGCTGTCTGTGCCTTATCTTATTAATTTGTACTTACAGATTAAATATCTATTTTAGAAAGATAAATTACGAAAGCAAATGTAATTGGTTTTTATTTTGCGATTATTTTTTTAAACGAGTCTCGTTCTCTCATTAAATATGGACTTAAAGTTTTAAGAATTAGAACAGTGTGTGGCCTGTCCTCCTCGTCCTCGTCCTGTCCTTGCATCGAGCTCCTCATTGCAGATGGGCGTCTAGTAAATGCCAGTTTTTTAAGCCATTACAAGTCCTGCTACATTGCTCAAATTCAGCTTTATTTTAAATGCAGGTGAAGCGGTTATCGCGTCGTTAAGGGGCATTTTAAACCATTAGTAACGTTTTAACTCTGAATTATGGAAAGTTCGCTGGAAGCACATTTGGCTCACAAAAACCACGGCACGTCGCGGCGAAACGAATGTCTCTTTTCTGTGGAAGTGGCCTAACTGCGTAATTAGAGGGTTATGTAACTAGCAAAGTTTGCAACGTTCGGGGTATTCCCGTTTAGCTAATACGAGAGATAAGCACTCAGAAGTTTTGCGAAGACGAACCCGGGATAAAGTAAATACTTACCCTAAAAGGTCACTTTAATTTGGGAACGTGCTGCACCTGAAAATTTTATTGTAGTGTTTATTATTAATATTTTGTACCCAACCAGTAAGATCATTCCTTTAATCCGATTGAGATGTACTTCAAGGACCAAATACAAAGTTCTTGCGCTCAATGACGATCAATTTCAAGGCTGGCCTGTCTACCGGAGCGGAGCTAGGCCGCCGATCTGAGAAACGGAGAAATATTTAAATATAAATATATGTAAATATTGGACACTAATCACATACATTGCTCTGATCCCAAAGTAAGTAGCTAATGCACTTGTGTTATGGAAATCAGACACAACGGTGGTATCACAACACCCAGACCCGGAACAATATAGAAAATTATGATTTCTACATTGACCCGCCCGGGAATCGAATCCGGGACCTCGGAGCGGCGACGCCTTAAAACCCAGCGTGCCACTGCCACTACACCACGGAGGATATTAACCAATAGGATTTGCTGGAGCAAAGATTTTGTGCAATCCTATCCGTCCGCTCCGGTGGACAGGCAGCCTAAGTCGGTATTCAAATGTGGAGCTATTTTTAATTCGTAGAACTTATGATACTCGTAGTACGTCTGTCGGTTCGTTCCTAGGAATACTTATATTTGAAAGTAATACGGAGCCATTACTAATGTTCGCCCCCACTTTAAATTAAACAAAATATTACGGTTGCTTCTTTGTGACATTATATCAAGTTATTAGATTTTGTATAATTTTTCTTCCATACGCATTGTGTACTGTACTGCATATAAATTAATCTGTGGCCTCCTTTGGTGGCATGGGCCCCACGAGCCCTGACAGCGATTCAAATGCAAATTGAAAATCGACCTCCCACCTCCATCAGTCCCCCCCCCCCCCCTTCTTAATTACCAACTTGCAGACGACAGCCGGTCAATGTCTAATTTGCTTCAACTTTCACATTTTTTGTAATAAGTTTAACAAAACACAAAGAACGCCTACTGGCACCGAGCCGTCAGGACAATACAAATTCATAAACAGATTATAGCAGCGCCCATTTCGTGGATAATGCTTCTTATTTTGATACGATTTACGAAATGTCCAAGCGGTGATTTCGTGAAATGTCGGTTTACATCGCTTGTCAAATTATTTATCAAAACATATGTGACTCATCTCATGAATCTGATATGAACTGCCTAAATAGGCGTTTAACAGTTATAGTGTTTATCACGAATAGACAGACAAATAGCCGACATGGTGAATGACTTTGTTTTGATGTAGTGATCTAATTGATTAGCTTTTATTTCTTTCGAACCTAATTGAAGTTTCAACTACAAACTGCTTATTTACCAAAGGACACAATCAACATGAACACAAATAAACGCACGACAAAATAACGATTCAACTCGGCAACAATAATCATGGAATTTGACAGCATTGTAATTAACAAGCGGAAAGTTGTTAATAACCGCAAAACGGAGTAAAAGTTGAAATTAAAGCTACCATTGTACAGTAGTTAAATCTTAATTGAAGTTGGCCGAAAACAACGACACGTTTATTTACGGTAGCACGTAGGAACTCTTTGGAAAGTTTCGGGAACTGGTGCAGTAAGTAGCTGGTCTGAATGGTCAATTGCGGTTTTCGTTAGCCTATTTCTAAAAGTGGACTAGATTATGGTTTACTCGCAAAAGGTCAAGAGTTAATCTATTCGTAATATCAATGAATGGTTGAGTTTATTTGGTAAGTAGTGCTATCTTATCTTTCTTATCAAACTTCAATTAAGATATCAAACCTTTAAAACCTCAGTTTTAGTATGAAGAGTTATATAATTAGACGATTCAATTTAGATACTGTCATACTTCAAGTTAGATAGTGAAATTGAGCTGAGCTGTGGCTGAGAAACTCTGTCGCACTTTGTAAAGGTTCTTTAACAACCATGTTTGTAAAAATACTCTAAGGCCTGGTTGCGTGATTGATAGTTAACTCAACTAATGTTAAAAGTCGTTACCAGCGCTTGAATACTCGTATATACGATTGTATGTGTTTTAAGGTGTTTTAGAAGACCAATTTTCCGAATGAATATTTTAATTATCATTGATACCTACATATTTTGATCTCTAGGTTTTTAACACGTTCCGGGACAGTGAACGCCTACAGGCGTGAAAACAATAAAACATCTATTGTGTCTGGAGTAGTGTCCCGGAACGTGTTAAAGGTAGTCTATTTACTTAAGTACTTATCTACCGTTAATCTCATTGCCATGACAATAAAACACCACGCAAAACACTTACGCAATGCAAATTCAACAGCATACGTACGAGTAACTACATGTTGTGATAATAATATGTATGTGTATAATACCACGCTCGCATGCTTACCAAAAGGATCGTACCCTTATCGGTGGACAGACGTGAATCCACCATTTTGAAAATAACTCATAACCATATTCCACCCTCATGCTAACGTTCGCCATTGTTCAATATAAAATACAGTCTTTACTGAAATCTGTGTCATGAATTTAGACCGATGCTAAAAGTTCTTTGAGCTTAGGCTTAAAAATGCAATATGGGGAGTAAAGTACTGGGTGTAGAACCTAGGTAAGCATTAGGAATAGTTAGGAAGCTCATATTTGCGGTAATCCTATATAAGTATGTTTATCCATTTAATCTCAGGCTTCTTAGTTAAAACGATATACCCAATTAATAGTAGGTACCTATACTTAATAATATGTAGTATTTTAATACGAAATCCTACACTCTTGGATAATCAACGGTTACCTGCTAACTCACTTTAAGATACTAACTAATTATTATATTATAAGTATTAAAGGTAGATCGTTTAAAAACTGTAATTTATTAATTGCTATTTTATTTCAAATCCAACGC
Source organism: Pyrausta aurata (assembly GCA_963584085.1). Lineage (NCBI taxonomy): Eukaryota > Metazoa > Arthropoda > Insecta > Lepidoptera > Crambidae > Pyrausta > Pyrausta aurata. The sequence continues at coordinate 6,595,804 of OY757251.1, forward strand.
AGAATCGCAACCTATTATCGCAACCTATTATCGCCTCCTTGCCGCAAAGAAGCGGCTTCGTTTTTTAATAGGTAAGTTCATTTTTAATGATTTCGTAAATCGCTTATTATAAATTTGTTTTTGGTATAATAAGTGTATTTAATAATTAAAGTATATGACTGGGAAAGGACATAAACATGATAGTAGTTAAATCACTTACCTCTAACAAAGATAGTATTTATTTTCTATACGCTAGTTACGGACATACCCTACCTAAGATACTCCTTACCTACCTATCAACATCTCAGTTGAATAGAAATCTAGCTGTGAGATTGAAATTAGCATTCGTTATTGTTTCAGTAAACACCGAACGATGTAGATTAAGTCAGTGCTTACAACCAGAGTTGGCAGTTAATGCGAGTTTATAGACTTTGGGATAACAGATAAAACTTATCTATCCTGGCAGATGGTTGAATGTTCAAGTCTACCTAGAATTATAAATTAAAATATATCTGAACAAACAAGGAAACTGATAGAATAGGTAATGATTTGTTTACTCTATAAATGAATTCAATAAATAATTGGACACCGATCACATACATTGCTATCCCAAAATAAGTAGCTAATGCACTTTTGTAATAGAAATCAGAAATAATGATGGCACCACAACACCTAGTACCGAGACAATGTAGAAAATTATGATTACTACTACATTGTCCCGACTGGGAAACGAACCAGGGACCTCGGACACTACACCACGGAGGACGTCAATGAAGTACAATAAAAACTTTTCTTTTAAAGGAAAAACATACGAGTATATGCATAATATGTATAGCAAACTATTGTACAAGTTAGGTAATTATATAGTTTTTCATTTAAATGCATAAAGTTTTGGTTTATTGTCTCAATTGGATACCTATAAAGTAACAGTCGGTGAAAAGCTTTCACTGAAAATCCTTTATGATTAGTTTAGGTTATTATTAAGTAACATGCACGCGATTATTACAATCTGCCAAAGGCCAAAATAAAACTGGCCAAGTGCGAGTCGGACTCGCGCACGAAGGGTTCCGTACCTAACACCAGTAGGCACAAATTTCATATTTTAAACTTTTTTTTAGTTTCGCTTGCCCTGGTTTGTTGTATGGGAGCTCCCTTGATTTTGTTTTGTTTTTAATTTATGTTGTTATAGCGACAACAGAAATAATTTGTGCAAATTTCAACTGTGTAGCTATCGCGGTTCTTGAGATACAGCCTGGTGACAGACAGACGGACGGTCAGAGAGCGAGGTCTAAGCTGGGACCCAATAGCTCTCACAAAAAGAGTGGGATCTCGAATACACGTATATACCTATTTTAGTACCTAGTTTAGTAAGTATCCTACATTGCTTGCTACATGTTTCCTTTGGGCAAAATGCTGTTATGACGTTATTTGCAATTTCAATACGAAAGTGATTGAGTTTGATGTGTTTGGTAATAGCTCTGTTACCTTACGAAGCGGGACGGTAGAAACTTTTTATTTACAGGAAGCAAATGCCGATCACAAAAGTTTTGTTTCATCTCGTATAAAGGTTAGATCAAAGATATGTGTAGGTATGTGTCGTTGTTACTGACATACGGAAATCTTGTTTCAGGCAAATAATTACTTGCTGCTACTAAGTTTTGAGTGTATCCGATATAACCATAAATGTAAATGTATGTTAACAATTATGAAAACAATTCACAATTGCTAACAGAATAGTCAGATCGAGTCTTTTTCAATATCATAATGAGTGTAAAAGCTTGCAAAACGAAGAATTTTCTATTACTAACCGTAATTCTAACTTCATTCTGATCATGCTGTGAAATATGTGCGCAGTATCATCTCGTGCCGTCAAACTTTGTATGAAATGGTCTTGTATAATTTATGTATATAGTGGGCGGTGGAATGTTTCTAGCTATGTATGTGGTATATTTTAGCTAAGCAGGTAATCCCACATCCTACACCAAATGAATCAGGAAAGCAACCCGAACATTTCTGCCGTCCATAAGCTATAATGCCGTTAACCGACAATTGGACAAAATTGACTTTGTCATACTATCTGGATCAGAAAAAAATGCTGAAGCTAACACTGTTACTCATATTTTTCTATCTTGCTTAGTTCCTGAGATACAAAAAAAAAGAATGCCGTTAACTGCTTTGCCTTAGCGAAATTACAGAGCTAAAATGCAGTTACAAAAAATTACTTAGCTAAAACGCGGCTAAGGGATTTTAACTTGTAATAGCACAGATAATTTTTAAAAATTACAACAGTATATTGCCGTTATTAAAAATTTCTGTAAAATATTAGACAAAAACGCAGCTAAAGTCCAATAGCGGCATTTAAGCGTTGTATTAGGTGTCTGTATTTATTAAAATAACAGTAGCGGGTAGACCATAAATGCTAATAAAATGTAACAGGCTACGTGATTTTTACAGTTTACACGACTTAAATGCCGTTATCCTACATTCCTAAGCTATAATGCGGTTATGTGCAAAACGTTGAATTGGGTATTCATACATTGAAGAAGGAGCGTGAACGAGACAAAGGGTGGGACGAATTTGTCTGCAAAGGTGTGGATCCAAGTTGATGGGTCATTTGCAGGTGGGTTTGTTGCGATAACTAACTGACGAAACTTTTTGATTTGTTTTTAAACTATAGTGGATAGCGTGAGTGGAGACATGCTTTCGCAAACCTTTCTCTAGTCTTTATTTTTTTCTTAGAGAAAAGTCGACTAACCTGAGCCGTTTTTTTGGTAAAGGACGTAATTCTTCATGGATATATATCTATTACTCCTTTTTTGGCTCCTTGCTTTTTCGAACAGTGTCTGTACCCTCAGCGTTCTACCGGGGAGGACTTTTCACAAATGATTTTTTTGGCTACTAGAATCTGTTGACGAGTTTAAGACATCGACAGAATAGGACTAAGCACAGAGTGAGTTAGAAGTGTTAATGTTTGGTAGTGAGTTTAATCTTTCATCAACAAAGGTAGTAAACGAGGCCCAGTCCAGCTTTTTAGTGAGTATTTCAAAAGTGGGATAGTGGAATACAAAAGTTACTCGCCGGGGATGGATCTGGGGCACCAAATTCTCTTTTAAGAAAGCAGTGATATTAAATTTGGGGGGCAGAGAAACATATCGTCAGCAAAGGCTGGGTTTTGAAAAGAAGATGTAGTTGGACTACCCTTGTCCAAAATACACAAATTTAGCAAACCCTAAAGATCTAAAAGAATTAAGCCAGGAGGATCCGGGAAGTAGCAACCCCCATAGGCGAGGTGTGCGGTCGGATCATTCACCACAAATACTGAAGGAGGACAGACAAAATGACAGAACTTTAGAACTCGTTTGGAAAGCAAAAAGAAGGGTAAGAAATGTACACAGATAGAATATCAATGTATGAAGTTCTCACAGCCACGACATTATTTATCTTTACTATAATCAGGAAGAAAAAGTCGAGAGTAGGAAAGGCGCCTTACTAGGTGCTACCAGCGTCTCTATCGTTTCTATTGTCACGGAGGCATGGGTAACTTGAGACGTAAAAGTGTGATCTGAAAATTAGCCACGTCTCCGAGATAGCTACAACCAACAGAGAATATTAATGAGAAAAATCAGTTAATTTTTTTTGTCCTTATGCTTTTGCAGTTCCGCTGAATTGCCAAATTCATTTTGGCTCAATCGCGAAGAGAATTATTAAGAAAATTTACGGAGTTTTCAGCGTCGTCTGACGGTAGCCTGCCACTCTGAATGGAGACAACAAGAAGAATAAGGCTTATTAGAAAGGAGGATAATCACGTGGGGCAGCTAGAGGGGAGTTAGGTTGCGGGATGGGGCAGAAGAAAAACTTTTATTGTTATCAGAAAAGTACATTATTAGACTACTTGAATACTAAAAATTGTGACCTATTACCGCCCACCAGCTTGGCACGTTACATAAAACACGGTATGTATTACTCAGGTTCAAGACGGTGTTTTGTTTGCCGTTCAGCTAATATAATTTATAGGTCCACATACCTATGGATTAAGCCACTTCGCCAAGTGTTTCCGTTAACTGTGTTTTAATCAATAGCAAAAAGTTAAACTGCTAAATTTAGGAATTAAAATAAATAGTCGTTTGTAATTGATTTCAACACGACATGAAAAAGGAAAAGATTTAATTTTGTATTGTCTTTTATAAGAATCTACGTAAGTATTTTCGTAACGCTGTAAGAAACATTTATTGATTATTGCCAGTTACTTCTCTTTTGTTATAAGGAATAGCAAAAAATGAAAAATCTGCTAAAATAACGAAATTATGATAAAAAGTCATTGGAATTGATTGCCACGAGCCACAAAAATGCAAATATATATTTTTTTTATTTAAATTTCGATTTTCTATACTTAAAATGGTTTTATTATTTTTGACATAAATTCATTTTTCTGTATTTTCTGGATTTTCAAGTAACTTATGCCTAGCTTAAATGCCGTTATGGTTAAAGGTTTTGTTTTTAGCTGCATTTTAGTCTTGTTTTATACACAAATCAAATAGGCGTAGCAAAGACTGCATAATTTACGCGCTAATACGAGACTAAAATGACGTTAACTGACGTTAGCTGCACTATAGGCAAGTAATGTCTCGTCAAAAAATAAAAAAGTATTACCGAGGTAAAACGCCGTTACACTATTTAACGGCATTAAAGTTTAGTAGAATTATTAGTTAGAAACTCGTTTTACAAATTTATCAAAATTATTAAAGATCCAAAACTTAAATGCCGTTAAGGTAGCTGTAGCGGCGTTTAAGTTGTGTTTATTATGAATTATTTGTTATTTGATACTAAACTAAAACGATAAAATAAGAATATTTCAGAACCTATAATACGTAGCGTTGTGTGAGTTTTTGTGTTCTATAGTTCTTATAAAAACCTATCTGATGGTATATTAAAGTTACAAATTACTCATTTACTTTTGAAACAGCGATTTTTTTTCCGTTTCCCACCTTTAAACCCGTTTTTCTCGAAATGTGGTTTTTGCACTTAACGGCATTATAGTTTGTGGACGGCAGATTTGCGCATTTAGCAAAAACGTCCAGCGAGTGAAATTGAGAGGGTAAAAGCACTCCAATGCTGTCTAGTAAATCATCCTACATTCACCGCTGTATAATTATACTCCAAGTTTCCTTTCCGCAGGGAACATTATCTATTACAAATCTTAGTCATCTATTACTAGGGATTCATGGTATATGGCGCTACCATTCGCCGCCTTTTCAACTTACTACCGATGAAATTATTTTATAGTGGTCTTAAGACCACACGTTTCAATCTCATTTTTCCTCCGTTTGTCCAGTTTTTATGCGCTTATCAGAGGAATGTAATTATTAGAGAATCTGAGTGTCTAAACGTACGGACGACTGCACGTCAAGCTAAACACTGCGGTATCTTATGCTGTTTGAATAAGGGCTATTTTTCAACAAAAATGTATAGTCTGATGTGCTGTCGACTGTACATAGAATAAGGATCATGTGACAAAAAGGATGATGATGAGTATGCATGTTGATAATAATGGAGTTGAAGGAGGAAACAACATTGCTTATCTGTTTAGACCTATGGTTAACTGGTAGATAATGTTTTTAGCATTAAGTCGGAATCACTTAGTATAGCACCGGTTGCTATTAAATGAACTCTTAGTTACGCTAAGCTCTAATTTGGTGAAATTACCAGTATGAATGTGCCAATTACCTTAGGCACATTCGTATCGACATTCTTGAATCAAAAACCAAACAGAGGAAAACCGCCAACTATAACTAACATTCTGTAAACACAACAAAACATTTCTTTACTGAAACAAACAACTTCCAAACAGTACGAAAACTAATGTCGGTAGTAGCTTGAATTAAAAGAAATACACCCATTTCAGGTCTTATTTCAGTGCAACAGTAAACTAAAACTACGGAGCCCGAAGAAATAAAAGTGAACCGTGGATCAAGCTCTAGCCGCCTGATCCGACTTAGTCTGCGGATTTAAATGCTCGGCAATATTTGTAAAAGAGAGGTGCTATCAACATGAGATCTTATTAGGGTTCCGTAGTCAAACAGGGAACCCTTTAGTTTCCCGTCATGCCATGCCGTGTCCGTCTGGATCTGTCTTTCCGCGGTTCAGCTCAGAGACCCTTACTAGGAAGCTGTAATTTGTCTAATGTAAGGTAATAAGTAAGTTATTAAGGAGCCCTTTGTGCACGTGTCAAACTCGCACTTGACCGGTTTTATTAAGTTTTCTAGTGTGAATCTGTTTGAAAAAGAATCCTGCTTAGGTACAAGGCATCACGTCTACATTCTATGAATATGAAAAATTATGTAACGTTTAACTTGCAGCGTATGGGGTTGTTTTGTAAAATATTTAAGTACATAAATGGAGGCTGACTAGAATAAAATTCCTTCCATTACAAAGGTTATGAAGTACCTACAATAATATTTTATAGTGGATCCTACCATGAGTTTTCTAGGATACTTTTTAAGGTTTTCATTCATTTTATTACATAAATAACAAAACTCTATTGAAAAGCTTTCCTGAAAACCAATACACTTCAGTCTTGCTAGATCTAGGATTGAAAATGGTTGTTCTGCGAAGAATATAAAACACAATTTCATTCATTCATTTTCGCAGAAAAACTAACTATTTGTTATGAAATAAGATACAACCAAATTAAATGTTGGCTTTATTCAGCTAAATTGACACTGACATTTGACACTTATAAGGTTCTGATCCAAGTTCTGATATTTCATAGAAGTCATAGACAACACCACATTCTTCCCACCTACAAATCCGACCTCATCATATCTCGTAATCATTAAGATAAGTAGGAGCACGACGAATACGGGATGATCGACGTAGTGTTTCAAGCTCGTCTGGTGGTTCGGTGCGGTCTTGTTCGTTCTGGGTCTGATCATCTTGTTCTGAATCATCCATTTCGTCCCTAGGCATAGGCGCTAAGAACTTGTTAGCTACAATAGTCTGACGGCCATCAGGCAATTTCACATAAGAGTATGATGGGTTTGGCATAAGCAGCTCTACCTCATCTACTACTGGATCATACTTCGAATTTCTTACATGCCTTCTCATAAGTACTGGACCCGGTGAAAGTAGCCAGGAAGGTATACTTTCTCCGACGGGAGTGCGGCGTGGATGCGTGAACATACGCTCGTGTGGTGTCATATTTATCGAGGTGCATAGTAAGGATCGAATGGAATGAAGAGCGGCAGGTAACACCTGCTCCCAATGTTCCGCTTGGAGCTTTTTTGATTTTAGACAAAGCTGTATCGTTTTCCACAGTGTTCCGTTTAGTCTTTCTACTTGGCCGTTTCCTTCGGGATTGTATGGAGTCGTTCGGCTACTAGATATTCCAAGGGATTGTAAAAATTTTCGAACTTCATCCGACATAAATGATGTACCTCTGTCGGAATGTATATATTGTGGTATTCCAAAAGTATAAAATACATCCGCCAAACACTTTATCACGGCACCAGACGTCATATCTTTGCAGGGGTAGGCAAAAGGAAACCGTGAGTATTCGTCTACCATTGTAAGGATGTACTTATTCTGAGTGCTCGATGGCAACGGGCCTTTAAAGTCAATATTGAGTCGTTCCAAACATGATGTCGCTTTTATAAGTTGTCCTTGAAGTTTCATAAATCGCGGTTTTATTTGAGCACAAATAGAGCACGATGCAGTCATTTGCCTAATGTCATTAATAGAATATGGCAAATTTTTCGCTTTTATCCAATGAGCCATTCTAGTGACCCCTGGATGACAAAGAGCATCATGAAATTGATATAGTTTATTAAGATTAATATTAGCACTTACTACTCTAGAGAGTGCATCCGCAGTCACATTTTCTTTTCCAGGCCGATAAACGATATCATATTTGAAACAAGACATCTCAAGACGCCATCTTTCTACTTTGTCATTTTTAGGGTTCCGTAGCCGAATGGCAAAAAACGGAACCCTTATAGTTTCGTCAAGTCTGTCTGTCTGTCTGTCTGTCTGTCTGTCTGTCTGTCTGTCTGTCTGTCTGTCCGTCCGTATGTCACAGCCACTTTATTCTGAAACTATAAGCATCACATAGATGAAACTTGGTAGGTAGGTGTATTTTGTTCACCGCTTTCCGATTCAGATACAAAAAGTAAGAAAAAATAATATTTAAGGGGGGCTCCCATACATGAAACTAAAACCTAAAAATTTTTTTTTACTCAAACCTATGCGTGTGGGGTGTCTATGGATAGGTCTTTTAAAATGATGTTGAGGTTTCTAAAACCATTTTTTCTAAAAGTGTAAGGTTTGAGATATAGACGCTTCCAAAGTGGTAAAATGGGCGTCCCCCCCCCTCTAACTTTTGAACTAAGAAAGTGAAAATTTTGAAAAAAATATATGATGTAGATCTCAACAAAAACTTGCAACGAAAATTGGTTTGAAGAAGATCGAATTAGTAGTTTTTGAGATATTGCACATTTTTATTAACCGCAAATATAACTTTGTCTTTCATACAAACACTATGAAAAACAAAGTTATTTTTGCTGTCGCAATATATTGTAATGTTTTCGTTAAGTGAAAGTAAGTGGACCCTGAATTCAGTTAAGGGTGGCACGGAACCCTCAGTGCGCGGGTCCGACACGCACTAACCGGTTTTTTTGATCTTGCTTGTGTGATTCTGATTGAGCATGAAAGAAACCGATTGTTGGTCAGTTATGAGTAGGAAGTGTTTTCCAATAAGAAAGTGTCTCCATTTTCTTACAGATTCAATTATAGCTTGAGCTTCTTTTTCGATAATTGAATGTCTACGTTCGGTATCAGATAACGATCTGGAGAAGAATGCTACTGGACGATCACCTTGAGAAAGCGTTGCAGCAATGGCGTGATCTGATGCGTCCACTGAATAGATAAATAAGGTTAGAAATGCCCCGGTCAGTGCAGCAGAGGTGAGCTAGTTGTGAGCATATGAGCATGAGCAGTACTTCAGTCGCGTGACAAGAGCGTTGCAGTAAAATTCTGCAAGAACAGCGATTTTGTTGCACCAAGTATTTAAAAAATACTCATTGATGACTGTGCACGCACATTACTAACAAAATTGCTACCTTAGCACGCAATGTATCGCATCCAATTTGCTTGGTTCGCTTGCGTACACAACGATAGGGATGTAGCTCACGGCATAGTAAAAATATCGATAAATGGTAATTTCCCTACTGATGTTTTAGGAGATTAAAACATGATTAATTAGTTAAAATAAATATTGTTTAGTATTTATTTATAACAAACTAGCGCCCTCCCGCGACTTCGTTCGCGCGTCTAAGTTTTACCGTTCCCATAAATCATAGATTTTTTATAAGCCCATACGCATTACTACGAGTACTTCTATAGTCTTCCCCTATAAATATGCTATCTAAAAATGTATCTGACATATTTTATAACCAGACGAATAGTTTATGATATAAGCGCGTTCAAACAAACAAACAAAAACATCCAGCTTTTTAATTAGTATACTTATATATTATAGATAAATGTTATATGTATTTTACGTCTTTTGACACATTACGTAGACCTGACTTAAATCAGGTCTGATTTTTTTCTTATTTTTTATGTTGCATGTCTTAGTTTTATTTTTTCTTGTTTGCTATTAATAAAAAAAAGTTTTTCAAACTTATACGGGGATATTATCCTTTTATTAAACAACAATATGGAAATACTTTCTACGCCTATTGTCAATTATATGTAATTATTTCGGATGCTAGAAAGAGTAGGCTATTGCCATTGTGCCATGTAGATATCTACCCTATCATAATCAACAACACGTTCCCACGAAATGTTTTCAGAAAAGTTTCACATTGAACACCCTTCGCCAACAGACCTTCAGAGCGTGGATGTCCACCGGCAATATGACCTTCTGAAGATTGCAGGATTGCATTGGACACAGTAGACCGCTTGCGACCGGTCGCTGTGGAAAACTGTGAGGTCTATATAACTATTCTGTTGAAACAAATAATTTGTTAATAAACTCTCTTCTTGAGAGCAACATCAATCACAAACATGTGTCAAAACATTGCGTTTTCGGACATGTCAAATTATTGTCAAAAATAAAATAAAAAATATGTTAATATTAATTTATTTTAATATTATTTAAATCAAATTATTAATGTTAAGCAATACGTAAAAGTATTAATTTTCTCTATTTCAAGTAAAGTATAACAATACAATTTTTTTTCTTATTGTTTTCTATCGGAAGGTAATTGTACAACCCTTTGATGCGATCAAATGTGCCGTAAATTTTTACGACATTTTGTAGGCAGTGATATATTCAACGAGTTAGTATCTCATCAAATAGGGCAATACCCTGACGCAAATCATATTACAGACCTGAAAAAGGCTATTATTGAAAAATATATTGATTTAAGGTTGCATTTTATTTTGAAAACCCAATTCGCAATGGAGAGTAAGCGCCAATTACTCAATAAGTTTATTTTATTTAAAGGACAGTAGAATTACAAAACAAAATGGGTTCCCTTTGGGATTCAAATTAGTTTTAATCATTATGTGTTAAATAAAGTATGAATAGTGATTTATTCTATACTAGCAGTCCTTCATATGCTATACTAGCATCACTTTGGTAGTGATACCGAAGTTAAGCAACTTACGGTGCAGTCCTGTTTTTGGATGGGTGACCATTCCGACCATATTGTGACGTTATATCACGAGTCGTCATACCACGAGTTATACCACGAGAGACATCTACGTGCTTCAGAAGGCACGTTAAGCAGTTGGTATCAGTTGATATTATCTTAAAGCATTGAAAATCATTCTGAATTTATTTTATCATAATTATGTTAGAGGTCTAACATGGCATCCTACGGTGTGGTCTTGTTTGGATGGGTGACCATTTTAACCATATAAGTCCGTAGTAATCCGTCCGCACTGAGCCCGCGTAGTGGAGTATGGCTCAAACTACCTCATAGTTGAGGTTAGGTAAAGTAAGAGCCATTGCCCAGCAGTGGGACGACGTTACAGGGTAAATTTACTTTTTTTCTGTAATTTCACAAACCTCTACAAAATACGAACAGCACTTCAAGGTAAACATGTTGTTGTGCCTTACTACCTTCCACTAAACTACCATGTTAACTTGGGTCTTAGAATTGCTATTGTTTATTAGTAATAAATATTACCTATTTTCTAAAATAAACGAATTTTGAAATTTTATTATTTTTGAGTTTTGTTTTCCCTTTAAGCTTTTAGGTAAGACTTTTACATACATAAACAACTAGCGGTCCCAGAGAAATTCGTTTTGCCCCGGCCCCGTCCCACCCTGGCACCGTTTTATTTGGCCAGGGCGGGCTATTTGAAGCCAAGACAAATCCAAAACAGTAAAAATTATAAAATCGGTCCACCCGTTCTCGAGTTATAAGCCTATTAAATAATAATATAAATAAATGAATAGAATGAAACGATTATATATTTAAAGAATGTTCATACAATTTCTTGCCATTAGAATCACCATTTCTTAGATAGAAAGATTACATTTTACTAATAGAACTATTATTAGATACTACTTTGATGTTGAGCTATACGTAAAAGTATTAATTTTCTTTTTTCAAGTAAATTATAGCAACTCCATTCTTCTACTTATTATTTTTTTACCATATGGCAATAACAACCCTTTGATGCGATCAAATGTGCCGTAAAATTATCCAAATACTACTCAAAAACTTACATTTTATGTTTTTTTTTTCAATTCATATTGCAAAAATACATTACACCGGTAATTAAAGTTATCGACTTATACTACATCACTAGTATTTTGACATTAAAGAATGAACGTAGCTCTACGATGTTTGTTGGTTCCACGGCTAGCAGCTCTGTGATTGGTAGTTGGTTTTGTGGAAAGTGTGATTGGTTTGTGATATTGATGCGTTGATTCATTGATTGGTGCTTTTAGCACTGTAGCAACAACGCCGTACCACCCACCGGCGACACAGGTTCTCATACAAACGAACTGTCAGAACGTTTCTAACCTTATTTATCTATTCAGTGGATGCGTCAGTCTCGACTATGAATGAAGCGTTTTCATCAATAGCTGTTAAAGTTGCTTTAGCTATATCTTCTTTCAGGGAATTGAAACTTCGACATGCTTCCTCATTGAGTGGGAAAGCGGCATTTGATAATGGACTTATTCTTTCGGAGAAATTCTTTATCCATTTCGAGTAATGAGCAAACATACCCAAAGATCTTCTAAGGGCTTGAATGTCAGTCGGTAATGGAAGCTTAAGTAATGGATCTAATCTGTCCTTATCTGGTTTTATTTCGTTTTTGTGAATAGTATAGCCTAAAAGATTGATTTTGTCCGTACAGAAAGTAGATTTTTGTTCGTTAATTGTCAGTTTAAATTTCTTTACAGCGTTCATGAAGTTGGCGAGGTTCTGATCGTGAATTTCTTTTGTTTGGCCACATACAGTGACGTCATCAAGGTAAGCGTACGTACCCGTCAGGTTCTCCGATTTTATTATGTACTGGAACGACCTTTGGAAAGCCGCTACGCCGTTAGTGACACCAAACGGAATTCTTGTGAACTGATATAAGTTTCCACATGCTTCAAAAGCTGTAAATGGTTTTTCTTTAACCAATATTGGGATCTGATGATACGCACTTTTTAAGTCGATTTGACTGAAGTAATTGTACGTTGCTACTTTGTTAATTACCACACTATTTTAAATCCTAACTCGGCAGGCTTAAGCATATAGACTTTTTTTTAATTAAATATTATGACAGACAGTTATTAGTGGTGGCTAACGCAGTCTATTAGTTATTGGTGTTCCTAAGGGTGGCGCCCCTTGCTCCCTAAATAGGCACAGATGCAACTATCACATTTAGCTATGTTTTAGAGCGAGACATAGCATAGTTATGCGAATTTCGGATGCCGCATGCCGCATTCGAATGCGATGATGTCTTTGATGAAAGATTACAGATAATATACCGGCGTCAACATTCAAATCAACGTCACTAAAAAACGACTCCTTACTTAGACGACCTAGCTTTTTCGTTTTGCCGATTAAATTCAGAAGCACCGAGTGAATTAGTCATAGAGTTTGTATTTCAAGGTATAAACCTCTGCAGTACCTAATATATTAGGTCCGTGGTACCTAACTATAAAAGCTACTCTCTTGGGAGGGATGGGTCAGAGAAGGTTAAGCCACTCGGCGAGTGCGCCCTGACAAAGCTGCTAGATTAGTCGTGGCTCCGACGACTAACTATCGTGCATAGCTCAAAGACAACAAGGCTAAAAATCTCCGGCTCACGAATAAAATGCTTTGGTAAACCTTTCAGCTCAACGTACTGAAATTTCCCGGTATAAAATTCTTAAATTAAACTGAATTTTAGGTATGTAGTAAGAGTATGGAATAACGTAATCAAGATTTAATAAATAAGTAGGTACTTAGCATTTTTTCAACGGTAAACGGATTTTGGTTCAATGCAAGTATAATAATTAAATCAGCTACTTACTACTACACAATTGAAAACATTTAAGTACCTATGTCAGAAGGTCATCATTCTCATATCAACAACCCTGCGAAGAAAAAAGAAAGTAAGTATTTTAACGCAATATAAAAGACAACTTACAAGTTATTCATCTGAATTTGCGGGTAGTCATACTTTCACTTTTTTTTCATGTCATGCCTACCTACATATTACACAATATTAAATAACTGCTAATATATAAAAAAAAAACTTTGTTTTGTTAATAATTAATAAATTATGATTTTTACTTCTAATCTTTAACTTTCACACTTTGCTTTGGTTTAAAATCATGTTGTATACTATTTTTTGGACTACAGTTTCGTCTGTAATTTAGAACTCTTACTTATCTATAAGCAAGTTTAGTTATGACCACTGAATAGATAAATAAGGTTAGAAACGTTCTGACAGTTCGTTTGTATGAAAACCTGTGTCGCCGGTGGGCGGTACGGCGTTGTTGCTGCAGTGCCAAAAGCTCCAATCAATGAATCAACGCATCAATATCACAAACCAATCACACTTTCCGCTGGGTGCTCTGTGATTGGTGTAAAACCAACTACCAATCACAGAGCTGCTAGCAGTGGAACCATCAATCATCATTCCGCTACGTTCATTCTTTAATGTCAAAATAGTGGGTTGTGGTAAAAGTCGATATTTTAGATCGATAACTTCAATTACCGGTGTAATGTATTTTTTCATTATGAATTGAAAAAAAACCATAAGATTTTAGTTTTGCGTATTTGGATAATTTTACGGTACATTTGATCGCATCAAAGGGTTGTACAATTACCTTCCGATAAAAAACAATAAGAAAAAAAAAGTGTTGCTATACTTTACTTGAAATAGAGAAAATTAATACTTTTACGTATTGCTTAACATTAATAATTTGATTAAAATAATATGAAAATAAATTAGTAATAACATATTTGTTATTTTATTTTTGACAATATTTTGAGATGTCTGAAAACATGTCGCAAGCGGTCTACTGTGTCCAATGCAATCCTGCAATCTTCAGAAAGTCATATTGCAGGTGGACATCCACGCTCTCATGTTGTCGAAGGGTGTTCAATGTGAACTTTTCTGCAAACTTTTCGTGGGAACGGCCTTTAGGTGTTGTTGATTATGATAGGGTGCAGGTATCTACCCTATCATGCTATGCTAGATGCATGTATCGAAAGAATTAGGTACATATAATTGACGATAGGCGTAGATCCCGATGTTTCATTAAACAACAGTTCTAACAGCTGATTTGTGTACGTAGTTAATCCGATTTAACTATGGTAAGGTCACGAATACATTTCTGAGCCTAAACTTGGGTAGGTATCATTACCATATGAGCTGGTATTTAATAAAAAGAGAACATCCCCGTATAAGTTTGATTTTTTCTTATTAATAGCAAACAAGAAAAATTAAAAGTAAGACATCAACATAAAAAAATAAGAAAAAAACAGACCCGATTTAAGTCAAGTCTAGGTGTTGTGTCAAAAGACGTAAAAATATAACATTTATCTATACCAATAAAATGCTTTGTCCTGAATGACTGACTTATTGATTGACTGACTGACTGACTGACTGACTGACTGATGGATCAACGCACAGCCTAAACCGCTGATTGTAGAGACCTGAAACTGGGAGGGTGTGTTCTTTGTGTGACGAAGGGATCCGATAAGAAAGGATTTTCAGAAATTCCACCCCTAAGGGGGTCAAAAAGGGGTGTAAAGTTTGTATGGGACAACCAGATCCCTTGGTCCAATCTACTTCAAATTTTGCATACACATTCTTTTACAAAATTGACGGAAGACTTGTTTTGTATTTTATTGAAATTCATCTCCTAAGGGGGTTAAAAAGGGGTGCAAAGTTATTATGGGGGTGATTTGCTTCGAATTTGATGTCAATACTCTTTAGTGCTTACGATTAAAATATTTTTTATTTCATTTTTGACAGTCATTTGACATAATCTGAGACAGAATATTTGACACATGTTTGTTATTGATGTTGCTCTCGAGAAGAGATTTTATTGCTTAGAATAGTAAATAATATTTTTTTGTGTTTAAACAGCGTAGGTATTAATCGGTCTGTGTCCAGTGTAGATTGCAGATCGTATGTTCATATTGTCGGTGGACATTCTACGCTGCTCCTGTGGTCGAAAGGTGTCCAATCTGTAACTTGTCTGCAAACTTTTCGAGGGGGACCTATGTTTAGCAGTGGACGGCTTTTGGATGTTGATGATGATGGTGGCGTAGATCTTTACATAGAATTGTCCCTTTCAATTTACGATTAGAATTCAAGAAAGTAGAGTAGGTATTCGCTATAACCATATAACCAATAACCATAAACAAAGCTCAAATTCAACCTCTTAAGGTAGCGAAAGAAGACTTGAGGGAATTTGCTTCTCTCACAGCCTGTATGTGACATGATGCTGTGTAAGCGCAGAGAGTAGCCTGGTCATTGTAGTACCTGAAATAAATATGCGATTGACGATAGGGCGTACGAAGTATTTCCATTTCGTTGTAAAATAAAAAAAATATCCCTGTGTAAGTTTGACCATTATACCAGGCTACATGTTGTGTGTACATAAAGTATAACATTTAAAACTGGATGTTTTTGTTTGTTTGTTTGAACGCGCTACTCACAGGAACTATTGGTAAAGTTATAAAATACGATAGATAGATAATTTATCAGGGAAGGCCATAGTTTAATGCGTATAGGCTTTTATCAGGGAAGGCCATAGTTTAATGCGTATAGGCTTATAAATTTTCGCTACGATCTATGGGAACGGAGTTAAACTAAAACGCGCGTACGAAGTTGCGGGCGGGCCGCTAGTCTATAATATATAAATAAATTAAATAATTAAAAAGCTGGATGTTTTTGTTTGTTTGTTTGAACACGTTAATATCAGACACTATTCGTCTGGTTATGAAATAATGTCAGATACATTTTGAGATTGCATATTTATAGGGGAAGGCTATAGAAGTAGTAATGCGTATGTATGGGCTTATACAAAATTCTACGATTTATGGGAACTGTAAAACTTAGACGCACGAACGAAGTCGCGGGAGGGCGCTAGTTTGTTATAAATAATTACTAAACATTATTTATTTTTACTAATTAATCATGTTTTAATCTCCTAATACATCAGTAGGGAAATTACCATTTATCGATATTTTTACTGTGCCGTTAGCTACATCCCTATCGTTGTATACGCAAGCGAACCATGCGAATTGGATGCGATACATTGCGTGCTAAGGTAGCAATTTTGTTAGTATTGTGCGTTCACAGTCATCAATGAATATTTTTTTAAATACTTGGTGCAACAAAATCGCTGTTCTTGCAGAATATTACAGCAACGCTCCTGTCACGCGACTGAAGTTCTGCTCATGCATATGCTCACAACTAGCTCACCTCTGTTGCACTGACCGGGGCATTTCTAACTTAGATTATGTATCCTGTAGATTTGACACATATTTATAATTGACAAGTTAGAAAGTGATAGCTGTATACAAAAGTGCTTAAGAGTGAGAGAGACGCACATATTGTTTTGTGTCCTTATCACCGTTCATAGGTAATTTCGGCCTGCCACAATTTAAAAATAAGGGCACACACTTGACGTCTATGCGAAAAATACAATAAAATTGCAAATTTAAAATAAATTTTGTGCAAGTGAAGTGTTTTGTGGATTACGGAGTGATTGTTTTACTTACTCAACATGGTAAATTGTTGTGTGCTTGGATGTAAAAGCCGTACTGAGCGTAAATATGAAAACATAACATTTCACACGTAAGTAAGCCTCATTTATATTGTTCCTATATGTTTTACCTGCATCGAAGTGCATTAATCTTAAATCCTATAAAAGAACATACATAATAGTGGAAAAAAGTAGTGAATTATCAATCGAATTGTAAAATATTTTTGTATTATTACCTGACCAAATATAAAAGGTCGTCTATGGCTCAACTTTGTGGGTTATGGCTATTACGGTAGCCATTTTGTTAGTATTTTAAATTTTGCTGGGTTATCGTTACCTTTAGGGATACCACAATACAAAGGGTAAAAGTTCTCGATTTAAGGGTAATTTACAATCGACTAATTTTAAAAATCGTATATGTATTTTAATTGCTGGATGAACATTTCATGCGTTGTAGTGATCATTATTATTTGAACTAATTATGATTTGTGTTCATTTATATAGATTTCCAAAAGACGAGACGGTACTAAAGGTTTGGATTGCAGCGACTGGACGGCAAAACTGGCAGTCTACCAAGCACACTCGCATGTGTTCTATCCATTTTAAAACCGAATGGTTTCAGAAAAAGCAACGGATAACTTATTTGGCAAATATTTGAATGTACGCAACAAAGGAAACGGTCGACACGCCATACATTGCTTGCCCCAAAAGTAAAAATCCATGCGTCACGACCAAAACTAATTTTATGGGTTCGTTTCTTCGCCTTTTAAAATAATATAAAGTAATATAAGCCGTAAATAGCGGGGTTTTCACATGAAACGAAATAAATTGTGTGGGGTCAATCTCTTGCACAGGTCTTTCTAGATCATAGCGCCAGCTGTGTCGAAAACCCGCAATCTAGGCCACCAAAACACAAACATAGAAAACTGCCCCGCTAGGGTGTGTGACGCGTGAAAATTACGATGACGCAAACAATAGCCAACGAAAAGAAGTTCCTTGTCACAGTTTTTTTTTCAAGTTTAAGGAAGAGGTTGGTAGGTTTAAAGGTTAGTACCCATGGGAGGCAAACGTCATCTTCCTTCTTAAAATAGCGATTGCGAGCGCTTACTTATTTAACTAACTGCCACATGACACAGTATGACACAATATGCCATTTCGTTAAGCGGTCGTCAGTTTGCTTATAAGTGCTCGAAACCGCTATTTTCTGCCAAACAACAATTGTTGGGGACAGGAAATTGTATTCAATAGTTGTCCTATTTTTTTTGTAGATAGATTTATATGCCGCTAGATAAAAGCAAAGTAAATTAACAATATTGTATTAAAAATTCAATATATTTTTTGCAAAATGATATAGTCAAGTCTCTTAATGCTTTTCTTTAATCAAACATTAAACGACTCTGGGGCAATTTACGACCGTGTCCTTTATGTTGCGTATTTATGTTATTATTTAATAAACTTACATCATTTAACGGCCCATAAAAGTTATTTGTTGACTATTTTGTTTAAACTTTATTGCTCTGTAAGTTGTATAATTGGCGGACTTATTCTGTTCTATGACGTTAAAAATCCTATTTCCTTCTTAAACATTTTTTTTGTACACAATTTTTGTTTTATCCCTATGTTAATATTTTTTTGTACAAATAAATAAAGATTTTGACTGTAAAATTAAGTATTTATTGTAATTAAGGTTACTAGTGTATTTATATGGGTGGGGAGTAAATTTTTATGAACATGGCCTCCCCAAAATACGTAAGTACTTTATATCTGTCTCATACGGGTGAACGCGGCTGTCAAGTCTATAATATACTTCGTCTAAGATTTCTAACCTTATTTATCTATTCAGTGGTTATGACTGTAACCTGTTTGTTACTTTATTTATAAATAAAATAAATAGGTAATAAAAAGTAAAATTTCAACTATTTCTGAAACTGAACAAAGTCGGTAAAAAAGTTAGTAAAGTGTATTATATTATCTGTGGTAAAGTTAAAGCCTTAGCAAAATAGTTACATACTACTCGTAGGTTTGGACCATCTAAATATAAGATAGCAAGTTGAAATCAGTGGTTGAAATGAATGTTTTTTTTTTATTTAAAACATGATTTTTAGTTTTTTTACGGACAATATAGACAACAAACTATGCAATAATACTAGTAACTATCAAAATGTAAATAAATTAAAAAAAACAATAATTATACAAATAACTTAAAATTGTTGTTTATTGATTTTCCAAAAGTTAGAAAACTTGCGTGTTCAAAGGACTTTGTCTGCTATACTAGTAGTGCCACCTATCGACGCCGCGTGAAATCACATCAACATTTGGGAAACTGTGAGTTATATTAAACACAATCTGATTCATTCTTATTTATAAAATAAATACAATTAAGCTAAAGTGAGATGTAGGGAAATAACATCTAATTCAATCTTTTATTGCTAATACAATTTAAAAAAAAACAATAAATTAGGCTCAAATAGTAAAACCCAGGGCCGTAGCAACAGGCCGTGCGTGAATTAAAAAATACCGAGACAATAAAGGAGTTGCCAGTTGGACTATCTTCCTAGAAAAATTGGGATTTTTTCCATTGACGGATAAACTGTACAGATAGGTAGGAGCAGTTGCAAGAGGTATTTTATGTTATTATATGATACATAATTCCCGCAAATTGCTTGTGTGGCTGGTAGCATTATTTGCATTTTTGGTGTTATTTCTATCGATATCTTGTTTTGTATTTGTTTTGTTTGCATAGATCATGTCCATAAAATGATTGAACCTACTTATTTTTTCAAATGCAAAATGTTTTTTGTTCTCTTACTACATTGTTTTTTTTTATCCAAAGAAAATTATAACAAATCAATTTTTTTATTCCCTTAGTTGCAAACATGAGCGCCATCTTTTAACTGAGACAAACAATTCAATTAAAATAATAGAAGATAAGTAGCTGATGGCAAATAAGAAAACCTACAATAGGTACCTTTCCTTAGGATAGATTCCTTTCTTAGATTTCATTATTAATTAAATTCACATCTTTTATATTTTTCAAGTATGTGAAAATATTTTTTTTACTGAGCTGAAATGCATTGCTATATTATATTGCATAATAAAGTGAGGTAATTAAAAACTTAAACCTGGCAACACCGAGTTTCGTTTTGCCACTTTTGACTTTTGCCAGCTGGGCGGATACTACGGGATACTACAACAAGCAAGCATCAAGCAAAGGAAACCAACCATCGAGTCAGCAGATATTATTTTAGGCCTAAAACTACTGTGCTATTTGTGTTTTCTGCGATTTTGCCGTAATTAACTTGCCTGTTCCACAAAATGTAAGTAATTATATTTTATTGCCACCGTGGCGCGCTGTAATTTTCTCTAGATTCGAATCGATAACTACCTTGCTAGCTCTTTGTATTTACGAACGCAAGTAGAACTACAAAAACAGGTAGAACTAAATAAAGTACAATAACCCTGCTCGATTTACTGTTTACATACCGGATATCATACGTTTGCTTTTAAAAATAATGATCGTTTATGTGTTTGTTTTATAGCATAATTATTTATTTTCAAATAAAACTTGTGTGCTAACTTGGAAAGTAGATCTAGAATAGACTCGTTTTATGCATGGATAATTCAATTGACCGATTCTGGCACTAGCTATTTAGTGTATGCACTATACTTTATAATATTTTATGTATCTTCTACATTCATAAATTATATACTCCAAACTTACACTATTCTCCTGTTTATGTCTGTGAAATGTACTTATTATGATGGAACATTCTTTTTTACATTCTCTTGTCTCATCTATGTGTCTGTTCAGCCCCACGATTCATAACCATTCGTTTACGGATTGGGTTACGATTCAATATTTTCACTTATTAATAAAATCATAATTAAGTGGATTTATCAGATGCAACTATTTTAATTTAGTATATTTGTTACCAAACTACCATATCAAAATCCTTTCAAACTATGACATTAATTCTAGTCAAAACCCAATCGAAATCAAACATTCTGAATTGCCCTGTAGGTCTACTTTTACGATGACTCAATTATGTATTGACTCTGTAACAATTTATGTTCAGGCTGTAAAAGTATTTATTTTATATTGACCACCACGTTTGATTGAAGGTTTAAAAAGTATTGTTGGCTTGATTGATATATTCTTCATCTTTCGGTCTGATCGATTGAACTTGAGTTCCATTGTAATATTAATTCATCCATTTCTTTTTGATAGCTATGTTTTTTGGCATTTTGTGAAAACACAGCATATATAGTATTTAATTAATTTGACCAACTTGGCTTACTTTATTTTATATTTACATTGACTGATCAAACAAATATTTTAAACAATGGCAATAAGGATAAAAACTATTTTGAGAAATCAATTCTTTTTGTTATTGAATATGGACCAAGTTTAATGATAATTATATATCAGCATAGATAACTTAATGATATGAATTTTAGAAAACATTCAGTTCCAAAATATAAACATTTGTTAGTAAAATTAATACATTTTGTTTCATGATTCCATGATTCCAGACACATAACTTGAGTTTACAATCCTTTTGTCTAGTAATATTGAAAACGACCTACTCCAAAAAAGCATTTTGCTAAAATTATACAAAATATTTTGTAGTGTGGTATTGAGTTCTGTTTTTTTTTCTGAGCGATTGTTGATGGACATTTATTTTCATATAATAATCAATATTATAACACATGTAATCAGCTCAACCATTCTCATTTTATAAATTAACCTGATAGGTAATAGTATGTATGTACACCATCAGACATAGTATTGTTTGTTCCGTAATTATTATAGACGGAGTAACAGCAGATTATTGCTTCTAGCTCAACAAGCCCATGCACCATGTTGAAAAGACCTAGTTTTGGCAGAATGTGTTAGAACAAGTGTTCATGAATGTTGAACAATGTGCACTTATTAATATAAATACGATTTATACTTTTTGGGCACATACCTAAATCTCTTTCTACAAATGGTGCTGTGGTGTCGTCTGACTGCTCACAGCACATTATTTTGAAGCAGTTAATAAATAAAGGTAGATGATAATTGACATAGAAGCTCACAGACACATTTTCAAAAAGCTTTAAAAATGTGAGTGTTAAATAAATTATCAATTTTTTTTATGCACACATTTTGTAATATCACAATTTATTAAAGTCCCGGAACCCGCTAACCGATGATCGCCCTATTTAATACACTAGCGGACCCCGCGACTGCCTCTGAGCGTTTTGAGTTTGCCCCCTCCCTCCCCTCCCGCCGCAGCGTATGGTTTTATTAAAGCCTTCCCCGATAAATTAATTAGCTATCCAACACAGTTTTTTTTTTAAATCGCTCCAGTAGCTCGTGAGATTAGCGCGTTGAAACAAACTTCAGCCTTAAAATATATTTATTACATTTCCAACACCTAAGTATAGATTGGCTGGAAGAGATCTCTTTTAGGGATAAGCCTACCTTTGTTCACATTGTGACATCGTGTATTTTCTGTACAACATATTAGTACAATAAAGAATATATACTTAAATTTTAATACCTACCTATAGATAATACTACGGACAGTTTCACTGTCACTGTGTACAGTTAGGTGTTGTTGCGTGAGTACCAGTACATAACAGTAGCAGCAGCAAGCGTGCGGAAATACGTCTAATAGAGAAAAAGCCGAGTAGGTACACGAAAAATTTAAATTGTCGATGAAAGAGACGCAGCTATAGGCCCCTGGCGAGAGCGAGCGTGATGAACTGATGGCGAACAGGTCGATGTACCCGCCACAACTGGCGCTGCCTCGGGCTATCTCGACACGCATATTAGTCTCATATCTTCACTAAAGTAGCTGATCTAAAATGTTATTTATAGCTGTTAATAATTGTTTTCGAAAATATCTGTTTGAATTGAGTGAACATCTCTATCGACTTTCCTTCCCTCTAATCAATTTATTTAATAAAAACGGTTACTCATGCGTATGTGCAGTGAAATACTTACGCAGACATCGTGTCGCAGTTAATAAGAAGTTGAAAGTTACCATCTTAATTTTATTTTTTACTGGCATCAATTATTATTTTTTTAATTATTTGTAGAAAGCAATCCTATCGACACTTGTATTGTTAGCGTTAGTTTGCACTTTGATGCGTATTACGCGATTGTTTGAAGTGTGAATGCAATGCATACTTGCATACATGCATGCACACGAACGGTACACACACACACAGCTGCAACGGTGTTTTGCAACCGTACAAACTTCGGATGTATTGTATGTAGCCACTCATTTGCAATAATTACTGCCGAATCTAATACAATAGTGAAACGCGTTATACTCCGAGCTGGTAATCGGTGTCTTACGCTCATAGTTATAAGAGTGTGACAAACCGAAACTTGATCAAACAAACCGCATCGGATTCGGCGTTTACGACTGCAACTGCAACCAATTAGGTACCTACGATAACAGTGGTACCAACGTGAATTCTTGCAGTTGAACGAGACTAATAATATTATTTTAAAGAGAATGCTGCCGCGTACTTGCACGGCACATACCTGCCTGCAATCGCTTTGGTGTAGCCACTCTGCTATCCGGATTACAATGGAAATTACTGCAAGAAATTGATAGAGAATTGGATTGACCTTTCAAAGAATTGGTTTTACTTAAATCGGTAATTATATGTTTAGTACACTGATCAAAAAATATACTGCTGATCAGATAGTCTTTCGCAAGATGAATAAGGATATGTACATATCACTTACACAACAAAGTAGGTACCTAGTACAGTTCACTTGTCATTATGAATCAATACTTCCCTGCTTCCTTCCGTCTCAGAAACACCGTCAGTAATTACTTAAGTAGAAAAACCCAATGATTGCGTAAACAACAACCGTGAGAAATCGAAGAGGCTACCATTGAATTGTGGTTATTCTACAACCTGTAGACTACTATCTTGCTGGCATTATTATCCCAGTTCATGGCTAAAGTATATTATATGTGCGTAATTCTGTATACATAATTTCAATATCCATGCTTTGAACATTAGGTTACATATTATTGTGACATTGTATCGGTCATCAAAGGAATATGATGGTTGAATACATATTTATGCGCATTAACTCCGTACTCGATTCAATTACTCTGTGAAAACTTAATAGAAACAACAATAATTTGTGGTTCGAATAGTTAACTATTTCAACAGACAAAATGAATGACTCACGAATCAAACTATCTAAGTGAAGGTCAGTCACGCTAACAGTAATATAAGTTTGTATTTTTTGTTTTTGTATTATTTTGAAGCTTGTAACCCGAAATAATTTACCAGCAGTTTCCGAATTTAAATCATAAATTAATGTTATTAGCACCTGCATGCGAAATGTAAATGATTTAAAAGTGCATTAAGCGAAGGCTTTTCTGTTTTGCTCAAGCGAACTGAAAGAATGAAGATTGTGTGCGTGTTTTATTTATTATATTGTGTAACTTGCGTCGCTGGTCATTGTTTACTTACGACAGCAAGCTATTATTATAATCCATTTACAGGTTTCCATGTTTTCTGAGAAAACATCGCTTAGAATAAACTTAGCTTTCTGCGTTCCAATCCAACGCTGAACAGTGGAATTCTATTGTTATCATAGACTAAGAAATGTCCTAACAGAGTACCGTATGTGAAGTTTTTAAACATCCATGAGTCTGAAAATATTTTGCCATAATGAAATTGACTTCATTTGGTTAATAGGTTCGTTGGTTACTATATCTACGGCTGGCGATGTATTACAACAAGCGAATGTATAACTAACTGTAGTCATTACCATTACCGCATCGCGATGGCAGGTCGGATTAGAGAATGGCGGTACGTGTCAAACCGGACCATGAGTCACGGTTGCCTACCCACGTGGTGTGGCTGTCCTCGTCTTATGCGTTTTTTTACACAAAAAACACGCATAAGGTGTGGCCTGTGTTCGATGCTTTGCGATGTTTTAAATCAAAATTGAAAATTCACTTTTATAGTTGTGACTCGTGACCAAGCTATTGGATACCTTCTCATCTCTACATGATATCCCGATAGTATTTAATTGATGTGTACAACATAATTCATAGCAGTTAAAGCCACAGTGGTAATTTTAAAAATATTTTTATATCTCGTCTGTGCATCCCAAAGCCCCAATTAGAGGTATCAAGTGCACTACCTTTTTTAATGGGATTAAAGGGTATTCATTCTGCATTCGAGTACTAGCTCTTCAGACGGCTGCAACGAGAAACATCAAGTTTCTGAACCGTGTATAAAGTAACTTGAATGTCAAAGAAAAATAAATATTAATATTTATTGGTAACTCGGCAATGGTTTTATCTTTTTCAGTTAATGTGCGAGCCGTGTGAGACGACATCACATAGGCAGCCAGAAGAGTCATTGATTAAAGGTAAATTCAACAAATTATTTTATATTTTTTTCGTTTGTATTTTGTCCAAAATATACTTAAATATTGATAATCAATTTTAGGCTTGTGATAATACTGTCACTATAACCTACAGTTTTACATCGAAATCACATCACATTAACTAGCCAGAGCCTCAAATATGAGTAGCGTTTCAGTATTCGTAGGTTTATCCTTAGTCATGTGGTATACTCGTAGATAGATAGATAACTCTTTATTGCACACAAAATTAGTGAATTTACAAATTTGTTTAAAGGAAATGTACAATTTAGGCGGTCTTATCGCTATAAGCGATCTCTTCCAGACAACCTTTGGGTAAAGAATTTATGGGTTTATAGGAAGGGGTATTTTGTGCGTTGATGTGTCGTAGTCTTTTTGTTTCAAAGATGAGGAATTTCCTTTCATTTGCAAACGTCTCTACAACTGCTCTACATAGCTCTAGTCTAGATTTATTATTTCTCGAATATTTACACACGTGTGACACTTAAGAATATGGTATTAGTATTTTATACGCATCTAATGGAAGTAACCTAGATTTAAGTATAAGTACCCATATACAATTTAGTGAGTACTAAAAACGTTCGTTATAGTAAACTTATCCCCCTGGGGCTCGCTTTTAGTGGTTCTATTAATAAACTAGTAAGTACTTGCGTCAGTTAAAAGGCAATTTTATGATAAGCTACAATTTAAGTGAAAAGTTTTGCTTCTTCGTTCGTGTTTAAATAATATTGTATTTTATTTAAAACATATCGCTTACTGAAGATATCATCAAAAAAAAAACTGATAATGTGGACATCTATGCTACGACATTGTATCCCAAAAAAGAGTAAACCAAAATTGGAACTTAAAACTTCAAATGACTCATACGAACTACATAATGGCAATTGACAGACAAGGAACTGTTCCACAAAAGAACGTTTCTGATTTGTTATTGCAAGTATTTCTACACGAACAGAGAATGTTATAAGAACGAAGTGACTCATTCATAGTGTGCAAAAATGTGGTTAGTAACCTGATTTGCTTGTCTGCCAAAACCAACACAGAGACCCTTAAAGCGGGCGCTCCCGCGGCTTGAGTGCCTCCTAACATCTACAAACAAATTTAGAAAGCATATCAAGTTCAACCTAAGTGTTGCTGTCGAGATGAAAATATAAATAACCGGTTTTTTTAATCAATATTTCCCATACTACATAAATATATCCTACCATGGAGACAGGAGACGTGCTTATGAATATATTAAGTTCCGCCGCTGCAGCGAGGATGCACTTTCAACGTGTTTATTCAGAGTAACCTATACTATGAGTGGAGGTGTAATATATCCGATTGCCTCGTAACTTTCAGGCGATTCCAAACTGATGAAGCTGGTTCTGTGAACGAGCTTACAGTAGGTAGGTAAGGTAACACTTTGGGCCGCGTTTCCACTGTCATGAATGTTAAATGTCTGATATATTAATCATCCCCTGGCAGAACCTTGTACTTTGAGTTGTTTGACATTTCCATTCCATTTATCATGGGTAAACGAACCCAGCTCATCAGGTATTTCATCACATTCATGGGTTTACCTTATTTTAGTTAAGAGGCGTTGATCATAACAATAATTTAGCAATATAAATGGTATCGTTTTAAGAAATGAACAACCAACGATACCGTCGCTCGGTGGTGTTTGTTTTTTCTCTATAGGCTGCCGTTCTTCAACGTTCCGTCACAAAAATGCCGGCAGCTTTTCGGTTCATAAATAATGGAAACGTGCACAAAGTCGTTACGCCCTGTCTGTGTCACACCCCCTGGGGTATTGACCTAATACCCACTTCGTTGAATTCAGCACAACCTAAACCTAATAGCTGGCCTACATTAAACGTGAACAAATGAAATAATCGATGAGTTGGTTCTAAACTTTATCTGGCTATCACAAAAGATCACTTCACGAGATAAGAAAACTGATAAATTACTCGTAATGTTTGACCGCTAATAATGAAGTGTAGGAAATATACATTTTAAAACTAACAATCAGGTCAATGAATAGTCCATAGAATAGGTGTCGTTTTTATATCCGTGTGCGCCTCCATTTTATTCTTTGCTGCTTAATTTTAATTTTGGATATGCGCTGTAGTTAGGGCTGTGAGAGTTTCTGTTTTTGCCTTTTTCCAAAGGAAGTAGGCTTTCCTGGTTTGTAACTGCTTACATGAAGCTTTATCTACCAAAGCGTAGTTTAATATTGCCATAGCGTGTATTTTTACAATTTTACAGCTGCGTCATCATCATACAGTATTAGCACTGGTAAATTGATAATGACAATACAGATATTTGATACCTACATTTCCGATTAACAAACGAACACATGTTTTTTCTGCCAATGAAATAATACAACAGCTTGATAATTGATAGACAATTGTTGCTAGTATTACTGTTATTGTAATTAGGATTTCTAGAGCTTCTACCTCAATTGGAACTTTTGTGTAACCAAGAGTTCAAATTGACCAAATAAACACTAACAAATAAATCTGGAAGTTACACTGTAGGTATTGGATCCTACAACAAAACTAATCTAAATAAATTCAGTAAAATGGTATCAACTTAGGGTCTGTAAACATGTAAGATCCCTTATTAATTACTAACGCGCGTAACTGCCTCGGTGGCGCAGCGGTTAGAGGGTCGCATTTTAAAGCGACGGCTGCGCCAGAGGTCCTGCGTCCGATTCCCGGGTCGGTCCAAAAAATATGTACCTGAGTTATCTGTTTAGAAATTCTCAGGGAAGCCTGAAATTTGGAAGTTGGCGGTGTTTCACCCCCGTGCCTCGAAAAGCACGTGAAGCCGTTGGTCCTGCGCCTGATCTCTCTCCGGTCGTGTCAGATTGCTGTCCCATCGGGCTATGAGATTGAAAGAAAAATAGAGAGTGCACCTTTGTTTGCGCACACACTTGTGCACTATAATAGGTCCCGCGCAGTCGATTGGTCCTTGTGACTGGCCACCGTAGTCGAAATCGGCTAGGGGGACTATTACTAACGCGCGTTTTGAAAACCCGCGACAACATCGCGACCCACGCAATAAACTGATTTAATTTATCATCGATGCAATAGCGCTTTAGTACCGATGCAGTCGCTAATATTCAGTACATAATTTGTCAATGTCAAGCTTCTGCATCACGACTGCATCGATGCTAAAAGTCGCACCCCCTTATTCATAATAACTCAAACGGTCTAACCTATTTTAGCTATTACACTGTTTTGTAACTTTCTGTCAAATGATTTCAGCGCCAAGATAGAATGAGACAAAACAGTGTAATAGCTAAAATAGGTTTAAAAGACCGTTTGAGTTATTATGAACGTGAAGGGGGTACGTGTGTAAAGGGTCTAAGATGAAATGGTATGTATTGTACTTGCAGCAAGCATTGCATTATAGCCATTAAACCGCGATTATTTGCGACGCTAGCTCGTAAAGTTACAAATGAATGTATTCGGCTTACTGTTTGCGGTCTTGCAAACTGTTTTGGTTACTGTAAGACCTCTTGCCCAATATGTGGTGGCATCGCTGATTTCTTTCGTTATTTTAAATTACATTTTTAAAGTCGGTTTAAGTACAAATATGTTGTAAACAGAGTTTTAAATATAAGATCACCTGGTTTTAAGTGAAAATACTTATCAGATGATAAAACCAGGGCCATATCATAATTTAAAAAAAATATTAGGTCGTTTTTCATTCTCATTTTCCAAACAATAAAAGTTAAGAGTCAAGTATGTTTTAATTGTCCATCTATTTTGATTCTCCTCTTTCATCTTTTATTATAGGAGTTAGTTGTTGCGGCAAAATTTAAGCAAATCGAAGCGGATTAACTCAAAACAGCCCCTATGTTTTTTTTGTGATATTATTTATTGCTAGTCCGGAGTAAAACTTTTATTTTGTTGTGCTAAAGGGAATTGCTCACTGAAACTGTCACCTGCAAATCTAGTATAGTTGACATGCGACAGCCCTAATGGATGCAAAGTGTGCGTCACCCGCAAGCTAGTCTCACCGCGTGCGTGAGTCGACGCCGCAGCCACGTACGGCGGCCTTCATGCCCAGTAGGCGGATGACCGCTCCGCGCGGATCACGACTTTCACCTACCACTACGATCGCGGTTTCATCAAAACAAAACATTCACGTCACTCACCACCCTCAATTCCTTGTGTATTGTTCTATGTATCGTTCATTTTATTGTTTGTGCATGGAGTTCAGTGAAGCATCTCTGATTTAGGGTGAAGTTATCTTTATCATTACTAATAAGTACCCCCATTTCAAGATTCAGATACTTTTGCTACCTGGTTCACAGTCCCCGTTTTGGTATTGCGCATGTTCCCCAGTCCGCAAACAATTGAGTTGTTAAAAAGTGAGCGATCAGTTTGATCATGAGTGGGCTGATGGCGTGAGCGTGTCTGGTGCAGAGAGGAGCGGTGACGCAGAGAGCGGCGCGGGGTGGACCGCCCGTACGGATGAGCCCCAACCATGAAGGTGGACGCCGATGCGAGGGAACCCGCCGCGCTGCCCGCCACGCCGGGAACGCCGATCGCTAGTAATACCGAATCGCCTGTGTCATCCCTGGACGGTTTGTTGGCTAACAGTACTAATGCACTAACTCCACCTGCACCCGCCTGATACTCACACCTAACGCTACCTCATGCTGTGCCGCTCTGTATGCATTCACTAACCGCTTTTTATCACCTTTTATTGTCATGTTTGAAGTGGCGCTCGCACTTCGCGTGCCTTTCACGTTAATTGCCACTGATTTGCTAATTACTAGAATTCGTTTTTCTAGAAACCTGTAGACATTTTTGGTTGTTCATTGGCCATCAAATGCTAGCGTTCATAAGTTTAATATTGAAAGCAGTACTTTTACGACTATATTATTAAAAGTAGATAAGGAACCATTAGTAGTTTCAGACACAACGGCAGTTGAAAGTAGGTGGTAGTCAACTAAAACGATTATTAAGTGCTTAAGTTCCTTTTAAGTATTGTCCTGTTCGGCGATTTGTATAGATTTATATTTCTATAGATTCAATCGTCGTTTTATTCGAGTTAATATAGGTAGGTATTAATTTATTAATACCAACGCTATTTCTTAGATCTAACTGGGATTTCATTTACTTTTTATCTGTGGAAATACAACACCATCAACTTGTATAGACACTAAACAGTAAACAGTACGGGAAAGGTTAAATAAACGACAGAACGAAGGTTTATATGCGTTTTGGGCTAGGTTGTTTGTGTGCAAACGACTGTTCCTTTTTATTCGTTCAGTTTCCCACTAAAAACACGCTTATTCTGATCTTTTCTTGTTTACAATGGACTTTGTTATTTATTTAACCTTAATAGAGTCGCTTTAAAGTACGAAATGACATAACTTCACGGTGATACAGTAAATCGGACGCAGATTTCAGACCATCTCTAGAGTAATTATAAGCAGATATATACACGAAAGTAGCAGTTTATTCTAACTTTTCCTAACAATGTTATGTAAATGAGATTACTGCACAAACTAATAATATCGTAACATTAATTCACCGCTTCATAAACGTTGAGTAGAATGCACATAACGTAGCTATACTTACTAAGTATGAAGCAGGTTCATATCAATACCATAAAACAGTTTAAATTATCAGCAACCATGAATCACGAAAGTACTCAATGAATAAAGATTTGTAGACACACTTCAATATTATTCGTAGTTTGAATATCCCCATATTATAGTATTAATCACCGGTATTATTCTGGTGATGTTAGTTGAAAGTATAAAAAATGGTGTTGTTTAATTGAGTGAGATACAACTATTTTTTACATGCCTATTTTTTAATAATGTGGCGAACATCAAAAACTATTCATCCTATAGATGAATAGTTTTTGATGTTCGCCACATTATTGAACATTGATATAAAGGTTCTTTTAAAATCTTGCTATGAAAAGTTGTTGTAATTGATGCTTCTCATTTTTAGCAGTGATACATGTGGTTATATAAATTCAGGTTCCTGAATCAAAAAAGGGATAATTGTTTTACTAAACCAAAATAATATTCGGACGTGCCGAAATCTAAGATAAGATGCATAATATCACTAATATCAGATCGTGACTATTTCCAGCTCTGATGATGATTTTACCGATTTATCTATACTTAATATTATAAAGCTGAAGAGTTTGTTTGTTTGTTTGTTTGTTTGAACGCGCTAATCTCCGAAACTACTGGTTCGAATTGAATAATTCTTTTTGTGTTGGATAGTCCAGTTATCGAGGAAGGCTATAGCTATTATCATCACGCTACGACCAATAGGAGCAAAGATATAGTGGTAAATGTGTAAAAAACGGATTCACTATTCCACGCGGATGAAGTCGCGGGCAAAAGCTAGTCTGTTATACAGACATGTCCATCTCAATATAGATAAACCCTTGATAATGTACGGCAGAAACCAGCTACGTAACGTTAACTTAATTTGCCATAGAGGTCGATACTTTTACTTCGGGTGAGCTGCTGAGCTGTATAATTTTTTTATTTACTGTGTAAATAATGAATCTACAGTTAATGTTATAAGTATTTTACCTATGGTTGCTATGTAAAGAGATAGTGCCTCTTTTAGTGTATTTGTAGTCAGCACCACCTGGTCGCAAGACCCAATTTAAAGAAAGACCGCATGTCAATGTACTGCTGAGCCCTTTGGCACACGCATACTAGCGGTCCAAGCAAAATATGCTGAGTCATCATCAGACTTTTTTAAATTTTTCAATACAAAAACTGTCAGCTCTGTTTCAGTAGGTACATTACAATAATTATGGAACTGTACTGCAGATACCTAAAAATACATCGAATTGCGTTTTTTTTTATATTAAAACTTCCACTACCCCACAGGATTACAATAATGGTGGTATTACATAATCATGCTGTCTGGCAGCTGTCTCTAAGTTAAATCATTGTGGTACCTTATCTGTCTCTCTTACTCGCACGTAATAGTAAAGGGCACGCCAGCAGTTTTATTATTTAAAAGACAAGCCATCGATTACCGAGCACTAGTGCGATAGCAAAGATAAACACTAACGGCCGTTCTGTGGTTTTGCCCTACTAGAGATAGAAATGGTTATCTACCTGTAGATGGTTTGTCCCTATAAAACTTCTGTCGATAGGAAATCCTACCTCCGGGCGAGGAAATCCTATCTCCGCTCGAGGATAACTATCTACCTATGACTATAGATTGCATATAGGGAATACAGAGTACCCAATCTTTCTCTATCAACCATCGGACATCCGTATGTCTTCTCAACTCTATGTATGAAACCGATTCACGTCATTGCATCATACTCAGAAAGATACCTGTATTATTGGTTTTATATTTTCTAACAGTCCCATATTGTGTACAGACTGCCGTCCAGTGCCGGAGCCTGAGGCCATAGCACCGCCCGACCGGGCGCTCCTCGCCAAGCTGGAGGAGGAGAACCGGCGCATCGAGGCGGACGCCAAAAGCGCCTCGCTCACCCTCGTACACAGCCGCAAGAGCTCCGACACGTCACAGATCTCACTTGTCTCTGGTAAGCCACTAACATCTTTATTCCGCATCGAGACGGACGCCGTAAGCACCTCGCTCACTCTCGTACACAGCCGCAAGAGCTCCGAAACGTCACAGATCTCACTTGTCTCTGGTAAGCCACGAACATCTTTATTCTGCATCGAGACGGACGCCGTAAGCACCTCGCTCACTCTCGTACACAGCCGCAAAAGTTCCGACACGTCCAATGATATTTCCATGGTTTCAGTGACTCGAGTGTAAGACTGCTATATATATATATATCTATATCTATACATATAATAAGACTGTAAAAGATCGATTTCTGTACATTGAAGATTTTTATGAAAAATTGTTACAGGGGGTCTTAATTACCGTAATAGAAGCCAAAACAACAATTTTTACAATTTTTGTCTGTCTGTCTGTCTGTCTGTCTGTCTGTCTGTCTGTCTGTCTGTCTGTCTGTCTGTTTGTCCGGGCTAATCTCAGAATCTACTGGACCGATTTTGATGGGGCTTTTTTTATTTGACTCAGCATCACTTGGAGAGTAAACTAGGATAGAAATAATCACGCCAATAGACTTAGGGGGTAGGCAGAAAATATATATATATAAAAGAAAGTCGTGTTTGTTACAACACTTATAACTTGAGAACGGCTGAACCGATTTGGCTGAAAGTTGGTGGGGTGGTAGCTTAGAATCAGGAAAAGCATATAGGATACTTTTTGTCCCGCTAGACGGGGCCGGGGCTGGGGTAGCACGGGACCGGGACGAAACGGTGGGGAGGTAGCTTAGTACCAGGAGAAGGACATAAGATACTGCATATAGGATACTTTTTGTCCCGCTAGACGGGGCCGGGGCTGGGGTAGCACGGGACCGGGACGAAACGGTGGGGAGGTAGCTTAGTACCAGGAGAAGGACATAGGATACTTTTTATCCCGTTCGATGGGGCCGGGGCTAAGGCGGGACGGGGCCGAGGCGAAACAATCCTACTACTATTATAAAGGCGAAAGTTTGTAAGTATGGATGTATGGATGTATGGATGTATGGATGTTTGTTACTCTTTCACGTAAAAACTACTGAATGGATTTGAATGAAACTTTACCACAATATAGCTTATACATCAGAATAACATATAGGCTACAATTTTTGAGGTTTCTAATGTGAGGTCGTAAAAAAACACATTTTTTGCGCTACTAGACGGGACGAACCTAAAGTCCACGCGAACGAAGTCGCGGGCAAAAGCTAGTTTAAAATAAATGTGGGTGGAAATGAATCTGTAAAGTGTTTTAATTCAATGTGTAGTGTTTCCTCCATATTGGTTTGTATAAATTAAATGAATATTTGGTACTTTATGGTACTTGCCAAAGTATAACAAAACAGTGCCATGAAAAAATTTATATTTAGATCCATTTTTTCCACACAACAAAGTAAAATGTTAGTAAAGTAGTAGTTTTTTTTGTGGCAAAGTAGTAGTTAAAAGTAAAGTAACCATATTATCCTATCAAACAAAGGAATTCCTAATCGAAATTCAAATTGTGAACGTCCAAATAATCGGTATGGTCATAATAATTGATCACCTTTGATGTACCTACTACTTGCTTCTTATTGTTGTAATATGGCCAATTTTAATGATAAGTGAGTACTAAAATGTATTATATAAATACTTTATATCTTGCGTACTTATAAGTACTTATACTTAAGTATCTTATTTGTAAAATCATAAGCCTATAAATTAAAAATTCTATCCAAAGTCACTATTCCACGCGGACGAAGTCGCGGGCACAGCTAGTTATATTATAATTTGTAGGTATTTTTATTATGTATGTATTGTTGTGTGTCAAATAAATGTTTCTTTCTTTCTTTCTTTCTATAAGTGCTTCTGGATTTTGCAGATAGGAAAACACTGATGATTGCCAATCAGCGCTGGCATATCTTTAACGGTGATACTGAGATGAGTCAAAATTACAAACACAAACATTGTAAATCCACTAAATGATAAGGTCTTTCAAAATGTAATTGAAGAAAATCGAGCCAAATCTGCGATAACATTTGCTTTTCAAATTGTTAACATTGTTTTATTACAATACCGTGTTTTCAAGTTTGCAGTGGAGTGTCTCGCGCGGTGTTCTCTGAAATTTTATTGTGACAGTTACCCAACGCTTCATTACTATTACAACACTCATTTAGGACATACTACACATTCAAAATTATTTTAGTAACGCGAACTTCTTCATAAACTTTAACCAGTGCGGGTGGACTTGTAAACATGTGTAGGTACATAATTTATCTCATTTATCAGTGACAAGCTGATAAGGACACCATACCTTGCACTACGAGTTTAGTATTAGAGCGGTTAAGATGTGTTAACATTTTTGCGACATGAATGAAAACAGAGATCTTTATACTGCGGGCAAAAACGTGTTGGAGTTTTATTACTCTCTTCTAGCAGAGAACATTTTACTGTGTAGGTAACTTAACATTCATAACAGTTTAGTGTGTAATTTACCTTCCATGTCGTAATAAAGTGTACTTGGTGTTCTTGGATTTCACTTACCTTCTACTATCATAACATATTGGTGTTCGAAATTTAGGTTACCGCAAACTAAACTTCCTGACGGTGTCATAAAGTGCATTTTTACTTGTGTGATTCTAGCAACGAGTTCCAGCCATGAGGAGCCCAGAGTGAGCTGCAGTAGCAGTAACAGTAGCAATGGCCCTGGCGAGGAAGACCTCTGGGGGCAGTGGGGGCGAATCGTCAGCAACTGGGAGAATGAATGGAAGCGCCGGAATCAATTTGTTCGGGATCTGGTGCGCCAAGGAGTGCCCCACCACTTCAGGGGCATCGTGTGGCAGCTACTGGCCGGCGTCGACTCGTCGCCGGAGAAGAAACTTTATGCCACATACATTAAGGTTGGTTTTACTTAAATACTAATTACTTATGGGACCAATGGGGGCTTGAGTAACTGGGAAAACGAGTGGAAGCGCCTGAACTAGTTAGTGCGTGAGCTGGTTCGCCTAGGTGTGCCCCACCAGGAGTATCATGAGGCAGTTGCGTCGAGAAGGAACTATATGCCACATACATTAAGGTTTGTATCGAGAATATGCCTTCACCGTATGTATGCCATCACAGTTGTGGCTGTAATTGAGACACTACGCTAGTTTAATCTCTCCCGCTTTGAAATTATTATCCTGTGTCAAATTCTGAAAGTTTAACCATATCCTGTCAACTTAAGGACGTTTATAATTTGTTTATTCAATTTTAAAACGCATTATTTTCTCTTCAATCAAGAATTATAAAGATCTTACATGACAATACAGTCATATCTTTTATATGTTCACCAATTAATAGATCCATGCCTGTCATAAAAAAGGGCTTAGTTAATGAGTGCATAACTGTTTGAATGTTAATAGTATCTCAATGAAATCCTACCCTTTCTCCTCTCTCTTTTCTTTTTACAGTATACATTTGGTTGACCTCATATGTATTTTTCAGGCAAAATCAGCGTGCGAAAAGGTAATACGGCGCGATATAGCCCGCACGTACCCCGAACATGACTTTTTCAAAGAGAAAGACGGCCTGGGCCAGGAGTCACTCTTCAATGTTATGAAGGCGTACTCGCTACATGACCGTGAGGTCGGCTACTGCCAAGGCTCTGGATTTATTGTTGGATTGCTGCTTATGCAAGTAAGTTAACTTTCTATCACTTATGCTGAACGCACTAGCTCAAAGATGGATGACGTGTCTTGAGATAAAGATGATGTTATACTTACGTTAGTTATGCGCAATAGTGAAAATGAAATGCGTGCCTGGAAAACGTAAGAATTTTTGACTATGTTTGTTTTTGAGGTATCCTACTAATAATTATTATTAATGGCAATGTTTGTGAGGATGAATGGATGTATGTTTGTTACTCATTTGCGCAAAAACGGCTGGATGGATTTTGATAAAGCCTTACAAAATAATACATTATACATCGGAATAGCACATAGGCTATAATTAATTGTAATATTTGCATATTCTCCGGTTTCACCTTTATATTTACTGTAAATGAAGCATGAAATTTTGTTACTAAGTATCCCTTTATTTTGTTACTAAGTGTTCCTGTAGAAACAATGAATGAAGTGTGTTTATTATATCTTAGGCAATTGAAACAAATTTAATTTCACAATTGTTCGTCCGTAAATTTTTAAACATTAGTCGCTCATATTCTCTGCCTGCTTCAATACTATTCGTTAGTAATATTCGCCGGAAATTTATTGAAGGTTAATGGCCCAAATGATTTCTGCCTCGCCGCCACAGAATGTAGCGAAGACCTTCGTGATTTCCTTCAATATTATTCCTACAAACGATTGACATGATAATTTTCATCATATGGGTATCAACACTAATATATTCAAGAAGGAATCCTTGCGAACAGTTCAATGATTTTTATTACATTGTTGGTAAGATACGAGCACTTCCTAAAAGCATCTGTTCTACCACTACTGAGTTTCAAATACAGGGTGTTTGGTACATCGTGTGCCAAATTCTAATGGCTAATAGTGGGGGGTCATTTGCTATCTGTTCCAGCCTTTAAGTTTCACATTTAATCTATAAAAAAGGTTCCTTCATGCTACACATTTAATTGCAGTTAGTGAAATCGATAATAAAAAAAGGAAAAAAAATTACACTTGATGCGCCACTGGCCATCTAACGTATAAAAAATGTGCTCCGATGACGTGCGATTATATTAAAAAAATAAGAGATGATATAAGGTTTTACACTCGACGATCGTAACCAATGTGTCACTGGCCATGTACAAAGTTTCTATGCTTATTTAATAATATTTTTCAGATGCCAGAAGAAGAGGCGTTCGCAGTACTCGTGAAGATAATGCAACAGCACCGAATGCGAGACATGTTCAAGCCCAGCATGGCAGAACTCGGACTGTGCATGTTTCAATTGGAGAAATTAGTGCAGGAATTGCTACCAGATGTGGCTGCTCATTTCACTTCGCAGGTAAGTTTGTTAACTTTTCTTTGGCACCCAGAGTTTAAATAAGTTCTTAAACTTCTTCTTAGAATATTCGAAGTAAGTTTCTGTCACTACGAGCTTCTTCTGGGCGAGCTCGTCCCATCTTCGACTCCGTCTTAGTCGTACTTGGCTCGGTCTGGAGTCAAAAGCAAACCCATACTAAAAACATAAGAGTATTTGTGTATCATGTGTGTTTTTTTTTACCGTCTAGACATAAGTAATCACAACCGCGTCCATAAGAGGTTTCTTTTTTACCCCAAGCATGATCACTTTATAAATAACATATTGTTACAGAGTTTCAGCACTTCAATATACGCAAGCAGCTGGTTCCTGACGCTGTTCACCACGACGCTCTCCCTGCCGCTCGCCTGCCGCATCATGGACGTGTTCTTATCCGAAGGCATAGAGATTGTATTCAAAGTGGCACTCGCTATGCTCACTCTAGGCAAGGAGGACCTACTGTCTCTGGATATGGAGAATATTCTCAAGGTAATCTTCTATTTACTCTAATATATATATTCGGATCTGGGAATACCAGGATCACCGCGGGTAGTGGTTGTTCTCGATCTTTGACACATTTTTGAGCAAGGAGATATATCCCGGCCAGGCGCTTATGTTGCTGAATGACCGGTACTACCACGAAATCGCTTGCGCCAGTGTAGTCATCTCAGTCGTTTGCGCGAGCCAACACAGCACAGCGCCATCTGTTGATGCCCGGCGAACTCGTAAATGTTCGATGTAATATTTTTTTCTCACAAACTAGTTACATGTTTTTCATGAAATTCATAGCTAATGTTCTACCCAGTTCGTTTTGTATTTGTGCAGTATGTTTTTCGCTTCTCCTTTGACATTTAACTATACTTTGTTCCTATTTTTCTTTTTCTCTCGCAGTATATTCAAAAAGAGCTTCCTGCCAAAGCAGAAAAGGACCAAGAAGCGTTCATGAACCTCGCATACGCGATCAAAGTGAATCCGAGAAAGATGAAAAAACTCGAAAAGGAATACACTGTTATAAAGACTAAAGAGCAGGGTGATATCGCGGTATTGAGGGTGAGTTAACCAAATTGATACCCGTTTTCTCCTCTCCTCTCCTATAGTCAGCGTGTTATTTATCAACTGAGTCGCGTCAGTGTCATGTCTTTCTCGCTTGCATTTGCCGGAAAGCTCTATCGGTCCCAAGACTCAGTTGCTGACCCCTGAGTATAGATGGTAAGCACACAGTACATTCTTACGAGCATTAAGATGTTATATTATTTCATGAGACCGTTTACATGATCGTGCGATGTGATAAAGACTTTCAATAATCCGCAACCAATCAAATAACTAGAACTAAAAATCGGAATATCTGTTTTTTAAATATAAATATGCGCCAGATAACTCACCAATTGACAGGTTTATTGGTAAGGAATTTACTCCCTTGTGTTACGAAGTACAGACAGACAACGATTATGACGGGGGCGTCTCCCATAAATACTTAAATACATATAACATCCATGACTTACAAACATTTGGCCCTTACGGGATTCGAACCCGCAAGTTTTGTTTGGTGGCAGTTCTGTCTACGGCGATAACGTCACAATTTTGTGGACGCGAACGGACTATAATCATAGTCACTTTTTGCTACATATATCAACCCATATTTTCTTACAGTGTCTCCGTCAGGAGAATCGTTTATTGAAGCAACGTGTGGAACTACTAGAAAAGGAAAGCTCATCCCTAGCAGAGCGTCTCATCCGTGGGCAAGTGGACCGTGCGGAGGGGGAAGAAGAAACGTTTGCACTAGCTCGCGAAGTTCAAGCGCTGCGGCGAGCCAATGTAGACGCCCAGCAACGGCTCGCTGTCGCTCAGGACGAGATACGCTCGCTCGAGATGACTATAGCTGAGGTAATTTATACCTTTACATCATTAATCAAACATAATATCAGGCGGAAAGTAAGAAATTTTACGGCTGATATTTTATGTGCCCGCTATGTACGAAGTAGGTGGCTGGGGAACTCGAATCGATGACAGCGCTTGCAGTGACAAAAAAAAAACAACGTTGGCGAATGTCTACTACCAAAATATACGCAACCGTGCATTATATAAGGATAAGGTCACCTCGTTTTAAGTGATAATATTTAAAGGGCTGATTCAGCACATCACTTAATTGTCAGCAAACATACGTAACTATATTATTGTTAAAATCTGACGCTTTTCAATTTATCAGTCTGTTATGTTTTATCTGCCCATTGAAAAACGGCCCTTAATGCATACTTAATTGCTATAACTAATGTTGTATTGCATCGATTGCACAGAACAACTCTCGGCAATCGTCTCTCGAAGGCACAGAGGGCGGCAGCAGCGCTCGCGGCGAGGAGCTGGCGCGGTGTCTGCAACGCGAGTTGGTGCGTGCGAGACTGGACGCGGCGGAGCGCGAGGCCGCCGAGAGAGAGCTCACTGCGCGCATATCGGAGTTGGAGAATGAAAATAAGAGTCTGAGGAGACAGCGGGTGGATAATAATGTGGCGCATTTGCAGGTTAGTACACATATTTGTTTGTGTGTCGCAGCTAGCAACACTAAACGGAAAGCAAACGCGCCCTCTAGCGGTGGTTCCCGTCAAACAAGGTTTTGGCGCGCTTGACAGAGTCGTGGCGGTCAGCGGCGCTTCATCGGAGCTCACTTTCCGTCGAGTGGTCGTGCTGTGAGGATCTACGTCACGGAACTGCCCTGCGTCACGTTTAGTGTACCTAGTGCCTACCTAAATTAGCATCAATAACGGCTGTACGTAAAGTCTAAAATAAAGTTTCATTTTGCCCACATGATGTCCGATGATTTCGAATAGAAATCCTGCCGATCCTACATGTGTAATATTTGTATGTATGTTTATGTTGACGTGAAAAGTAAACAAACAAATAGTGTAAAGAATGAACAGGCTTCTTCTAGAAGTGCTCGCTTCATCGTCGTCCCTGTCTATACCTCATCTGGTATAGTCTAGAGACGAATAAACCCATACCATATAAAAAAATGTATTTTATAATTGATTTAATATATTACCCACTCAGATATTGAAAATGTTCCGACACTGATTCAACCTTTTGCATTCCCAAGCAGTTGGCTGGTAGAGAATGCCCTAAGGCACCACCACCTAGGTCCACCAATTGTACAACTCACAGTGCAATAAAGTTTAAATAAATAAATATTTTGGTAATCCAATAATTTTGGGTGCTTGACGAGACACCAATCGTTGATGTACATTTTATTATTATGCTCTTGCTTAAATCAAAACATAACTGAGCAAGCACCCTTAAATCTCACAAATTACCGAAGGCCCTTAAACTAGGCGAAGCCAGTATCTTGAGTACCGTTCCTGGAAATTTTGAGTTATCTTTTCCGGAAATATTCCCTGCGGGCATCAGTAATCTTGAGAGACCAGTTTATTTATTTTATTTTATTTTATAATGAACTTACAACAAATCTTATCTTAGGGAATTATGCTATTCACAGCGTTACATAAACCTGTAATATAGTTGCAATTATTTGTGTAAAGTATTTGGCAAGTTCTCGTGTATGTGTTGTATGTGTGTGCACGCGCGCGCTAGTGTGTGTCACCATATCTTTTTGAGGTCCTCCTACGTGAGTATCGATCTGATAAAGAGTGTTATCAATTTTGACAGGATGAATTGATCGCCGTGAAGCTGCGCGAGGCTGAAGCGAACCTGTCACTCAAGGAGCTCCGGCAGCGTGTCACAGAAATATCTGAAACATGGCAACGATATCTGCAGGTAAACACTTACACTAGCACCACATGTCTTACATGTCTCTTTTACTACTAAGATCCTAGAGATACAAAGTCTGTGGACTTGTATAATCTTGAGATACAAGTAACATCACTTTTTGACATATTATTACAAATAATCTTGACTCGTTTACGGTACTTTGTCTTTTTAACAGTTTCTTTAGCGGAAATTAACATCGGAAAAGAGTGCAATCCATGCGATTGCATCCAATTATTCACCTTACCTTGTGTTGAATTTTTAACACATACTTACCTAATTTAAAACGTTGAAATAGATACTAATATTAAAAAGCGGAAGACTTTGTTCGTTTGTTGAACGCGCTAATCTCAGGAACTACTGAACCGACTTTTAAGAAACTTATTGTTTTGGATATCTTATTTATCGGAGAAGGCTTTAAATTATCACGCAACGGGGAGGGAGCGAACTCAAAATGCGTGAACGTTAGGGACCGCTCGTGGAATACACATATAATTATAAATAATTTTATATTTCACTTTCCTATCTCATGTGCAGGAACACAGGCCAGAAGCGCCGACGCCGCCGGTGCAGTCCAACGTGGTATCTGACATAATGGCGACGCCTAAGAAGCTATTACGCGCGTGGGAAGGCCGCTCTGCAGACGTCCAGAAACTGGATGAGGAGCTGATGACCACGAGGATACGGGAGGTCGAGGCGTTGACGGAGTTGAAGGAGCTGAGGCTTAAAGTAAGTAGAGATAGTATTTATTATATTTGAGAAGGACATGGACCTAAGAATCAGTAAGCTCGCGAAGAACTGATGGCCGTTGGGGCAGAAAAGTTCTAGATAAGAGACTCTTTTTCCAAAGACGCAACGTGAGACGTCCACCGATAAGATGGACAGTCGACCTTGTAAAAATCGCAGGATCAAACTGGATGCAGACCGCTTGTGATCGGTCGCTGTGGAAAGCCGCGGGGGCTTATGTTCAGCAGTGGACGTCATATGAATGAAAATGATGATGATGACTATGAAATGGACATGTTGTGTGTCATCATGACGACCCCTGATGTATAGGACAAACCAAACGCAGGTCGTAGTGTTTTTCAGGCCGATATTTTAATGTGCCAGGTTGGATGTTTGCGGTGCGGAGACAGCACATCAAAACGGACAAAATCTGAACCTAATGCGATCAGGCATTGGCCTTGTGTTGCGTTCTTAGCATAAGCAACTACCATAGCAAAAAAGCTCAGAGAAAAAGAAGAGAAAATTTTTTTTTTCCTAACCGTGATTCCATCATTATCCACTCCATTCCACATATTGTTTCTCGTTACACTTGGATGTGATTTAGTTAACGGCAATTTAGCCTGCTTTTCCACAAAAACTGAGCAGAATCGAGCTGAGCGGTGACTTGTTAAACTGACCAACGATATTGCTCAAAATACTTAACGTATTTCGCTTGTCATCATATTCACTTGTATAGTTCAGTGAACTGATTCAATCATCTAGTTACACCTATGAACTGAGTGT
This sequence comes from Pyrausta aurata, assembly GCA_963584085.1. Classification (NCBI taxonomy): domain Eukaryota; kingdom Metazoa; phylum Arthropoda; class Insecta; order Lepidoptera; family Crambidae; genus Pyrausta; species Pyrausta aurata. The sequence goes on from OY757251.1 coordinate 6,639,217, forward strand.
TTCCTAATACATACTATTTAAAAATATTCTGTGCCAGGTGATGGAGCTAGAAACCCAAGTGCAAGTGTCAACGAACCAACTGCGACGCCAGGACGAGGAAGCTCGTGGTCTCCGCGAGAACCTCGACGCGGCGCTGCAACGGGAACGAGCGCTTCAAGCGCGACAGAGAGAGTTCCAGCACAAGTACGCTGACTTGGAGAGCAAGGTACATAAGCATACTCAACTGTAACTACCTGTAGTTTGCTTCAAACGGCGCCTACACAAGCTTGCGCTGTGCGAGTCGGCACTGTGTTCCTGTGGTGAGGACGATGATCTATCACCAGGACCTCGTGGGTTGCCGTAACAACTGAAAGGCATTGCGAGAATCCGCGCACTCCTGGCACACCCTTAGGCGTGCTTTTGAAGTTTAAATTGTAGTAGGTATATCAAGAAGAACAGCCCGACGCGAAGTCACGTTTTTGTGGTGTTCACGCCCCAGAAGGGGGAGAGGTGATATACAGAGAGGACAGGAAGCAGAAACTTGTAGGAAGCACGAAGCAAGCGCCGATCGGTGAAGCCGCCTTTCTAGAAGGTACGGGGGAGAAAGACCGGTCGGCGTCTCCCTCGATTCGGGTCGTATGCCAAGACGGCAGGAAGACTCATGGGCGGTGATAGGTTTGTAACTATAGGTAGACATTGAGACCTCGCCTGCGGGGCGCGGGGTGCGTGAGGGGCGCGGGCGCCGCGGAAACAGCCGCCTGCGCCTCTTTCGGTGAAGTCTCAATGAAGCGGTCTACCTATAGAGCCAAAGAAGTACATTGCTGCCCGCTGCACACGTCGGTACTCCCTATAGAGTACAACCCGAAATCAAATTCAAAGTGAAAATGCTTCTGGGTGAGCTCGTTCCATTTGCGATCTATGACTAACGTTGGCGCTGAAAAGTACTTGCAACAAAAATTACAGTGGACAATTACTGTCTGATTAACCTTTTATTTTTGTCTTTTCTAGGCTAAATACGACTCGATGCAAGCGAATATTAGGAACATGGAAGATGCACAAAGGATAGCGGAGCTTGAGACTGAAGTGTCGGAATATAAATTAAAAGTAAGTTTCACATTTTTAAAAGATAATATTTAGAGTTAATGGCATGGTTTTGATTCAATTAACCCTAGGTCAATATGTTGCTGTCAGTATCTTATGGTGTGTCCACACCGGCCGGCGACATTGCCGGCGGACTACGTCAAGAACTGTCAAATACTAAAGAATCCGGCGTGTCTGGGGTTGTTTTTCTCTTGTCTACATATAAACCCTAATGTTCTTAACTGTGAAGTCAACCATAGACATTCTAAACCATTTTCACAAAATATTTTAGAACGAAGTGATGGCGACAGAGGGCGAGCTAAGAAACAACATGGATGACTCGGACAAGGTGCGAGAACTGCAGGAACAAGTCGCTGAACTAAAGGCTGAGGTAAATAACACATCTGTACACATAGTAATCGAACACACGTACATTGGGCTTGATTCCCTACACCACTTCCTAAGGGTTTGCTTCACCATCGACAAAGAAGCACTAACCGACCAATAATTCAAATATGGAACGTAAGAAAAAGATCATTCTGAGACTAATTTCAAGTTGAATATCTTTGTGTCTTTCTGTCTTTCGTTGTTGAACAATAAAATAAACACCAACAATTTAGTGAAGACAAATTTAAGTGATGTCTTTTCTCATGTGTATCTTTGTTTGGCTTCTGTCGTGCCCGTTTGATATCCGTACTACATTGTCTAAGGACTCTGTAGTCAACTTATAGTCCGTTTGTCTTTGCTAGTCGAGTCTTGTTAACAATCTTTTTATAACTTTTAAAATAATATCAGTGAATAAAATTAATTAGGTATTTGATTCAAAAAGTTCTCAGTATTCATCGATGAAAATGACCTACGTAGGTTGTGAGTTTTGTATTTATTTTATTTTAAAATGAACTATTACTTTAAAGGGGATGTCATGATTGTTTACAATATTAGACAAGCAAAGATAAACGGACTTTAGCAAACGACAGCTGTTTAACTTCATCGTGAAAAAAAACTATGTAGTCTCTGAGAGTGCTACCGGGAATCAGGCCCATTATAATTACATAACACAAACACTGTATCAAAACATCAAAATATTTTACACAATATTTATAATTAGTTAATACAAAAAGGTCCTTGCAATTATTAACATGTTCTATCTGAATATTACTAACACATCACAGCCTAAAAGCTTTGCTTCACACGTCAATAACAAACAACTTACATTGTAAATAAATTACTGGTTTCTTTGCACAAACAAGAAAAGCATTTAAGACAATTAATTCACTAAAAACTGCACAGTGTGAAGACACGCCATGGTTGCTTTACGGTCATCGTTTCTGCTTTACTCGATTAAGGCTTTATCAAACAGTAAGGCCTCGTCCTGGACACCAGCGGGCGGCGCGGGCGACGGCGCGCGCGTCCTTATCAAAGTTCATAGAGTTGTGTGAAGCTGTTCTCGACGACAGCGGCGCGGGCGGCGAGCGTCGAGCTGTAGTACCGCCCGTACCGCCCGCTCTGCCCGCTGTCGTCCAGGACGAGGCCTAAGGGTGTGTCCTTGGTGTCATTACCACTCTATGTCCTACCAGACAAATTTAGAAATATCTACCGATACTAGCCATCTGCGCAGGAGACAATTTAATACACAAGAGTGTAAGACAAAAGCACTCGTCAGTTCCTGTAGTTCACACACGGCTAGAGAATGATTGGGCATAGACCTAATGTTTTCGGAGGCAGAGGTGTTAGTTCCTAACTTCTGAACTTCGGTGTGTGGCATATTATTTGAGTACCAAACAATCGGACATACCAGACAGTGTCCTGCCCAAGCTCCCGCTCCCTGTTTGACAAAGCTTTAGATCTTCCACTGTGACATCACACATACGTTTTAGGGATTCTCTTTTCAGCACTCATTTTGATCCTCGTGGAACGCATATTTTGGCTAGGCACGACACTTAGCTGTATTTTTAAATTCTAAAGTTTAATACTTATTGACTCCTTTAGTGTTTAACATTATTTGCTAAGGGACACCATATCCGTTCCACGATGACTAACACTACGATATCATCAGGCAACATACGCCTATAAACTAATTTAACCATAACATTTGCACACACTGAAAATAATCTTCGTAACTAATAAACTAAAATTTAAAGCAGGCATCCCTCGGTCCCGAAAGAGGTAACAGATGTGTATTTCGAATTTGTTTACGTGCAATGCGCTTAACTAGATGTCTGATTGGATTGTTTGATATTTTTTATGAATTTTATGAAATTTTGACTCCGCACAGTTTTCTACACCGATCACAACTCCGGACAGTGAGGGCTGGCTCCCGATTCAGAACCGTTTGGTAGCGAAGTGACAATCCGATCAATTATACGTCACTCGTTGAACATGTAGCGATATTTTTTTCGGATACATTTCTATCAAATAGTTCCGAATCGGGGAAGACGTGGGCCGTGTAAGTTACAACTTATATTTTGAGTTTGCATCCACCTTTTGAGCATTAATATAAAAGGAAATGATTGTAAAGCATTTGCATCATGTATTGATATTTTCTATGTTTAATGACGTTAATTAATAACATCGGTGATACTGCGGTATCTTATGCAGATGTAATAAGGGCTAGATTGCAAAAAAGTGGGTAACCTGGATATGCTGGCAACTGTACACATATTTCCTTTCGGTTAAAAATGTGGCAATGTGTGGCAATTTATCAGATTGTTGCCGTGCTAAAAATTAAAATAGAGTTATGGTGGAGAGTGTGTTCTAGGGGTGGATGCGTAGATCAGTATAACACGCTAGTCCGTTGTGTGTTAGGGTTGGTGAACCTATTGGCTTCAAATATTCCCCTTAGTAGAGTGTAGTGCATCTATATGTTTGTATTATGTGTATAGATAGTGCCATCCACGAAGGCGCGCCCCACCACTCGTCCAAATCGTTTATAGTACATGTGTGCAAGCTTTTGAATTGAATTTGGAACATCTTAATGACTAATGAATGACAAGCACACTTCAAAAAATACACTCAAAGGGAAAGGTGCTCTACTTGGATATGGTGTTAAGTAGGTATGGTTAGTTACTAGAAAAGTAATATATTATTTTTAAACTGCACAATCATCATTTTTACTATTGACGTAAACGAAATACGTAAGAATGTTTTATAACATTTAAAAAATGTTTAAAAACTTTATTTATAAGAGAACCATCGGTCCATCGGGACTTCATACGCGTGAATGTTTTTCTTCGTACACATAGGTCCTAGCGTAATGTTTTATAGCCTTCCCCGAAAAGGACATCCCGGTAATATTATAAGTTACCACATGGTTTTTTTTATTTAAAATTGTTTAAGGTGTTTAAGTTACCATATAATTTTTTCAGTAAATTTAATAATGACAGTAGATTATACCAGGTTTATTTTTAAGTACAACACACTGGGTTTTCCTTGACATTTTAAAAATAATTTAAGCAGAGCCACTTTCGTGACGAGTCTGAATATTTGAATGACGGCCGGCTCGCAACTGACGCGCGTGTCTCCCCCCGCACACCGCACCTTCATCAATCAAAAAAAGAGTGGGGCGCGCCTTCGTGGATGGCACTATCTATAATTTTTAAAACGAAATGTTGCCAAGTTTTTATGAATTTAACTATTGAGGTGCGGAAAAAAAATGTTGCATTTTTATTATTTGAATTAAACTACTGACGGTATCATAAATTGTATTTTAAAAGGATTCTGTTTTAGTGTGCAGTATTTTTAAAGATTTACTCATTTATGCCCAGTCTTTGTTAGTAGTTAGGTTTCGTATTTAAATAGTTTCTGTGTGTGTATTCGTGTTAGTTTTAGTGCACTAATCATACATGCTTCATGTTTACGACTCACTGCAACGCTGCTTGCATGCAATCACTCCCAGAAATGGCGGCTCACCTTTTTATCTTTGTCTAGTCGTTTGTACTTATTTCATCAGTAATTTCATGACTAATTATCATTTGAAACTTTTGTTATGATAACGGTAAGTACTAAAGTAATGCATGTGCATGTTCTTTAATTATATGCCCGTCTTTAATTATATGATCCCTTACAAAGATGCATTTAATTGTTTGTCTTACATTAATTAAATGTCAAAAAAGGTATGCTATTCCCTAAATTCTGTTGAATTTTGATATAGTTTAGGGACTATCAAGAACACTTGAATGCCAAAATCGTCATAGATAAATATCATAGTGAACCAATCAACTGATTGATTGCACTGTATACTCGTTTTTTTTTATCATATTGTATATATCTTTTGTTATTTTCTGGAACGTTTTTTTTGTATCTTTTTTTGCAAGCAAGTTGGATGATAATGGTCGTTGGTGGTATTATGAAACAAACCGGTTATAGATTAAATATTCAAGTAACATATTCTGTCATAACTTGTCCATTTAATGTCGTCCTTTAAATTTATTAAATTTATATTTCATCTAAAGTTTTTTTCTATTACGTAGTTTGGTTATCCGGAGTTTTTATAGCTAGGCTAGTTATGGTTTTCTCTTATTTAAAATAGGCTTACTTACATGTTACTTACAGTGTATATTATATGTTACTGAACACTTATGTGCCATGTCAAAGTACCTTAATTTGTTTCTTTGTAAGACAGTTCTAAGAGCAAGCGCATATTGATACACTTACCGTAACCATATAAATTCCGGACGAGCTTTTCATATGTTTTGTATAACTTGAGCATCAACTAAGCGTTCGAGTGACTGTGCTATCGCTCGCATCGCTTTACGGTATTTTTTATACGTAAAGAACGGCAGGTTCTAGTGCTACATGGATCTAACTAACTAATCGCATAGTACATACATATTGTTTTAAATTAGAAACCATATCTTTGACTTTGCCATGGTTGGGTAATAAAGTATTAGTTAAACACCTTCCTAAACTTTCTGAATCAAGGGATATTTTTTGCATTGGCTACCCTGATAGGATACTAGCGCTCCCCTGGTCATGAAATGTATCGGCCAGAAGAGAGATCCTTGTCGCACTGTATAGTGGTAGCCTTTAGTGTCGTGACCAATACCATCATTGCTCGAGTTAGTAGCCGTGACTCAATATGCGCTTGCTCTAAGGAAAATCTACGTTGATTATTATTAGACATGATACATAACTGATCAGCGACGTATAACCGAACCCGAGGCAAGCCCTAACTTCTCATATTTTGTAGGTAATGAGGCTCGAGTCGTGGCGATCCCGGGCTCAGGGGCAGTATGAGCTCAGCCGCGCCATCTCCGTAGAAGAAGACTTGGAGGAGGACGACAAACTGAAGCTGATTCTCCGTCGCGAATCTTCCACGTCTCTCGACTTCTCCTCGTCCTCGCGCAAGCCCGCGTAGCGAACGCCGGCTAACTACGTGTATGGGTGACAGCATGTCAGGTGACGCGATGTCTTGAGGTTTGTAGGTAGTGGGATTCCCGGCAGCGCTTTTGAAGACTAAAGTTCATGCTGTTGATTTTTCTGCTGATCTAATACGATATGTTGCATTAGAATGTTTTTAGACACTCACACTGCTATTTTGTATTTTATAAGATGAAATAAGAAACCAAAAGTTGCGTACGGGTGGGATTCGAACCTGCAACCTCTGTAACCGGACAAACGCTCTTACCAATCGAGATTTCGTGCTGTATAAAACATGGTATAAAAGATAATTTTACAAAACTCTTCTGACGCGTCTACGGAGAAACGTTTGATGTAGTGGTTAGCGCTCCTGATTTTATATACTATGCTAACGCGGTCACGGGTTTGAATCCCGCAAGGGGCAAATGTTTGTGTGATGATAGCGAACATTTGTACCATTCGTGACACAAGGAAGAAAATTCATTTCGAAACAAAGACAATTGGTGTGTTTTCTGTCGCATATTTATTTTCGTTCTTGTCTTTAAACGTCTCTTCAGCAGAAAAAGAAAGTGATGAACTTAAAATTAGTCTCATAGAGTGGAGTCGTGGATCAGACTACCTGTCAAATTCCAAAAAAGATGAGTAAGTATAGTTGTACTGTACACAATTACCTCAGGGTTTGTTGAGATATGCGAGTTGTACAAGGTATGAGAGTTTTTTATACCAAATCTCATCGCAAACTTATTAGTTGTATACCTAGATGCCTGTACTGGAAGTATACTTAATCCGCAATTTTTTGACCACATTTATGACTTTATTTTTGAAAAACTACAATTTTTTGTAATTTTAAGCATTTGGTTTTCACAACAATTTCTTTAACTATTTCACCATTATTTTAAAAACCTTTGTACTAACCTAGTACCGAACTAAATTATTAACTGACTAAACCGTTTTTTTTTTAAATTATAATGACGGCATTCAATAATGGACGTACACTTTTTCTTATTGGTCGAGTAATGTTAGTCATGGTTTACCTGGTACTATCAATTTTGATATACATTTTGTAAGATTTAATTTTGCGATGAGATCTATTAAGAACAGCTCTGGCACCTTGCATGACCAACGTCACCCCATTGTCATTGGTACAGGTATGTGTTGATTCCAACTGTCACCGCTAGTGCCCCAAACAACTATTATTTACCTTTAAGCTATGCATACCTACATTAAACACTACGATAATCAAGCTAAAAGTGTTCCTATCATCAACATGCATTCAATATTGTATTTTACACATTCTTACTGGATGTTTATAGCTTACGACATGTAGACCAAAAACTTTATTGTAAAAAACGGCTGAAACTCGTATTTTTGACGTAATGAAAAGGTTTCAGAATATACCAATAATATATTTAAACGCTGGTCGTTGAAGACATTATTCCCTCTCTCATCCGCGAAGATTTTGACACTTTAAAGTGTCTTTTATTATAATTCAACCGCTCAGACTGCTTAGTTGAAGATTTCAATTTTGACACAAAATGCATGGAAAGAATGTCAAAGTTCCAGACTTTGTAAAAGAGACAAGACCATGTACTTCTCTAAAAATAGCTAAAAATACAGGTATTTGGACATACTACATGTAATTTTAATTTAATTCTCAATTTTTAGGTAATTTAAATAATAAAATAATAAACTTTGAAAATCCCTGGCAACTTCTTCTGTCTATACTATAAAATTAATATTCCTATCGGAATAGAAGAACAAGTAAAAGCTGTCAAACGGAACCGATTTTGGATGACAATAAGCAATTTTAGTAAGTTACATTAGTATCTTAAAATGAGATAACCTTTCGTCCAGGTGATTTATACTTATCTTCCTAGGTTTAATATATTAGTTTACCGCATGATAAACAGTCGACACAAAATATCGAACATGCAGCCTTAGTGTAAAACAAAAAAATATTTATTTGCACGAAATATTCGTAAACATGCATTAAATGTTATTTTGTCTTTACTTTTTACATAAAGTTTACGTTTATAGAAAAGAATAAGCAAACTTCGTACTTAAAATTTAAACCGGATTGGCAAATATAAATCGTAAATGGAGAGGCTTCGATTTGGACTAATTTAAATCTTAAATGAGAAGTTGTAAGGGTTATTTTGCTGTAATGAACAAATCAATCACCGATCAGGTCCCCATGTTTCAGAAGCTCAATTTCTCTTAAATATACACAATTTCATTTAAAATTATGTGTCATGTACAAGGTGTTGGCATTTTCCCCATACAAACAAAAACGTCTCCTTTTCCTATATATTGTCTATTAAAATTGAAAACGTCCATATAGCATTCTCTGAGCGCCTAAACTATAATAAATGTGACCTATCCTTACTAGAGGGATAAAAAAATCTTCCTAATCAGTAAGTTTTTGGTCTGGTCTCTCAATCTTAATTTGCTTAACTACATCTGAAGGTATCAATCGCAAGATGCAGCACGGTCTGCTGAACGCATGTATTATTACTTTTATATCACTCCTCTTAAATAAATAACAGTATATTCTTTGTTGTCTAGATTTTTATGTTTATAATTAATTAAGATAGATTTTGATAGATTGTGATGTCAATTTACTTAAAGATTCGGAGAATACGTACACTCAGCATCAAAAGTAGAGAACCAGTTACATACATAAACACACTCGACCCTTTGCGTTACATTTAAAGAACCAATATTAAATATTTTTTTAATGTTATTTAATGTTAGTCATAGTCTCGATGAAAGTACATGAATTAATTTTTTGGCGCTTATTACTTTTAATAAGTCCACATCAATTAATTCCGTAACTTACCACTGAACAGATTAATTATTTGTCATCACACTTGCCAGTTTTGGTGCTGACTGCATAGAAAAAGACGGAAATCTTTCTAAACGTAGATAAGCTAGTGGATAACTTTAAACAATAGAATTTAGGCTAAAATGCAATAATCGAAACACGCTTAACTTCAATAGTGTTCAATAAATAACTCGTGATGCCAACTACTACTACATCGATGCACGGTAGGATAATATTTTATATGGTTGTAGTTAAAATATACAGGTAGTGTTATAATTCGTACATTAAAATTTAGAGTTTTGAACTACAATCAGTAGCAAATTGGGTTAACTTGTGACGTTAAGTAAATGATGATAATGGTATAACCATTTATAACTAGATGAAACATGCCAAATCGATCACTTTGATCTCAAACACCTCGTTATTTTTGCAGCTGCTATTTTTATCCACGAGAAAAACTAAACTTTTAAAGGGATTTGGAATCTGTACTGCGTAGCTCAATTTTAAGCCGACATTTTTTTTTCAAGTTTGCGGCTACGTCTGATAGCTTTGATACGTCTTCGATACCCGTAAAATTTTCCTATCGTTCAGAAATTTCAAGTTTGGGATCAGACATGGCCGCCGTTTAAAAAAACAAAATGGCGGACAAAAAGTGAGCTATTTGTTACATGCACTTTCCCTTTGCGCTTAGGAGTTGGAAATGATTCAACAGAAATTTTAGTTCTGATGTCACGTTCTTTTTTATAAACAAACTTGTAGGAGAAGCAAACAATACATTCCATTATTTGTACATACATATTATAAACATATTTTTAAGCGTATTGTTGTTCTGTTGTACTTGGAAAACCGGGAGTTGTGACCATGTGATGATATTTGCAAAGTATCGTCTCCGATCTACTTAATATTTCATAAAATTTGAACATGACTAACATTGACTCAATAAATTTGTTTTCATCTAGACATTATGCAGCTAAGTTAGAACCGCAGACTTCAATAGAACGACAATATGAATAGTACTTACTTGTTCGATTCTTTTTTGAAGTTAATATTAGGTGTCTTCATGACTTAATTTATTAATATACTAAATACTCATTTGCTGGACTGAAATAACATGAGTATTTAGTATATTAATAAATTAAGTCAGTGTGTGTCTTCATGACTTAATTTATTAATATACTAAATACTCATTTGCTGGACTGAAATAACATGAGTAAATATGGAAAAATAATAGTAAGTGCTCGTCACAATTAGGTTGTTTATTATTTGTTAAGGTATTTTGAGAGTAATTTTAAATAAAATCCACTATAGGTAAACCGCTTCATTGAGACTTCGCCTGTGAGGGCACAGGGGTGCGGGGGGAGGTGAGGCGGTGCGGGCGGGTGTATCCGCGCCCCTGTGCCCCGCAGGCGAGGTCTCAATTTCGCGGTATACCTATAGCCGTTTTATTTCATCCGTACTTATACCTTTATTACAAACATATTCAACCTGTTCAATATTTACTTATGTCATGTGATAACCCTGCAAAGCGTTAGACCGTTTAGAATAGTTTTGTTTTTTATATCACTAACTATTCTGTGATACTGAACTGAATATAAAAAAACAGCAATTGTGTATTGAATTTTGCAGTGTATTATTTTGAATTGTATATGACATTAAATATTGTCAATTTTTGTAACCAGAAATACAACACTCATATTGAATTTTAAAATTAATTATGCTAAAAATGTGTCTTTGAAGCAGTCAATTTGTAAAAAAAGTAATACATAAAAATATTTAATAAATGACTTATTATTTTCTGACGATTTTAAGGTACAGAAAAAAGCTACTAATTTATTAGAGCAAGTGATTGGCAGCTTTTGTATATCAGGTATATAATAAACTAATTCGATTCGAATGAACCAATCGTTTCGAAGAATTAATAATATCGTTCGCGTCATCTTTAATTGCACAAACTTAGACTCATTATCGTTATCTTATTTTAACTATAAACAAATGTCAAATAAATATAGTGCATCGAGCCTTTAACAGTTTATTTTCATCTACATTCACTCACGGCCTCATGCCATTTTCCTTGGAATTTCCAAAAAATAATATGATTTATCCTATTAAACCTGAATACACTGTTTTAAATTAACTTGTGATAGTTATCGTTTCTATTATTTTATATGATTAATTTATATATCAGAGTAGAATTTATATATAAGTATTTTATTTATTTATGCCTCGAGCAATTTTCAATAACTACATTTTATACTTGTTACTGCTCGTTGTACGTTTATGACATCTTAAGTAGGTATGTCTATGTACGTGAAAGATTTTACTACTTCTGAATATTTTTTGCGAACAGTCCTCCATTTATTAATTCAAAGTAAAGGAATATAAAAAATGGCCGTTAACTATTATTACATAATTGTCACCTTATGGCTTGAACACATGCTTAATTAAGCTTAGTGTCCCATTGAAGTTAGAGTATTATCAATTCAATAACCTACTATCGCTGCTTTAGTTTAGTCTGACCCTTTTGCTGTACCAACCGTACTTCAGAGGTCGGGGTTAGTTCGTTTATTTAATAAAGCTATTATATTTATTGAGTTTTTACGCACGTTTGTAATAAATTATTAGTTTATTTTCGTTAATAAGCGAAATAACATGTTGTCTAATTTAAGTGCAATAGGAATATTATGACATGTATTTTTTGTTAAACATTGTAATAATCACTAAAATTTTATTTTGTCCAATCTTCTTCAAACTTGTATAGTATTATCAAAGCTGTACTTATATTTTTAAGATATTTAGAATTAATTCGCAAGGAGATGTTTCTTTTGTACCTCACCAATATAAAAGCGAAAAAGCAAAGTAATTTTTCAGCTTATTTTTTTATAAATTTGACTTATTTTCTTATAAATTATATTACATCATAACAACTTATTTCAATCAATGACGTCACGTATTTTAGTAAATAAACTACTCTATTTATAAAATGTGTTTAATTTGTATCTCACAGTGATTATTTCATCTTTAATTTTTACCTGACTTAAACTATTGGCTTAGCTTCTAAACAAAACAACATTGTGTGTGTCTATCTCATAGCCAGCCAGCTATAGCACAGAAAATATAATAGTACCTATAGTAGGTACTAACAAAGCTTTTACTTTGAGTGGGCGATAGATGGCGCGGAGAAGCAGTGAAGATTTGTATGCACCATCAAGGTCACCGCCGCCTAACCACCTTAATATCGCTTGCACCCGCATCGTCTTGTATTTGCAGTGGCGCTCGTTATTAAGTCGTGTGTGCAAGCGATTTTCGTTGCGATTTTTCGATGCGTCTTGCATTGTCAGGTGTTGTAGTACCAGCATTGAAAGGTGGCAGAATAGCAAGTTATATCAATTGTTCTCGAAGTACCTACAAATGATGCGCAACTCGGTGACGACTCAAATAGCGGAATTGAGGCCAAGTCATGAATTCTTTACAATACATAAATGTAATTACACTTTGAGTTTGGCAGTAGTTTTAGCGCCACTTTCTGCTTTCATGTTTAGAGCTCTTGGCGAGGTATAAAGTAGGTTTCTCCTCATTCAATTAGGATCGCCATCTAAGTAAATGAAAGAAGGAATATTTCAAGAATACCTTCATAGAAACTGGGCGGTTGAAAGTTTGAAACTCACTCGTTTCTTATTTTTTCTCTAGTGCGACAAAATAGGGTCTTGTTTAAATAAAAATGTTAATATACTTGGAGTTGGATTTACTAACTACTAAGAAAAAGCGAAGTTAAGTTTCTAAAATCGAAGGTCCTTTATTTCCATGTACTTATACAACTTAGTCTGAAGTATCACATGAATTCGTAATTAAATCGAAATAAACTTCTTATAGATAGGGGGAAGATAAATATTTAAGCTACCTAATTCAATAGTGTCATACACACTACGTACTAACTTGTACACTGAAACATACCACTTTTTGAGATTATTTAATAAATGCCACATTATAATACCTAAATATTACTTTACAACAATTCTTTTCCAAATAAAACATTTTATAACAACGACCTTAAATTAATATTATTGAAGTGCATGATATAATAAATTTGCCACAAAACACTGGTGGTTTTTGTCTAATGTCTGGTTCAGATATTCGGCGAACAAATCGCTTTGCATGCTGGATTGCTGGCTTTATGAGGTCTTTACTGTTTAACTAGCTGGGTGCCCCCAGACCGTAGCGTATTTTATGTAGCCCATGGGACAAGTTATTTAGCTCTATACTGATTTAAAAACAGTATCTCAATTACCTCCGTGTCAATTCTGGGGTTGATATCAAAACATTTGTACCTAACTGAAAGCTTTTTCAAGCAAGCGATTAGTTCGCCGAATATAGGAACCCGACATATAAGTGATATGCATTTCTGTCTAGCTAGCTAGAAAGAATCTTGAAAGTGTTAATATAAGTTTGTAATACGTAGACCTCAAATATTCGACGGACATACCCCTATGTATAGTGCAGAAAAACCAACGACACATGGATAAATATTGTAAACGTGAATGTTGAGAACTGTTTAGTTTCATAGAACAAATTGTCTTCAGGATGGAGCCACTTGACACACAAATAAATTGCGATCACTCGATATAGTGTGCACAAATCAGGGGCCCCTATTTTTGGATCACTCGCGTCACTATAACATGTGATTTTCGTTCGAAAATGAATTAAAATACAAATAAACTCACATAAGACAGGAAGTAGTTACAAAATTGGGTTATTTTTTTAAATCATTGCTTTGTGGGTTTCAATTGATTTTCGTTCGAAAATCGGATATTAACTCGTCAAGTATGTGTAAACGAGACACAATAAAAATTCCATTGTTATGCGGCGCCCGGCTGTCGTTTGATACCTGACTGATTCAAAGCAAGTTACTTGTAATATTGACACGAGTGATTCAAAATAGGGCCGCAGAGCCACCGGCGGTGGCCTTTACGCAATCCGCGTTTATGTTCTTGTAAAAATATACGATGATTTTCCCATAGCGTTGATTTCTATCACTCTGTTATGAATATAGATATTACAATTAATTAATGAGATCTTGATATATTATAACAAGTGCGCATTGCACAAGTAGGTACATATTACCTACACAACTATTTCATTCGGGCAATAGAAATGTTAGGTATGTGTTTGATAGGTAGAATAAAAATACTAATCTATAAGTTGCTATATGTATTTTCGGCTTCTGTCGCCATGCTTACTGAACGCCGCATGTAAGCAGGAGCAAAAAATACCTCTGAGGCCGAAAAGATAGTTAAATCTTACAGAGTGACAAGGCAATAGGCTAGTTTCCACCAAGAAGAAATCACTATTTCGGTATTTAGTATGATATGGAGATGACAAAATAAACAAATTCAGTAATAATTTAAATAGGAATTTACAATATGTTTAATAGTTGAATTTGTCCAAAATTCAAAGTTATCGTGACCGTCACTTTTGTCGTCATAAACAACTCACTGCTCCTGAGGAGACTTGACTTACAAAGTGAAAAACGTTACAGTTCGAGCGATTACGAGGCTCATTTTACTTTTTATTTTTAATCATAGTAAAATGATGTAAACGTTGAATATTTTTTTTAAATAACAAGTTTTTTAATTTAAAATCTTACTAAGACTAACTAGTTTTAAAATTTGGTCAACTAGCCTATTGTACACCAAACTTTTTGTACTCAACAATATCAAGAAACTTCGTAGAAGCTTCTCCTGTAGCCACAAGTTACACAGTCAGTTGGCAAAAAAATATGAATATTCTCATCCTATTTTTAACAAACATCTAGTAATAACAAATAATATTTATTCACAAATATTTCTAAATAATTTACTTTTACTCGTGAATTGGGCTCGTAGTGATGCCACTAATCGTATTATTTAATACATGATACGAAGCACAATAAAAAAATAACGAAACGAAAAACATTGTGGAAATTTTCGTATTGGTAAGAATTTAATCTCTGTAACAAAATTCAATTTATATTTATGTTGATTAATGAGTATGTTATTGAAACACAAGAAGAGTATAAGCTTGTATTATTTATACCCGATGAAAAAATTTACATGCACTTAGTATATTGTAACATATGAGTACGTAACAAGAGGTTCGAAGATCCCATACCATACATTTATACAGGTTGTATCAAAAGGCTATACGACGCGCGCCTAAAACCTTGTATTCAGTACGTGAAAACAAACAAATTGTATACTACCAATGGATCACTGGGAAAATACTTATATTTTTAAGCGTTAAAAATAATCATTTGTAAATAAATGATTATTGCGCGCACCCTGCGTGTGCGCAGAACGAAGGAAGACAGTAGTGTGCGTGCGATACATTGCGCAGTGCACCGTTATCACAAGCAACCGAACTGCTTCGTGAAAACAATTGCTAAAACATAGAGAAGATTTTTGTGAAAAAATAATAACAAAAATACATTTTGACCATCAATGTCTCAGGAACAAGCGTCTCAAATATAGCGTCGAAGAAAACAGTTTTAATTGGTAGAACATGAGGGTTTCAGCTTCGTTAAGCCTTTTGTTACACCCTGTATAAAAACATAAGACTAATTCATGCACATTGAATATTTTGAAATTATTTTAATTTTTAAACAGAAAAGGAAACATTTGTTGTTGACGATGGTAGTTCAAAAACTTTTGCAAAGTGTAACATCAAATGTTTCGATTTATTCATAGAGAAATAAATCAGTGACCACCGTTGCTACAATCAACCATTTTCCACACGGAAGTTCAGAAATAATATTAATACCGTGTAATTCTACTAGCGTAATTATTTGTATAGTTATGCAACTGTATAGTGCCCTTTTATTTATTTCGGCAACGTAAATAAATAAAATACAATACCTAATTATAATCATCAAAATTTTACAACAGAAGACATCATTCCTAGATCATTATTACAATTAACTTGTGGCCTTGAAATGCAATTAAATATACAAGACATAAATTACATAAACATAATAATTCAGTTTTCAGACAGACAAAACAGTTTCAAAAAGTAATATTCATATTTTAAT
Source organism: Pyrausta aurata (assembly GCA_963584085.1). NCBI lineage: Eukaryota > Metazoa > Arthropoda > Insecta > Lepidoptera > Crambidae > Pyrausta > Pyrausta aurata. The sequence continues at coordinate 6,655,518 of OY757251.1, forward strand.
TACATTCATTATTTTATACAAAAGAAATATTCAACCAAAAGGTCAGTAAAGTTTTGAAATAATTTATTTACAATATTATGAGGACATACATTTCTAGTGAATACAAAAATTAAGATTCGCAATGAAACGTTTCACAGCACATGAAATAATCAGACAACAAAACCAGAAGATATAATATTTTCTCTACACATACTTATTGCGATTAGTTATTACTGTTAAATATAAGAACACACAAGCTGGCTACAAAGTAAAGAATACATTGAAAATTGGCAAGTCTAAGCCAGTACAAAACATCAACGTCTTTTCCGTGTTTCCTCTTCGTAAGCACAACAAAATACGAATTCATTATTTTCATCACGATTAATCCGAAAAGGTCAACAATTATGCCATGGACAGAGTCCATATAATTATATTTTTATGTATATTCAGGAACAGTGGTACTAATTATACTATAAATGCACGCAAAACCCCATTTTTAAACCTCTGGTTATCGATAAGCGCATCTCAAGAGTCTGTTGTGACATCAACCATAAACAGTGCAAGTGCAAAAGAGATAAAGATATGCGCTGTCTTTTTTGCAAGTTTATTGCCCCGTCTCACATGAGTCAGCGTTTATCATAACTACAGGTTGTAGCGACAAAACTGTGTCCAACTCCAATCTTGGTACGAGGTTAAAATTTTAGAGTTCATAAATTCAAAAGGCATGCTGATTGAACAGACTTAAATAAACCCAAATCAATCAGGCATCTACTATAGTTTCGATTTACAACATAATACAACATGAACTGTTCTTAGCATGACTGGTTCCCGAGCAAAGAGATTCCCCGAGTGATGCAATGAGTGCCTATGGTACGACGGACGACAGCACGTCAAGCTAAACCCTGCGGTATCTTATGCTGTTGGAATAAGTGCTATTTTTTAGCAAAAATGTAGTCTGATATGTTGGCGACTGTACATTGAAATTAAGTGTGTTTCTTTAAAAATTACTAGTTTTATGTTGGAAGAACTCTAAATTTGTTAATACTTGTAGACTTAAGCACCTTGCATCGTCTACATTTTGCGCAAATACATAACCGGATATTGCTTTTGTAATATTTTTAATGTAATTGTGTAAAGCAAAGGGATACATGTTGATGTTGAAAGTTGGTTACAAAAATTATTTATTAAAAATCTGTGAGGTATCGTAATCGTAATAGTAAAAATCGTAATATTTGAAGCTAAGTAACATGTTTATAATGCGTTGATAATATGCAATAATATACATCCAGCATCAAAAAACAGATGCATAAAATAAACCTCAATGTTTTATACACATTTAAATGTAAGAATTATCACCACTAATTTCACTGTGAGTTGATTATCATTTATCAACATACGTTTTTTTGTTGCGCTTACTTTTTTAATAGAAAACTAAGAACATGACATCTAAATTGAAAAGTAATAATCTAATTTGTTAAATCGTCTAAAAATAAGGCATTACGCGGCTAGTACTTCATTTAAATTCACAAGGCAAATATGTTTCTATGTAAGATTCATTTCATTAATTTCTGTATCGCTTGCTGCCTAAATTTCTGAATGCAGCACGCATGTTCTTTTTCTTCATAACCTCGTCACGAATATGTCGCACATAAGAGTCACTGTCGCCGTACCACTTTCAAAAAGTCGCTTGCACACTTTTTTTTATTTGAAATGGGTTCGCTTTTGTCTCCAGGCTAGACCAGTGGTATAGGCAGAGACGACGATGGAGCAAGCTCACCCAGAAAAAGTCTGTTCACTCTAACTTTGAAAATTTTAGGGTTATAATCCATTGGAAACACTGATGCGGGTAGAGTTCCACATTTTTGCTGTGCGCATTATAAAAGTTGAACAGTACACTGCACAGGAAATGGGCGTTCCACGTCCCTTAAAACAAAAGACGTTGCAGGAGCAAGGCTCTGAAGGTGTAAAGCGACAGTGACTTCGACAGTACTTAGTTACGGATAAAATACCAAATATGGAAAATCACAGAAAATATTGTTATAATCCATTGGAAACACTGATGCGGGTAGAGTTCCACATTTTTGCTGTGCGCATTATAAAAGTTGAACAGTACACTGCACAGGAAATGGGCGTTCCACGTCCCTTAAAACAAAAGACGTTGCAGGAGCAAGGCTCTGAAGGTGTAAAGCGACAGTGACTTCGACAGTACTTAGTTACGGATAAAATACCAAATATGGAAAATCACAGAAAATATTGCTCGATACTAACCCCCTTATTCATAATAACTCAAACGGTCTTTTAAACCTATTATAGGTATAACACTGTTTTGTCTCATTCTTTCTTGGCTCTGTCATCATTTGACAGAAAGTGACAAAACAGTGTGAGCCGTTTGAGTTATTATGAATAAGGGTGTAAGATTTCAAATTTTTAACAGCACGTTCCTACTAGAAGTCATTTGTTACGTATTCACAATTTTTTTTTCTTCTTTGTAGATAAAATATTACTGCGAGCGATAAGTATAAAGAACTGCTCTTATCTTCTTATATTTTTGAGGAACATGAAAGCGATCTATTTGATATCGAGTTGGTATGGTTTGATGGATATACAGCCTTGCCTTTATAGTAGCTCAAGTAATCGGTCATTTTAAATTACTAATTTTCTATGAAAAAAACCTTACAAAAACCATGAGAAATTTCATATGACATAATATTTGGAATGTGTCCATTATTTTTTTTCTGGGTGGTTATTTAGGCATAACCACACAGAAAAAATAATAAAGGTTATATTGGACATGTATGAGCTGAAACGAGAACGCGATTGCCGAGTGAAGTGCAGATTATTATTTTATTTTAGAATATATTCCTATATCTACACGGTATTTTTTTAAAACATGCTACAAATCTACGCTCGCTGTGACGTTTCAAACAACAGTATTATGTATATCTTGTATAAAAAGTCCTTCCATTTGTTAACTTATAAAATACTTCTAATAAATTTAGTATTCGCAGCGAGTATTTCTCGCTATTACTGCGCCATCGGATCAAGTATAAAAACAAGCTCAACTGATACATGCAGAGATTACTTTGGACAACTTGTGTTAGATTACAATAACTAATTTAACTTAATTGTAATTTTTACATGAAAAATATTACACCTAACTGGCTTGCATTCATCCATAGCTCATCTATTCTCACAAGGTTATAGGATAAAACAACAACATTCATTTATTACAGTATCCTAACTAATATATAAAAATTATAATCACATACATGCCACCATTATTTACAGTTCAGTTCATTCTTCACAGTGTTATTACAACTCAAAGCGTATGTACATAAACATGATCAAAAGGATTTAGAGAGCACACAGAGCACATTACCTTCAATGTTTTTATAACCTGTATGCCATGAAAATTCGTTTTAAGAAATCTACCTGTTAGGTCACAGGAATTTACAAATGACTTATTTGTAATATGTACCTTTAGTAAGAGGGCAGCCATATGTAAAGTCAGTTTTTCTTTTATTGACGAATATTGTAAATCAATCTTTCCATAACTTATATAACAATTGCGAATAAATCAATATACAACATTATTTCACTATTAGATTTAAAAACTAGGCTACGCCGCTTGATAAAATCTGACAGCAAGGTTGGTCGCTTGCCTTGCAAACACTCCTCCGCCAATCCGCACTGAGCCCGGTGGAGGCTCATACTACCTCATATTTGAGGTAAGGCCTTTGACCAGCAGTGAGATGCTTACAGGCTAAATTAAATTTTTTTAGATTTAAAAAGATCTGTGTTTAACAATGAATTAACTATGTGGGATGTGAGTTTGATAATTACTTGTTAAACAGGAATGACAATATTATTTACAATATTTGACAAGCGAAGAAAAACGGACTTTAAACGTATGTTTCAATTAACGTCATCTGTTCAGTACGTAACCGTGTCGATCAGCTAAGTAATGCGCCTGTGAACTCTCGGTAAATCATTGTGACATTTCATTATTTCCTATCATATCACTAAATAAGTCTATCTCATTCATGAAATTCATTTGCATCACCTAATAATAAAGCGACAGTAACCATGTTAACATAGGTACCAAAACATCAAACTACACACCGAATAATTAATTATTATAGATATATACAAAAGATCTAAATTTCTACATTGCATTACGTATTTATCAATAAATAACTTAATGTAGAGTCTTAGACCGTTTGGATCTCTTCAAAGCTTTTGAAATCCGCACCCACGGTAGCATAAAGTCTCTGAAAAATTAATAAATGCGTATTAAAAATCAGTATCATAATTAGGTTTCTATCAATAAACGAAAAATCATACAAGTACAGAATGTTTTTGAAGTTTTATATGGAATGTTTAATGTGGAAAATACACATTTTCAAAAGAAGAGTGAATAGGAGAGACATGTCTGGCTATTAAAGGTGGTTCCCATTCATCTGGCAGCTTCAGTCTAGACTCGTTAGAATATGCCGTTGCGGTAGGACAGTTATGTCGGCTGCCATGCCGCCGGGCGATTGAAAGCGCCAAGAAAGAATGAGACAAAACAGTGTAATAGTTAAAACAGGTTTATTAGACTGTTTGCGTTTTTATGAATAAGAGGATTAATAAATAAAAAAAGAACACTCACGAGTCCGGCAAAGCGGGCAGTATCTCGCCAAACGCCATCACTGGCAATGTGTCCGTGATCTCAATGAACCGCACGTCGCGTTGCGGCTGCGGCCACACCGTGAACACGGCGGGCGGGTGCGGCCCGCCACCGCCCCACGGGTCCCGCTGCCGTTGCCGCAGCCGTTCCACGTGCCGTTGCTCGCGGATGCGACGCATGTGCCATCTGGTGGGAGATATAGACAACTTTAATGTGACGAGAAAGGATCTACAATCACCAACCAAAAATAATGTTATCAATTTCCGTTACAAATTTTTTAAAAAGCGGTGACGTCATCGCTACGATGACGTCAATTGTACTGTCCCCCGTCCCAATATAATATAACTCACTAAGATGACATCGTAGTAAGTTATAAGTAATCATATTGGGGACCGGGTACAGTACCAAGGCCAATGTACGGTACGTGACTGAGTAAGATTGAAACAAAATGACAGCGTACATTTTTGTATACCCCGCCCGTGCCAACCCTACTTATATTATACGATATCACATACATACATGGCAAATTGATAACCTCATTTCTTTATTTCTGTTAAAATAAACGTATACTAATCGCTTGTATTTACCTAAGTTGCCGCCTCTCCTCTGCTTCCAACTTTTGATGCCGTTTCTCAAACACCTTGTCATCCAAATTCTCCGTCCCTTCTAAAGTATAACAACTTGTGTACGGCTTTTCCCGCCATCTTGGCACCTGGAAATTAAGTAAATAAGTAATTAATAGTCCACGATATTACAACAGGGCGGTCAATCTCACAAAGCAGACCGCTACAGAGGTAGTGTCTCAACTAAGCCAAATACAAAGAACAAATTGAGAGCGCCCAAAGAAAGTTTGTGCGTTCAATGCACTTTCGATGCTTTCACGCAAATACTTCCTGCGATATTCTGCTTCAAAATTACTCTCTGCTTAAGCTTGATTACTTTGCAGTGATATTTGTTAAAAAAACAGTTATCTTAAAAGATTATTTGTTAGTCCAAAGCTACAAAAAAAATGTCCTATAAAACTTAAAAAGAATAACTCAATTTGTTAAACGTACCTCAACAGTGGAGACTTTGCTGTCCGCCGTTTGGTCTACATCCTCCAACTTGACGTCCGGATCCAATCCGAGATACCACGACACGTCCGGATCGCCCACCAAAGTATGGTACGGCTTATTCGTCAACATACCGGGCAAGGGAGATTTCTTTCCGCGACAGGCCGCTGAAAGATCAGAAACATTTGTTTAAAAAACTATAGTAGTACTGATAGATTAAGGTAAACTATGTGTCTATTTATTTATGGTGCTCGTAGCGCAGTGGTGGCAGCGTTTGGGTAGTAATTACCGAAGTTTAGCAACTTACGGCAGGGTCGTGTTTGGATAGGTGACCATGCCGACCATATAAGTGACGTATATCACGAGCATCTCCGTGCTTCTGAATGCACGTTAAGCAGTTGGTCCCGGCTAATATCGGTTGGTATTAATTAATTGTTAAGCCTAGCGGCTTGATAACATCTGACAGCAAGGTTGGTCGCTTGCCTTGCTAACACCCCTCCACCAATACGCATAATTTGACGCTTTGTGTCGCGCCGTGCAGTGCCGCGCAGCGCCGCGCAAATGCGGTCCGACCTTCAAACTACCTCATACTTGAGGTAAGGCCTTTGTCCAGTGGGACGTTACAGGCTAACTTTACTTTATGTGTCAATTTAATTCTCAGAAAATTACATGGTTTTAATACATTGTCCAGTCGCAGTACTACACAAACTTACATCACAGGTACTAGGTCTGTTTAACCAACCATTGCTATGGGAAGCACCGATCGATGCCTTGCTATTTTTAACCCACGACGCAAAAAGAGAGGGGTGTTATAGGTTTAACGTGTCTTTTTGTGTATCTGTCTGCGGTATCGTAGCTCCCGAACGAATGAACCGATTTCATTGTCTTTTTGTGTCATAGCATTTTATCTCGAGCGCTCTTAATCACGTTTTATGGAAATCTGATAAGCCATTTTTTTTATTTGCGACAGGGGTTCTTTAATTTCAAATTTAATGTTATAATTATAAGGCAAAGCAACACCCATTTTCGTCGTATAGTAGTAGTATAGAGGCATCTTAGGACAAAATAGTCGCTATTTAGCTTAGTTATTAACAAAAATATTGAGGTACTTGTTAATATTTTACCTTTCCCTTTAATCAATTTAGGTTTCGGCCCAACCCCAGGCATCTTCTGGGCGTTTTGATTCTTCATATTTTTCCCCAGCCCCGTCGTCGACAGGGCACGTTTTCTGCCGCGTTTGCCATCATTCATGTCTCCCGGTTCACCCTGGAACCACCAATAACTCGTATTAAAATCTAGAAAATACACTCGTCTTAAGAAACCTTTTGGAAATGGTACTTACGCCTAAAAGATTCGAGCCAATCAGACTGTTAGTCCGACCTCTTTTTTTTGACTTTTCCGTTTTATCAGCATTATAATCCGTGGAGTTCAAACTGTCCAAATGCAACGGCGACCCCGGCGAGAACAGCTCTTGAAACTCTACAGACTCCAACGAAGGCAGAATATTCGACGCTAAATTATTAGGGTTCTCTCCATAGGAGAAATCACATAAACTCGTTTCGTTCCCTGGCTTGTTCGGATTGTACATCCGCCAGTCTATCTGGGGTTCCGTTTTCACTAAATCTAAGTCTGGCTCCTCCACTATCATTGTTTTCACTTCTTTCTTTATATCTGAAGGGTGGACATACGTGCTTGGCAAGGTATACCTGTCCATTTTCATTTTATTTGAAACCTTAACATTAGCGTCGGCGGGGTCGTATATGCGTCTCGATGTGCTCTCGCCGGTGCCGTCGGAGCATATCTTCATTCTGCCGTGGTTGGTTTTTTGTAACATAAGCTTCGGTATAGGCGACTGCTCTCTTAGGTCAGCTTCTCCCAACTGATAGGGGTCTTCCCCGGTGGGTGTAGTGTCTATCAGCTGTAGCCTGTCTGATAAAGACCCCGTGAATTGAGACGTCCTCTTGTTTATAGCATTTCTAGACTTACCATAAGTATTTATCATTTTTGATTTCTTATTCAAACTAAATGATCCGCCGAAGTGTTTATCATCATCAAATATTTTACCTGAAAAATATAATTGCAAAGTTAGACAAGTTTCTAGTAATTATGCCAAGAACAATTTACAGAATAGAAACTTACTGCTTTCAGGCATTTCTATCTTAGTACCAGGACTTTTTGACATCCTACTCAAACTGCCTATCCCTGACGATGTTCTTCTTCTGTTTCTCTGTATTCTTTGGATGACTGGATTACCACTGAAAGGATTAACTTCAAAATCATGATGTCGATAAAGTAAACTAATTCATTCTATTAATACTGGCTAATGAGGGATAAAAGGCCGAGTTACATATCAAGGTCTAATCTAGGCAGAAGAAAATTATGATATAATAATAACACAAAAAATTAAGAAATAAGTACATAAACATATTTACCTATTTGAAGTCACAGTATACAAAGCGTCAGAACGAGGTTCAGTCTTTAATTCTTTCTTGACAAAAGAACGCTTACTTTCAATCATTGTAAAATTGTCACAGCTTATATTACTATCCAGAATAGATGAGACTCCTAGGTCTCCTTGCAAGTAACTTGTCACGTCTGTAAAATAGGTTTGATAACTTAGCAATACAAAAAGAGGTTCGTTTATTTTAAAAAAAAAGTATTTTTTTACTTGGATATCAATATGAGAGTCAAGTTCAGTCGTTTTTTATAGAGAAAAAAGCATGCCACCAACATAAGCTACTTTATTAACTAAAGAAGTCAGTTAATCTAAATATAATATGGTAATAACAAATCACCGGATGCAGAAGCAATTTCATAACTATTTATGATTAAATTAAAATTAATAGAAATTATTTACCCTCTGTGCCTCTGCCAATTTCAAACGAATCTTGTCCAAACGTTTTACTTTTATTCAAATCACTATCAAATAGAAATGAGTTTGTTCTATTATCCGGCAACAGTAGCTCGGTAAAACTATTCAGCATTATCTGAAAATTGAAATCAAGCATTATTAATGTACAACAAGATATAATCATGACAGTAAAATGTTGGGTAAAATAATCATTATGCATAGTCAATCTATTACTGCGGAAATAATGATGTAATGGGTTGAGAGCATTTTATACATATACTTCTGCATAATGTGTGCTATTGAAGAAATAGAAAAACAATAAAGTTATAGTGAGAAATAAAGTATGGGTAAAGCGCTTCATTGAGACTTCGCCTGCGGGGCACATGGGCGCGGGGGGAGGCGATAGCGGGTCGCGCAAGAGATGCGGGCGGCGCGGAATTACCCGCCCGCGCCGCTGACTTAACGCGCTTTCGGCTCGCATCCCTGTGGCCTGCAGGCGAGGTCTCAATTTCGCGGTCTACCTATAAAATCTATATCTTATCTAACCCGAATTGCTATTCCCGTATTAAACTTTCTCAAACTTCAACTATTCAAAATCTAGATGGAGTTTGTGAACGTAGATAATATGGAGGAGATGACATTATTATAGTAAGTGCATCTATCTAATACCTTCAAATGAGCAATACTTGTTTGTATACTTGCGCCTGGGCAGTTCATGAAACGCCAGCATGGCCGAAGAAATGGCTTAAAACGTCAACTAGCCAAGTTATTGGATGCAACGTTTAGCCAGATGACTAAATTTTGTGTAGTCAATTAGTTAAATTTTATATTGACGAATTTGTATTGTTTGGTATAGGTGAAATGTAATCCAAGTTATTAAAAAAAGAAATTAGACCTGCCTGTATGCAAAATCTTTTAGTTTGATTAGAATATTTAAAACATTTGTGAGTCAAATGTCGCAGGTACATACCTGTGCAGGGGGACCAGGCTCCGCCTTCACAACAGTGGAGGTGACCGGGGGCAGCGCGGGCGCGGGCGGGGGCAGCCCTCCTGAGGGGACGTGCACAAGCGGAGGGGGGTTCGAGCTGTGTCTCTGACTAACTCCGCTTGCTCTTCTATTCAGTTTACTTTTCAGCTGCAACCCAATAGTTTACCATTCAATATTTTTTGATAAAAACAAGGTCAAGTACGCTTTGTAGCTACTACACATAACAGATAAAAAGACACTGAAATTAACAGATGCAATAAAAAAATCATCTTACCTAATTAGGATACTCATTCAATGAATATCATAATAATAAAACAAATAAGTTGTTCATGCAAAATATCAATTCGCACTGCCAAACTGTGATTTCACTTCTAACAATTAAGACTAAAAATAATACTTCCCTTTCCAACATTTTAATCATCGATAATATAGGAGGTGGTAGAAAATGTGATGAGAAGTATGCAAGTAAGCAAACAATGTGCCTACTAGAATAACAACAATGCACTCAATATTGTGAATAATGTGTTGTGAAGTATTGTTTTTATATCAAAACTACATTTACTAACTAATAATATAAATTTGCATGTAAATATTGCCAACTTTATGTACACTACACCCACCGCAATTTATGCAACAAGTAATAGTTTATTTAGAGTTCGCTTCCGCTTGTATATTCTTCATGTGGGTCATGGATATTATAACTTTTTTTACAATGGGATGGATAAAATGGATTTCATTACAATTCTTACTTTTGGATTCAAATATTTTAGTCAGTTAATGCAGCAAAATTAATTTAAATTAAGATTAATTTGGTCGCTAGGAGGTATAGAGATAAAACAATTATAAAAGTATTACTGGGACAAAACAAACACACATTTTATTTTAACATTCGCTTTAGATCAAATTGACAAAGCTATGGTTCAAAGACTTTTCTCCTAGCAAAATGCCATGCACTTAATAGATGAATAATAAGTCTTATAACCTAAATGTATTTTTAATTATTTAAATAAAAAGTCTTTATTTAGTTATTGAATAATCATACTATTAAAAATATGGATATTAATATAGATCTCTGCAAAAGTGATATGACTGAAAATCAAGTAATATCATTCGCTTTGCTTACATATTTTATTCATATTAGAAAGTGTTTTTGCAAGAAGTAACTTTTAAAATACTATACAAAAATTGTGTTACACATGGGAATACGTAAATAATTATAAGTTTAAACAAAAAAAATACCAATAACATTAAATGTTGGTTTTATAGTGCATTAGCAATTAGCATAGAACTAACAAATTTTGAGGTTATAATTACACAATTTACTAATTGTACCTAGTGAAATGTTAGGATGAATTTATTAATGAATGAACATACAAAATAAAATCAAATGTTAATGTTTAAGTTATTTTTTATAGTGGGCACTATAATACATGCAGAAGCTTTATGAATCTGTGCATTTTATTATAGGTACATTGCATAAATATAATATTTCAAATAGGCTTACCTATTCTATAAACATAGTTCATTCATCATTTTTGACAGCTTTCGGCTATTTAGTTCATTGGTGTAAAAACAAACAATATATAGATAGCACCACCAACAAACAAATAAACATACATTTACTTCATACAAATATCTGAATAGCAGTGCAATCACATAAAACCTACCACACATCTAACATTCATTATGTCCAATTGCGAAATGTCAGATATTTCAAGTACCTAAATAAACAGTTATAATTTGAGCTAACTTTGGGTTAAATTATGATTCTGAGACAAAATGAGACAAAATACATAAACTCTGGATTGTGCAAGTGGGTTTTTGTAAACAATAACTTGCAAATCTTAATTTTTTAACGCCCAATAACCATTTTTTAAACAATAATACTACAGCTGTCAAGCAAGATTGTTGTCTATAACAACAACAACAATATACAATGAATAGTAGTAACATCTACAATTACCAACAGTTTTTGCCACACAGACACATATAGGCATTATCTGATTACCAATGAATGACGTCCCTAACAAAACACATTTAAAAACACATTCTCACACAATTTTAAGCAGTTAATAAGTATAAAAGACAAACTTACTGCATCATTTTCCTGTTTCAAGGCTTGATACAATTTTTCCCTTTTAGTTATGAGTTCGTTTTGTTGTTGAATCAAATCTAAATGATAAATGAGGAGATCCTTCAATCTCTTATTTTGGTTTTCAGATGCAGCCAGCTGGCCTGTGAGTCTGCTGATCTCCGAGCTGGAGCTCACTACAAGATCTTTGTCTTCAGATACTACACAGTGAGTGGAGATTTCGACTTCTTTATCGAGCTGAAGCGCCTGTCTGCGATCTGAACTTTCAGAGTGACACGCGTAAATGTGATCAAAAGGGAAACTCAGCAAGCCGTCCTTTGCGTCCAATTGGTTCAATGTCGACAGATCCGTCGAGAAATTCACCAAATTTGTTTCATTTACACTACTGCGACTGTTCATTTTTATGGGGAACCACTCTTTGGTCGCTTACGACGAGCCTGCCGGCTGTCAAAAACTAACAAACCGACACTGCACTTGTTCGTAACATTACAATTTCATTGATTAACCGTTTCACTATACACATTTAAACACTAGTAAAATTACGTTCAATAAATTTCGGCATTACATTGTCAAAAAAACAGCGACAAATCTACGTATTCCTCTATTCTGACATTTCTTTCACGCACATGCAAAATGATAAAAGACGCATATTAACTATGCAGTAGTTCCGACCACTAATATTTTTTACAAATTCGATTCTAAGGCGAATCATTTGTGTAATTATATTATAGAATTGTTATAATCAGTTTATCCACTTCAGATTATGCTGGGATTTTGTGTAAACGGACTAAAAACTATGAAAATTTCATCAACTAGCGTCAAGGCGTCAACCGTAGACATTTCCCACCTTTTTTTTTGTTTGTCAAACACAGCACAGTGCTGCGACATGGGGCACTTCAAACACAACCAGGTTCAACGACATATTTCTGTATGGTCTATGGATTTGCTGGCTGGGGCAAATTGTATATTTTAATTAAATTTTACCGACTTCAAGGAAAAAGAGGTAATATTCTGTTACATACAAAACTACAATGTTCGAGGCTAAGCTGTGGTTGGAAAGCAAGCAAAGTGTATATAAATCACTATTCACTTTTATTAATCAGTAATCACATAGTAGCATTGGTTGATCTGTAGTAGTGTGAAATTGTACATACACATGGTTATTATGACAAATATTGAATCAGTAATTATAATTGGAGTGTTAATGCTCGCTTTGCTAATTTTTATACTCAAAGATTTGAATGGATTTCATCAGCAGCACAGCATTTAATGGGTTCTCCACCCACCACGCTACCCGGAGGCAAACCCTAACACAGATTCCAAAAATTACGATCGGTTAGAAGACTAAAATTATAGAGTGGATTAAAGGATCCGTGCATTGAGGATGTAGTAATCACTCAATTAGTCAGCAGTGTCAACTCAGTATGGTCTTGGTCACTGGTGCACGGGTAGTACTAGTCTACCACTACACCCGTGCGCAACTTGCGTGCACACTGGTATGTAATGCCGGAGGCAACAAGCACGATGTACAAAATTGCACATTGTACTTTTTGCCTCCGGCTTTATGGCACTGAAAAAAAACTGTTGGCTTGGCTGTATGACTAGATCCGAGGCCATTCAACTAACAAAAACTGGGCAGCTGTGTTATTGTGGCGGGAAAATTTAAAGAGATTGTACATAATTTGTTTAAGTATCCTCTAAATTATTTTAAATACCTAATGATTTAATTTTTGATCATGTAGCAAACGAATTAAAATAGCCACGTGCATACCTAATATTAAGAAGATAATAAAGTTATGTCATCTTCGTATTGTGCTTGGCCTGTTCATGAACCTTAAACTAGAACAAATTGACGATTATGCCGATTATGATGCAAAAGAGTCAGTTAGTGCTTTTTACATTTCAATATTTTGACGTTAATTAAATAACATTAAAAGGATTAAGTAATATTAGCCATATGAACTTATACTAGGTACTTACACTTTACAATTAACATATATTTAAACTTGAGGATGTTTTAAATAAAAACCTACAGGTAGCTGGAATTATAAGTAGCATAGCTAGGGAGAGAGAGAAACCTAGCTTTTGTTGTTCAATTCTTTTTATTCTACATCAGAAATCGGAATGAATATTTAAATAGAGTTTAACATGGAATATCTTGAGAAACAACTTTGGGTGCACTTTGAAAGCAAAGCAAAGTAAGTAAGGAAAGTATAAATCATCTTTCTGATATATAAAAATAATTATTTACCTTGAGTCCCAAACTGAAATAGTTACTTTCATTATTCCCCAAGATCCTTATCATAAAATGAAGGGAAATGGGATTGGCGTTTATTGGCGGTGTGCCAATCCCACACTACATAACGCTGAACGTAACCGTGAAAATAAACTTCTATGAATACATTTTCACGGTTTAAACAGACAAGAATCAGTACGCGTTCGATGTTTGGTACGTTCGCTGTTTTTGTCATCGATAAAAAAACAAAGTTTGTATTTTATTCTTCTGTCGCGATCACGCTAAACTGGCGCATCAATTTTGGATATCGTATCACCCACCGACTGGTAAGTCTGGTAAAGAAGCACAATTTAACGAACCAAATAAAAAGATTTACTCATACTTAAACATGACGGCGACAATAAGTAATAAATAATGTCCTATATTATAATTGTCAACAGTTAGCTTTTTATCTTCATAGCATTAAAAGATTGGTAAAAATATCTCGAATGCCTTCTATTCGTAGCAATGCCATTTGGAGCTACCAAAATTTCAACCAAATAGCGTTTGTGGGTGGAGGTGGTTACATTACCACCTATATCTCTTGTATGTACCTACAAGATTCCAAAAATATACGATATTGAATGTTCGGTGTTGTCGGAATTCAGTATTCAAATATGTTAACACAAGCTCGAAAAGGGCACGTAGCAAGTGGAAAAACACACGAGAATCAACGGTTGGTATTATGAATGAGTTTGGATCGATACCATACTTTTTAAGGTTTGATTAAGTATCTGTGTGCCAACTTTTGATTTTTGCTCTCATAGGAAACAAACACACATCCAGCGGTGATGAAACACCCCCAATACCAGAAGAAGAACTTGAACAGCAGAAAATTGAACATGAAAAACAAATGCAAAAGGTAGGTTTCTGAAGTGAAGTTAAAATCACAACATGTCCAAAAATGTTTTACTCTCCATGTTTAATTTTATGAAATGTATATTTTTAGGTAAATTGGGCTAACATCGAATCACCGAATGCAGCTTTTATACCAATATTTTCGCGACCCCGCGGATAAAAGAGTTACATTTACATCCCCAGCCATTATCCCAAAATGTACTTAACACGTTCCGGGACAGTGAACGCCTGTAGGCGTGAAAACAATAAAACATCTATTGTGTCTGGAGTAGTGTCCCGGAACGTGTTAAGTACTTATTCGTACTTTCTAATCTTAGAATCAGTGGTTTCATTCTAGATTGCTAATCTGCTACCACGGACCACCGTACAAATTATGATAAATAATTTAAAAATATTCCGAATCATCGCGAACGTGTTGTCATAAGATGCATAAGTACCTACTTATGTGCCTATAAATATACTCTTAGCACCATAACACCACGTGCAAATTTTTTAGACTTTGCATCAATGCAATTTTCATGAAGTCAAATCGAAGTTTATTTCTGGACGAAAAGAGGATAAACAGGATGAAATAATATTTATCATTGAGAACGGCTGCCTTAGATATTTTCAATCTTTAGGAAAAAGAATGCCAGGCGAGAGAAGCCGAGGAGGTCAGGCAACTGGACATAGAACTATTACATCAACGAGCTATCGAGGCTGAAGAGGAACAGAAGCGCGAGGTAGGTACCATAGAAGGCTAGCCGACGAAACTCAGATGACACTAACCCATGATCGAAACGGTCAGCTAAAATATGGCGTTCGTTTTTTGATTAAACAGAATCTAAAGCAGGTAAGTTACTTTAAGTAAAGATCGCCATAACCTCCGTACTTAATAATTTCGATAAAAACAAAAAATAATCAGATTCAACTATTTTAAGATACCAACATTAGGAATGAATAAATAATAAAAAATACAGATAACATGATTAAATCATGATACTGTTTATTTAAAATCTCCTTCGGATATTTAATATTTTTGAGGTTTATCACATAAGGCAAATTATTCATCCGATGGTGTCCTCGACACGGACGCTTTAATTTAGGGTGTGTTTATTACAATGCACTTCGCGAAGTATTTTTTTTTGTCAAAAGGAATATTTTTTTCTCAGATAGCAGAAGCGGTAGAAGAGCTTCGGGGCATGAACACCTCATGGTCCCACCACAGGCTCTGCGATTTACAGCGTCAAGCCGCCAGGTGGCGACACAGCCGACCGTCTATACCGGACACCAGTAAACATTACAGGGCAAGTCATTTTAATACGATTTTCAAAACACTGAAAGGTTAAATGAAAATAAGTTTATAAACTACCAACCATGGTGAGGTTATAGTCAAAATGTCCTGGTTTCTTAATTATTAGAATAGAATATAATAATTATTTATTTGACACACACAAAGATAAAAAAATACAAAGACAGAAGGGAAAAAAAACTTAAATTAAAAAGTTGTGTGCCAAAAAGGTCCCCGCTCAGTATAAGTCGCGGCAGCAGATGACAAGCAATTAATGATTAATAATTAATGAATTTGATCTGTCAGATATTTAAGTAAATGAAATTAATCTCGATTTTCTCCTTGAGAAGGACTCAACGTTCCGTTATTTGTAAACTTTGAAGAAGGATATTTTTACGTGTGGGTAATGGAAAGCCTCAAAGATTTAGGCGACATGAAAGCGTAGGAGCAACTTGTTTTGAAACTTAAGAACATAGGTGTCTAGACTATGCGATGACATTGTCAACGATGTTAGTCCAGCATAAATAGATAATATGATTCAATGGACAGAAAATTACTCCAGTGAATATAATATTTCGCCCATTAGTTACATTATCTCGTTCCCAGACATCAATGTCTGTCGATCAACTAGAAAACAAAGAAGGCTATTGATTACAAAAAGAACTCTACCACTTACCTGTGATACCCTTTGATTAAAGTAAAATAGCGGAAGATAGGTGACGCGCCACTCGAACGTGAACCGCTTAAATCAGGCCCCCGTCGCCTAATTGCGTCCAGTTACAATCGGGATTGCGTGCGCGGATGACATACGTAAGACGTGTGACGTGAGGAGAAAAATATTATTTTTTCGGGTTAAACGTAACCAAAATGCCTTCGTGTGCTTTCATACGTTGCCCAAACCATTCTAAAAGGAAAAACTAATCGCATGGAATCACATTTCACTCGTAAGTACACGAAAACTTTAATTTCTAAATTTATTTGTAAACGCAGTCTTTTTTTGACAGCAATTTTTCAGGGTGAGATAGAAATATACGATTCATTGATGTGCGACCAGTTAGGTATGATGATGATTGACGACATATAACGCAACAAATGCTGCTTGTTGAGATTTGTCTACACGGTACCGTTAGCATAAAATGTCGATCATAATAAATTTATATAATTTAACTTTTACCTGATATTGATTGTTGCTTCTTGATTAATTTTTGTAAAATAGTATTCAACTTCAATAATGTAAACAATAAAATAATTATGTACTCAAGTTTGTAACAAAAATGACTGTATTAACGTGAAGCTTTTTTTAAATACGCACCTAATCTGTATAATTGCAGGTCTCTTACGGATACATCGTTGCGTGACGTCAGCGCCATCTATTCATCATGTCAAATGCAGCGGGCCAAGTAGTTATTCATTACAAAATAAATTAAACTTGGAAATCATTAATTGGAAAAATCATGTTTTAACAATAAATATTTAAAAATAAACCTATATTTTGTTTTATTTTTGGTAACCCTACTCACGCCAAACATCACTCGACATTTCAAATAGTAAAGTAATAATAACAAGTAATTTATTAGTTTTCACAAAAAAAAAATGGAACACAATTTCGATCCGATTTGTCTGCTGACGCTTCTTGATTCTTATTGCAAGGAGACGTCAACGTGACAAGAGACATCTCAAAGCGCGCGTTTGTTTCGCTCGCACTACCGTCGTAAGAAATGGGTTTGTCTCTGTCGTCAGTAGCGTAAAGTTACACAGCTGTGTGGGTATCTTGTATGTAGTAGTGAGTAGTGCCATTTTTTAGCTGACAATTAGTATGACATGCCGTATCTTCCGCTATTTTACTTTAATCAAAGGTGATACCTAAATAAACATTGTAAAAGAAGAGACACCCGTCAACGAAACAAACTAATTAGTTTTTTTTTGTACAAAATAAACAGTAAAAAGTAACTGGGAACAAAATGGACATAAACCTAGAGATTGAGATTCAAATGGGTTCTTAAAGTATTGCGGGCTAACAACACAAAATATATAACAGTCCATATTGTGAGACTTGTACATAATAATCTTTGGTTCGGAACTGCAACGTAAAATTCGTTTTATTGACGTACGATTAAAAAGAATTCCAGCCTTCGTACACTTTTTTTAATATGGATAATGAAAAATGTTTCCTCACAGAGCGTTCTGAAGAAAGCTTGTAGCGCTCAACTGACCAAACCTCAATCGACCCAAAGCATTAGCGAAGAAGACGGCATATTCATCAATTTGTCCCGCCTCGGTTCTTGCAGAGGTATGTACTGTTGTTTAATTCAAGAAAATTACAAAACTAAATCACGGACGTGAAGAAAATAATGCGAAGCTGCTAACAAAAAGGCTTGCAGATACGATGATTCAAAGCGCTTAATTCTACTGTCTTCCACTTTGATGATGAAGCAAATAAAACATGCCGAAAAAGCTTACATAAATAACTCTAATGAGAAAAGTAAATGCAACTTTCAGCTAATTAATTTGCCTTTGTAATAACATGGTGTTGAGGTCTCAAATGATTAATAAAATACTAAATATGTAAAGTGTCGTAACTATTCAATAATATTATATAACTATTCAGTCCATAAAGTGTCGTTAGGCAGGTAATTTAAAATCGGATGCAATTCACTTGATTTATTTGAGAACACGAAAACACATCAATAAATTTCGATAAATATAAGCTCATCGAAACATTACACAATCACATTGATTTTATTTTTTATATTATTCCTAAGTTAAATAGCGCAAAGTGTTAACATTAAGTAGCCTATCAATTTAACCATCACATAATAGGAACGTAATATACTAACTATAAATTCAGACAAAAACATTATTTTTACACATACCATTTACATTTACTGACATCAATATTATTGTAAGCAACCCATAAAACAACAATTGAAAATTAACATATCATAAAAAATTTGATTGTTAAGTGTTCACTGGAAAACATTTGACCTTTAAAGATTCTACATTACAATATAGCTACATTAGTTTTCCATAGAATACTAAAGTAATTACGAACGTATTCATTACGTTTCAGTAAATAATTAGGTATTATAGGAGATTGTCCACCATGGGGGCAAATTATGTCTTAGGGCACGGTCGCCATTTTGAATCTCGAGCGCACTCGAGCGTTACCGTGGCGTTACGGAAGATTAAAAAGTTAACTCCGTCGCTTGTAGAGGAGGTTAGGTATAGGTCAAATTATTTTAAGTGATAATATTTTAACAGTCTTTGAAAAATCGAGATTTCATTTTTATTATTTTTTTAGCAAGGACACTATCATTTTTTCAAAACATCACCCTGACAATTTAAAAAGTTATTTACTCCATCGGCTTCGCCTCTCTCAATCGAATTCCCAAACCTTCTTTTTCTCTAAGCTAAACCTTAATTAATAAAAAAATAAAATCTGAAAAAAATAATTACCTTAGTCTCCAATTTTCTCAAAAACTAGCGGATAAAACCTCATAGTGTTTTCTACAAAAAATGATTAATTTATTCTGAATCAGCCCTTTAAATAAGTATTATCACTTAAAACGAGGTGACCTTACATTTATACGTGAAAAAGGAAGACACTTTTTTCCTCGAGATGAACTCAGTTTATCACACCTACTAATTAAATAGAAATATAATTAGAAAGATATTAGTAACTAAATAAGAGAATGTATCCACCTTTGTGGTATGATAGAATTAAATTAATGGACTATTGTGTCTGTTTCGCATTATTTTACTGAACCTAGCTTTCAAATATGCTTTCAAATACACTGTAAATTTTTCTTTTCTTTCTTTAGCGGGTAGCCAATTTGATTTTCAATTTTTTTGTTGGCTTTGATGCATGCCAAGCTCTGCACTACCATGCAAACGAAATCTTGTTCCAAATTCAAATCTAATTTAGATATTTACTAACAGTTGCAGAGCTATTTAAATGTAACAGAGAATAATCATTTGGTTTCCATACATGTTTTAGATTCCTACTTATTATGGAAAATTTAACCTAACTTCTTGAAAGCATTTACAGTAAAATAGGCATAAGGTGGCCCATTTGGTCGATAGTAGTACTACTTCCAAAGTAAAGAATTTTCACATACATTATACATATGTACCATAAAACAAAAAGTTTATCGTCCCTTGGAATTGTGAACTTTGCCGAACAGGTGGTATGAAAAGTAGCTTTATTAC
Source organism: Pyrausta aurata (assembly GCA_963584085.1). Classification (NCBI taxonomy): domain Eukaryota; kingdom Metazoa; phylum Arthropoda; class Insecta; order Lepidoptera; family Crambidae; genus Pyrausta; species Pyrausta aurata. Next base: position 6,675,761 of record OY757251.1, read on the forward strand.
ACTACCCTGACCACTTAACGTTAAAATTACCTTAAACTTAACCAAGTTTCACTAGCTAGTTCACTAACAAGGTAGGAATTAAACCTACTACATAAGAAGCTAAGTAAGTAAATCGCAATAAAAATACAAAATTCCTAAACATATCACAATATTACTAAATAGTTAGTGAAACAGGGTTGGATGAAAAAAAAATATCTACTTCATACGGTTTTTTAAACCGTCCTGTTTAACAAACATTTTAAAAACATAGGCATCACTTCGTCTGCAACATTTACAACACATCCGTATAAGTTAGTAAGTTAGTTATTATAGCAATATTAATATTATTATAGTTATACTAAAAGAGAAATGTAAAAGAAAATTCGGGGCTTATAATTATTTTTGTTACGTACATAAATTCACAAAATAAGCCTCTTGAATTTAGACTAGGGTATAAATAGTAACATTAGTAAAATGGTATCGCAAAAGCATCAGTCAGAATTTTCTTAAACCCTGATTACCATTTACAACAGGAAAGAGGAAATTAGGCAATTTATATACAGGGCTGTTCTGAAATAGGAGCAAAAATTTTAAATATAGACCCCAAAGCAACCATTGCAGTAATTCATTGTAAATGGTTTTTATTTATTATGTATTTTTTAAATATTATTTATTTATTAAAAATTAATGTAGGTATTGTTATTTTCTAACTGATATTTAGCTATTTGGAGGAAATATGTTTAACTTCGATTTACTACCAATACTTAAATCTCTGAGTTATATAATTTTAGAGCACTATGACAAGGAGGCCGATTCTCGCATGATCGAACTTATTTAGTGTGGTAATCGATTACGAGTATCACTGTTTTACCGGAATAAATCAAGTAATATATCCACGTAAAAAAAACTACCGCACGAAAGAAATCAAAATGCACAGAAATTGTGACCCGAATAAAGCAATAACTGTATTTTATTTGAAAAAGAAAATTCGATCTGTGAACTTTTTTCGTATACGAACTGCACGAGAATTGGCCTCCAGGTCAAGGTAACTACTCTGTAGAATCATTGATTAATTTTTTTGCTCCTGTTACAGGTCACACGCTGTATAAATATGGATGTAAAAAAATTAATAAAAGTATTAGATATTTCATAAATGTTGGCAATTATATATTTTTTGTATTTATGAGTTTCATTTTGAAATACTAATTTGACTTTAAAATATCGTTACTTAGTTCGTTCAGTACTTTTCCATAATTTGCACCGACAAGTATTTTACTCGAATAATTGACTCATTCTTTTCTATCCATAATTTTAAATTCGATGAATTTTAAATTCGTAAATAAGTTAACTAGGTGAATAATATCTATTCAATATCTTAGCACCGTAACATGCTTGCGAACAGTTAAAAATAACTAATATATTTTTTTCTGTTAATAATAAGTAAAAAACTATTATACTTATCAAAATAGTTTTAACAATGTATAAGAAAATTATCATAAAATAAACAAGTTATTTAGAAAAGTAGGTACTGTAAGTAAGGATTAAGTAGCTATGTACTTTCAATTAAGTCCTTATTCGTTCTGAGCAATTGGTAGATAATAAACATTTGGAGCCCTATTTTTGAATCACTCGCTTCATGACGGCGAGTGATTTTCGTTCGTTAACGAGTTATTTTCGTTGACTTGAAATTTCATCTTCGAACGAAAATCACTCGCCATCTTGAAGGGCCCTTGGTCCACAAATTTAAACATATCGCGCTAAAACGGGTATACTCCCTTGAATGTAAAGTTTGGGGAATGTTGGATAACCTAGGGAAAATAACCTAAAGTTTGTACACATCTATAAACGCATCTTGCGTTTTGCACACATGTGCCAACAGAGATCACTAATCTAAGATCTAACATCTAAGTTTATATTTTTAACACATAGAAGCGCATACCGGCTTGCCTAACTGTAACATTAATACACATTCGAACACATTCAATTAGAAGTACTTATTGAGTGATGGTGTGACAATAACATGAAGTGGCGCAAATAAAAGATGAATGAATGAAAACCCGTCAAAAACGAATTCTGTTTTGGACGGTAGATTAAAAATAATCACATTTATTTTTAACAGTTTACGTACTTACTTTTTTCTTCCAGCATAATTTCGGCCTGCGTTTTCTTGCTTTTTTTTCCTGGAAGAGGGAAATAGATGATCAAAATAGTTACTCTTTTTAAAAATATATTTCTTGACACATAGAGCAAGTAGTGTACTTACTTCAGCTTTAGCCTTTATATTTGAGGACTTGTCCACTGATTTTCCCTTGTTGCGATTTGCCTGCAATTCAATAATAAGTAAAGATGATATACCTTAGTTTTTTAAATACCTATTACTTTCTACAAGCTACTTTACTTTATACGTTTTCTATATGAATACCTTGGTTGGACGAGATTTGCGAGCTGCTCCTTGAGATTCTTCGATGCACTGTAAAAATATTTCAATGTTAAAATAACTAATCTACGAGTTATATTACGAATTATTATTTAAATGAGCTTCAGTAAAATTCTCAAATTGAGAGTGTGTTTTGTGTAGACATATCGTACAAAAAGTTCAAATTTTCGAGCGATCTTATCGAGCTTTAAGACTTAGAAAAATTTATTTGCACTCAGAGAAGTGAACTTTAGTTGAAGAGACTTTTATGACCAGACTTCCCATGTCGCACAAATTAATCAAGATCGGTTTTATGCTATAACTTGAAGCGCTTACATTTTAGAGAGCTGCAAATTGAGAGGGTAAATACTATATAATCCATGTGGACCCTAACTAAAACTATTATATATTCTGTGCCCAAACACCAAAAACAAAATATGAAAAATGCAGATTTACCGCAAATGTTGCAATTTTGACAGCAACTTACAACTGGCCAATAATTACAATAATATAAATCGGACGAATTAAAAAACTGTTGTTTTATTTTTATGGTAATAATGTAGGGAAAGTACTCTATTACCGTTGGCTTGGATTCTTCTAACGGGGACTTTGTTTGTATCGGTGTTTCTTTTTCAGGGTGCTTGTTTCGCACTGATAATGGGAGATCCATTTCGTCAGAAGTACTATTATGTTTTTTATTTTTCATTAACTTCTTGTTTCTTTTCCCTTTCTGAAACATAGAGAAGGTAAAATGCGTTATTAATAATTATATAACACTGTATACCTAGTAGAGATGCTACATTAATATGTGTTTTTACGAATATATATATATTTTCTAACTTCTCAATAAATCATATCTAAGGAAATTATTATTCAATTTTACTACAAAAAATAGGCAGTTCCACCACAATCGAGGACATGGAAACAAAATTGTAAAACTTTACTAAAGCCGCTGGCTTGTCAATTACTATTTAGATATCGAATGGTTTCAATAACCACAAATTACTACTGGGTTTTATAATAGTAAAATATTATTCGTTTACATACACTAGTAGATACCATACCTTATAAATAATAATAATTATTATTATTATCAACTTGTGAATCTACTTTGTGTAATGATCCAGTAAAATTAAACATATGGGCTTACGTCAAAAATCCGATGGTTAATTTTTTTTGCAGGCTTGTATATGGAGTGTGCCAGTGAGTGTGCCCAATAAATAATGCAAGTTTGTGACCTCGAACTTAAACCGGATATTTTAATTTTTTATAAAGTTCCGGTCGGAGCGGTCACATACTTGCATTGATCAGTGGACCATCATTATAAACAAGTGTGCTAAAAATCTGAGCTACCAGAGAGACCTGAACAAGCAAGGCATTAGCCTTCATCAGTCCACATTAGTCCAGTAAATTTGTCGGTATGTTAATACATACCGCCGACAAATTTACTATAAATATAATATAATATAGTAAATTTGTCGGCCGATAAATATAATTACCGTAATTTTCGCATCATCTTGTCCTTTATCTGTATCAGGTTGCTTACTCGCAGAAGGAAGGTCCAACACCTCAGTGGGTGTGGGTGGCAACTTTTTATTTTTCGGTCCCTTCTTAGTTTTTTTGCCTGTTCCATTCTAAAACATGTAAGATCACTTTTAAAACATTTTCACTGCAAGGTTGTCACACTGTCTAATATAATGGGGCTAAAAGCTCTTGCAAAGTGTCAATTTACTGGGGGCGTATTGCGATGCATTTTTGACAGTTAAAACGCTCTGATTTACTGTCAAATTAGCAATTCTTATTGCAATTTCGCATTAATTTGATAATATTACTATAATAAAACAATATAAATATTAATATTCATACCATTGTAGTATTACTATAATATAATTATATTGATAATATTCGTTTACACTGAGTAGGAATTGAACGGATTAAGTTGGATCGCAATACGCCCCCTGGACTATAAATATAATTACCGTAATTTTCGCATCATCTTGTCCTTTATATTTATCAGGTCGCTTACTCGTAGAAGGAAGGTCCAACACCTCAGTGGGTGTGGGTGGCAACTTTTTATTTTTCGGTCCCTTTTTAGGTTTTGTGCCTGTTCCAACCTAAAACATGTGAGATCACTTTTAAAACATTTTCACTAACATTACTATTTTTACAAGGGTGTCACACTGTCTAATATAATGGGGCTAAAAGCTCTTGCAAAGTGACAATACACTGGACTATAAATATAATTACCGTAATTTTCGCATCATCTTGTCCTTTATCTGTATCAGGTTGCTTACTCGTAGAAGGAAGGTCCAACACCTCAGTGGGTGTGGGTGGCAACTTTTTATTTTTCGGTCCCTTCTTAGGTTTTTTGCCTGTTCCAACCTAAAATATGTGAGATCAAGACTTTTAAAACATTTTCACTAACATCAATTTCTTTGTACAAGGATATCACACTGTCTAATATAAGGGGGCTAAAAGGTAGCTGGACTTTTTTTCTTTAGATAGCATAACTTCTGACTCACCGTTACAGCCTCCTTAACATTTTTGATTTTAGCTGGGGCAGAACTTTCCTGCTCAATAACAACAGGCTCTTTAATCGATTTCTTCTTTTTATTCTTTTTTTGGGTCCTCTTTTTATTTTTTATGGTTGTTTTATCTTGCTCATTACCTTTGTCTCCATCATTCTCATCTTTACTTATCGGTGCCGTACCGCGCTGATCTTTGGCGGGCTGAAAGTTTAAATTTTAATAGTATTTACGTATTTTTGTAATTAAGCACAAATAATAATATTAATTGAATTTATCTAAGTCAGGAATGAAATTAAGCACAAACTGGTCCATACAAACTGTGATGCGGAGCCTCTAAAATCTGAGTTAAGTTATAAACCTCCATCTGAAGTTTGACTGTTACAGTTAGGTCAGTTATTTGTGGTTCTAGGTCAGCGTACTTTGTGGCGAGTAGCTTAATTAAAAGGTATTACAACCGATTTTCGTTTTAAGCTGTTCCCATTACATAAAAAAAAACTAATGCTATATCATAAGCGTAAAAAAGCCCTTCACGACATTTCTTCGTTTCCTCTAAAATTTATAAGAAAATCTCCATTGAAATATAAAAGGCACGACGCATTATTATACGACACGATCATCTGTTATGGCAACGCGTACTGTTTGTTAGTTCATGGAGCGAGACAAATATTATAGATAAATCGATCCCATAATGAAAACGTAGCGAAAATACAAAGTATTGAACCTTGCTAAGTCTTGAATTTAGTACTAAGGTGGACTCAACCTTAATTGTCCAACCCTTCTTTAAATATATTTAAGTAAGTATGCAAGTAGCAGCAGCACAAACATTTTCAGTCTTAGAAATCGATCCTTGACTTGAAATGTTTTTAATATTCCTAATAGTATGACAAAGAGGCTTTTATTACCTTAGACTTCCTATGTTCATCGGAATTTTTATTCTTCCCATTGGGATTCTGTGCTGATTCCTTTGGTTTTGTTATCAGTTCAAATTTTCCTTCTTGTTTCCGCATCTTTGCCCTCATTTTACGCAAGTCCCGCTTGATTTTCATCTGTTGAGAATAACGAACATTTAATTTTAAAAGTAAATAATAATTACCCATCATTAGTGATTAAACATACTTGGGTAATCATCACTTCAGGACCTTTAGAGCCCGTGCGATATTTTAAACTTACCACCACGTCGTATTTACCTAATTCGAGTAAAAATATTACAACGGTCCTCCAAGTTCGCATATGCTATGTTTCGCTCTAACACAGCTAATTGTGATAGTTGCATCCTTCTCGATACAGTTAAGCCGCATAGCTGACGTATACGAATGCGTTGGTGTACTAACTGCGTTAGAGAGGCAAGAAACTTACCCGGCTACTATTTGAGCGTTTTTCAGGAACCACCTGTACAGCTTGTTTCATCGGCATTTCTAACAATAAAACCGTGTTTCTCGACTCCTGTAAGATTGACAAAAAGTTTAACTATTTTATTTATTGTTTTCTAAAAAAGATAAGGAAAACTTAACAACTCATACTAAACTTAAGGCTTGTAATGCATTTATAAACCTCCTTGGTACTTATTTAAACTTACGGGATATATTATTGGTGAATCCTTAACTGGCTCTTTATGTTTTGGTTTCCTCTTCTTTTTGTTAATTACTTTAATCCACCCTTTGCCTTTATTTTTCTGTAAAGAGTTAAAAAGTTTACATGATTTCCGCAATATATAAGTGATATAAGAATAAAAGGATCGTTCATTTGTTTTTAATTATTGCAATAACATCTCTTACATTTTTAGCGCTCGTTACAGTTTCTTCGACTTTAAGGGCAGGTTCTTCTCGTCGTTTCTCAGTAGCCGGCTAAAAACAGATAAAAAAACGGTATAATTTGCCATTTGAAATTCCACAACAATAGTTATTTGATGCAAAACTTCTGAATACATACGTTGCTGCGTGTTGTTACGGTGTTGCTTAGATTTTCGGTAGTCCTAAGTAAATTGCCCATCTGTAAAACCCGCAAATCATGTAAAGTCAGTTACTACAAAAATATTGCTTAGTAAAGCTTGAATTCCTACCTTTTCAATTGAATTTAGATAAGTGCGTTCACAATATTGATGCGGGGTAGAACTAACACTTTGTAGACTGGGGTACTAAAAATAGAAACAAAGGGGAAGTAGGTTAATATGGTTATATCATTATTTTAGTAAATTATTACTTAGAGTTCCTCACCTATGAAATCGACAATTTACTTATAAAACAATAAAAGTATTCACAACCAAACAAATCAAACCAAATCAAAGGCATCTAAGTTCAAAGTTTGAAACATCAATTTCATAGGTCCTATTAATTATGACTAGACTTACCGATACGGCCTGCCCGTTGTTTCTGGTCACGTTTCCTGCAACTACCGCGCTATACGATACAGGAACAAAGCCCTTATTAGGCGTCCCCTAGAAACAGTATGATAATTTTATATTTTTATTTGCACATACGACGATATTACTAGTAAATGGGTGAATTTCCCAACAGCAAATTTTACGCGGCATGAGTGAAATCGGCAGTGCAGAGTGATACAATGAGGCTTATTTATTTTTTTATTTATAGAAGGCGTTATCCCGTATACGAGACCATAAATATTTTTTGATTAGGACTACGTTAAATTCGGAATAAAAAATGATAAAGCACCATATTTTTCATTTCGGTTGCGCGGTCAAATCCATTTTTCTGTTTAATTTCCCTTATATAGTAAAAACTTTTGGTTATTTAGTATTATTGCTTATTTCATTTAAATCGTGAATAGTTATAGTACTATCACATAATAATTTTATAATTTAATCTATTTAATTAAATGACTTATAAGTAAAAATGCATGTGGTCAAATAAGACTTTTCATATCGGTGAATTTTAGTTTGTCGAGAATATTTTTGCGTGGGACAACTCTAGCTCCTTGCCCCCGCGCTAAAACGCTACATACCAGTGCCGCCTCTATGCCTAAAGTAAATAGACGTGCGCCGCTTGCTCCGTGTTCCCGCCAAAAAAGTAAGTAGTTGGTTTCGGTGACATGGAACATTTTATTTTTCATTTCCGCAGGTTGGAATATATTCATATATCATCCAATTCTCCATAAAATGTATGAAATATTTATTGGTATCCTTCCCAAACTACGTTTATTAGTGTGGTATTAATAACGTTGTGACTTTAAAACTTTTATTGTTATGTTAAATTATGTCGTTGATTTTAATATCGGTGTTTTCATTTCGGTTGATTCGGTGGCCTAGATTGACCACCGAAATGAAACAAAATTCACCGAAATGATAAAAAATATCATTTCGGTGAATTTCATTAATTCCGGTGCGTAAATTGTTCATATCGGTGATTGTTTTTCTCATTTCGATGGCTTCATTATATCATTCCGGTGAAATCTATACTATATTATACAGCTGAAGAGTTTGTTTGTTTGTTTTTTATTTGAACGCGGTAATCTCAGGAACTACTGGTTCAATTTGAAAGAATATTTTTGTTTTGCCTTCCTTTTTAGGATTCCGAACCTTGAAAGGTAAAAATCGGAACCCTTATAGGATCACTTCGTTGTTCGTCCGTTTGTCTGTCCCTACCCTTTTTCTCAGGAACACGTGGAGGTATCAAGCTAAAATTTAATCAAAAGCTCTGCGGTCCCTTAAAGCTGTAAAAAAATCAAACTTCTAAGCCAACACAATAAAAAGATACAGCCGTTATTGCCGTAAATATCAGCAAATTTCCGCAAATTTTCAACACTCGAAAAGGAATCAAAACCTACCTACAGGGTACTTCCCGTGAACTTAGAATCTTGAAATTTGGTACAAAGCAATGTCATTTATAGTACAGATACAGGAATAATAATAATAATAATAAATATTCTTTATTGCACAAAAAGGACACAACAAAACATTAAAACAGACGATCACATGTACAATATTGATGTAGGAATAATTGCGAAAACTGTATTTTTTTGTTATATCATATAAAAACAAAACTTACTGCCCCTTTCTTCATGACCACGTTAAGGTGTTAAATGAAAATTACAATGACATACATAATGAACTATAATTAAGATACAAATTATTAATTCAGCGAAAAGCGTCGTCATTTTATTACAAAATGTCACAGAAAAAAAAGACGCTTTAAATTTCCATATAACTACTATTGAGTCCCACTCTACGCTCTGACCGATCCAAAGGTTCCCATTATGCTAGCAGCATTGCCTCGTTGAATAGCAATGGAAACCTGTTGAACCAGCCAGAGTGGGGATCATTACCCTTATCCCTCAGTCGTTGTCCCAACTCTTTGAAAAGCTCGCGTGCCTCATCTCCCCAGGGCCCAGCCGTCTCCACAGCGATTGGAACAAAATCATACTCAGACTTTAGCTCAGCATACTTAGTATGTTTTAACTTGGCAGCATTTTCCGCCACTGAACCTGCTGAAGTAACAGGCATACTGTAACTTCAACAGGTTCAGTAAATGTGTCTAACGCATGTTGCGTCCCATAAGAGGCTACGCCCTCTTCGCCATGGAACCAACGTTAGGCCATCTGGTCTCTTACCATCCATGCGGGACAAGCCTGGTGGCTCTAGGACGCAAGGAATATTTACGGAAACCGTGGCCCGACGCACAAATTCATTAATAGAATGGTATAAATTACACTTGTAAAAAGCAACTGTGAACCTGTGACAGACGAGGAATTGAACCCCGTGTCTTACGCAATCCGGGCAATTAAGTTTGTATAGTGACAAAACACTAAAAACAAAAATAAACTATAATAGAATGGTGCTTCGGGAACCGCCCCGCACATCTTTGGCAACTCAGTCCATGGTGGCCGTTTTCATCTACCATCACACCACAAATACAGCGATGAGGTTTACAAACTTTGCTGCCCAGTCTTAAAGCTACTGCAATACTTAAGGAATTGTTGTCAAGAAGCGTACCCAACTGTGGAGACGGCAAAGCATGCAGCCAAGCACCAGATTCAGGTTTCGCAACTGCTTTAAGGCATGCCAACATCACGCTGGAACCTACGGGAACGAAGTAAAGGCAAAACGCACAGAAAATGTCGAAGAGGACCGCTAGTAGTGTTGTTAAGCTAAAAAGTTTTTTTAATATGATATGGGTTTACTTTTGTCTCTAGACTATACCAGACGAGGCACAGACAGGGACGACGATGAAGCGAGCTCACCCAGAAGAAGCCTGTTCACTCTTTTTCTGAAAATAGCAGGGTTGTAGACCGATGGAAACACATATGCGGGTAGAGAGTTCCACTCTTTTGCTGTGCGCATTATGAAAGTTGACGAGAAGCGCTTAGTTCGAAAACTTTTTAAACGCGCTAATCTCAGGAACTAATGCTCCGATTTAAAAAAAAAGGTTAGATAGCTCATTTATCGGAAAAGGTTATTGGCTATACTTGGTGTCCTTTAAATAGAGGTCCAGCCTAAAATAGGTGATAGGCTAGACAATGACAGTCATTAGAAAATATATAAAAAATGTAAGTTAAGTCCTTTTCAAGTTGTGTACATTAGAAAATCTACCAAATTGTCATCTAGTGATGGGTTTTCGACTACTGTTAATACAAATACTTTTTTTACTTGTTTATTTTGCGATGCGAGTTTATATAGCCGAAGGCCTATTTTATTTGTAAATCAGGTTACATTTAATAATAAATAGTAAATAAAAAAGTGAAAAATTGTAGTCACAGTAGTCTAGCTTATAACCCGTATTGTGTGCAGCGCACGGCGCTTAAATTTCGCGGGGAGAATTGCTGTTTTTCCGTTATAATAATATATGAGTCCTGAAAGAAGGTTAACTTCTACATACGGGATACTGTAAAACATCACGCTACGACCTACGGGAATGGAGTGAAATCAAAACGCACGGATGCAGTCACGACGAACCACGTGTTTTAGTGTATAGAAGTAATTTAGTTAAAGGTTTTCGGTGGGTGGATAAGTGTTGTCATTTCGGTGGGCGAGTTATTTCATTTCGATGAATCGTTTTTTCATTTCGGTGGCATCAAAACTTTGAAGTAATGTATCTTTTTAGTTTATCAAAATATTTTGATGGCGATACGTATTGATCTAAACAACATCAAGAAGTATCATAAACCATAGTTTGAATTCGAAAAATGTTAAAAATAAAAAAGTTCACCGAAGTGATAAAAAAATCGACTTTGTTGAAATTGACCCAAATATTTCAATACCACTTACTATTACTGTGAACACGTTACTTCTATCTGGTACTCTCCACAGCGTTATTGGACGATCTCTATCATTCAACAAGTTTTGAGGCTGAAAGTAAATAAAAATTATGGTTTTTGGATTATTCATTGAAGGCAGGAGAGAAAATTTGTAATTTTAATGAAACTAAAGTACACTTAATTTGTATAATTATTAAAGCCTTTAAATTAATAATGGAAAAACTCCGCCTACAAGAGCCTAGCTCTTAAATTTGATGATGTTAATGAAATCATGTAACTGGGCGCTTCTTTTGACTTATAGTTCTAAAATTTACGCGAATACTACTCACAGATTATAACACTTAACGGGTTTATATCGCGCACATGTAATTCAATTAATGTGGTACACTTACTTTCCTCCCGCGCCTGGCGACTGTGTTGTAGGATATCTCAACATAGTCCTGCTGTAGGACAAGTAATTAAAAGACTAAATATTGTACCTGAGTGCTAGAATTTAGGATACTGATAGTTTACTAATCACAAGTACAATATTTAGGATAATAGTTACCTTGTTAGTGTTCGGAATAAATCTATTTTGCTGAGCTGTTGTCAATATTCTATTTTGGCTCCTTAAATTGCGGAAACTATTTTCCTGGGCTGGGTTTTTGATCTTATTCTCCGTAAATAAACTTTGAGATTGTTGTGTCTAAAAATAAGATAAAAATGTGTTAAGAGTTTTAAAAATACATTTTGACCATATAAATAAGTTCTATATAGAAAAAAACTCAAACACTCTTACCCTATTGTATCTTGTCCTTATTTTGTGATCATTATTAAATTTCTGTGATAAGGAAAAACAATTATAGTAACAAGGATACTTAAATATTGTAGCTAAAAAAATCTTTTTAATATCTGATAAACTCCTATTTAAGACATTTTAACTATATTATAGCAGCGCACATGACTTTGGTTTAAAGTTGTATGCATAAAATATTTTTGTAGTAAAGTTTTTCGCTCGGTTAAAGTGATTTCTCAAGAAACCTCATAATTTTTCGTGAGGTGATTAAAACGTGTACTTTTTATTTTTTTCTGAAAGATGAATCCGTGGATGGCGACGACCGATGCGAGACCCCTGGGTGCACCACGAGTTCTAAATCTCGTGCCTGGAGGGCCTCAGCCAACGACGTCAGCCCTCAAGGGCGCATGGACCTAGTAAGAGCCCCGTCTTGCCCAGGGTACATATATTTTATTATTACAAAGCACAAAAGAAATAACACTAACCTCCATTATTCACTTTTTCTGCACGAACATTTCAAACTTAACGGTTTCCCTTTGTTTGTTACCGAAAATCTTCAAGAAAGCCTAGGTATTGTACAAATTAATGTCTAACAAAATTAATTGATTTAACTTCATATATTCGAACGTCTTATTCCCCGAATCCCTAATCATAAGCTAATTAAACTCAAACAACTAAGTCAAACACCACCTTGTTTGAGTAGGAGCTTGTAAGTTCACACCCCATTAGATAGTGTCCAGATTTATCTAAATATAGCTCTATATCATCGCGCAGTCTCAGCGGACTATCAAAATGGCGATAATAAAAAAACCTGTACTTATTGATTGACTGAATATTCATAACAAAATATTCCCTAGGCCACCTACACAACGTACATAAATACTCATAAACCGACTTGTTGAACGCTTGCTTACCGCCTGCCTTGTACCCAAACATGTACTAAAATATATTTTTATCAAACTAAACATGTATAAAAACGAATTCGTAATTTACTTGTAAATTTATGACGGCAAAAATTTTGTTACTTGGATATCCCTATTTCATAACATTATGTAACATAAGAGCTATCATATCGTTTTTAAATAGCTTGCAAAACGAGAAGTAGATCGCCACAAAAGTGACAAAAAGTTCGAAAATCTTAAGCGCCGAAACAAATAAAGCGTTTTTCTGCACGTCTTAAGAGTTAACATCTCAGGCAAGATGCGCAACAAGTGCTCTATGCATCTGTAGGTGCCTGCCACGCACAAAACTTTCCTACCCAAATCAAAAAATCCTCAAAAATTACATACCTGATGAGCGTCGTCGTTTTCCATCATATGAGAAAGACGATTCACATAATCTCATGTAATTGGTTCACTTTGTTACTCGTATAAAGTCAATACGTAATGTAAACTGCGAAAGTGCACACAAGCTGGACAATGCAAAGGCTTTGCCGAGTGGCCGGTGCCTCCGGGAGATCTCCGCCGGCCGCTGCATATACTCGCAGACTGCATGTATTTATAGAACTTATGTCTCTATATAGTGGGCAAGTGGATTTACAACAGACTAATATTATTATTCCGCCTAAAATATTTTTTAAAGCGCATAAACATTTAATAATAAATACTGATATTCGATTTTTGAGCTTTAAGATAAAGTTATAAAGCCTTAATGTATTATTTAAAAAATGTATTTAAGTCATGTTATGGCGTCACTCAGGTAAATTGCGTTTCGATGCGCCTAGTGTTTGGACGCCCTATATAAACGCAGCATCCTAGGAATCCTAATCCTAATCCTAATCCTATCCCTGCCTACATTGATATCCGTGGAATTCTACGAATCCCTTCGAAACACACCTAGCATGTGCACAATTGCATCTTTGAGATATAATTTGCAATCATTTTGAAACTAAATGTGTATGGCTCATCATGGTTGGCATGGCATCAATCACAAGTGGACAGCTATTTCGTTTCTGTCTACGTCAGCCTGTATGTGTGGGCTGCACAGGGGGTGAAGCGCTACCTACATATAAATAGGTCACCCGCGAGCCCAGCGCGCATGCCCGGGCCGTCTGACCGCGCAGCCCTGCGCAGACCTCCATTTTCCGTCTCCCTGCACCTGCAATACAGTCAAATTTTTCTACGCAACTTATTTTTCAACTCCGTTTCACAGCTCTCCAAATGTTGAGTACGTAGGACTACCAAATAAACCCTGGTAAGTGCGAAACGACAAATCGACTACGCGTTCAATACCCGATATGCCCACTACACTGTATTTCGACATTGTTCTCGATTTTGATTTGACTAGAATCCGATGCTTAGATGTAACAGTGTGATTCACTCGATACGTGTACCCTTAGCGGTCTAGATGTTAGCATTAGGGCATGCATGCTTCTCTATGTTTACCTATTATCCTTGAGTGTTAACTGAGCCCGTCCTTTTTTAGTGTCGTATTGGGGGATTGGTGCGTGGAGCCGTGTGATCGTTTGATTACAGATAAGATGTTTGTAGGGAGTTAAGATGCCGTTGCTAAGCGTAGGAGCGGAATGAGGCGTCAGGAGATGCAGTGCCGCGGGGCGGAGGCCGGCGGCGGCAAGGAGGGCTCGCAGATGTCTCGCAGCGAGTCCACCATCAGCCGCTGCACGCCGCACACGCCGCTGGGCCCGCCTGACAGCGCCAGCGTCGACTCCAACCCCATGCCCACCATCTATCGGTAACTCCTCGCCGCCCGAGGGAGAAGACGTACCACCACACAGACCACTGCCATGCCAGCGCGCCGCACCCATTGTATGCCGAGCTGACTCCGCGTATACTCAGACATACACCTGACAACAATTACTAACTGAAACTTATCATTGTTGTTGCGTACGTTGTCTTATTATGCGCATTCCATTTAGATGCATATTGGTTTATTGACCACCAATCGCTATTTTTAACTGTCAAGACTGAAGTTGTTGAGAATGCGGTCTTCTTCTGAAGGCCAGTAAGGCCGGGAGCGCACTCCGCCCGCATCGCGCACCGCGAACGTCGCATGCGAGTAGGTATCAATCGACACGACATATTTTTATAAAATCGTCAAATTTATTAACAAATCATGCGATTGACAAGAAAAATAGCAGTGCTTGACGATTGTATAAAAATATGGGATGTTTTTTTTTATGGGATGAAACCCCTACTGCTTAGCTTACCTCATGCTGGTACGCGTGGAGAAGCCACGAGGAGTAAAGGTATAGTAAACAGGTACCCTTATCTACCGTCACGAAGTCGCTTCCCCACCTCGTCTCATCACCTATTTTCCTTTGTCACTATCTGTACTTAGTTGCAAGCTTTCTGTCCGCCTTTGCGCTATACTATCTCGCTTAAATATCAACTTAGGATTGATAGAGTCGAGCGATACTAAATAAATATCTCCTGCTTAGTGGTACTTGGTTATTTAGGCAGAATTAACATAATTAAGATAATAGCACATAAATTTGTTAGGAATTAATTTAAATAGTTCACTCATCACGTGACGTGTATCATTGTAAATAATAAAAACAATAGTTATTCACCAAGTAGTGAGGTAGAGCAAACAAATATTTAAGTACTAGTTTAAAAAGGTAGATTAATTTTAAGAAATCACGAGTAGTAATTAACGTTTTAAAATAGTTATCATCTAGTTATTCATCATTTAGGAATCATCACTAAACGTATCGTTTAATTATTGGTAGATTTTAATTTGTAAAATGTTCTGAAATAATTTGTCTTTCACATTTAGCAAACAAAAAACAAACATCAAGTGTACTTGGAGATGTTTATTATTTATTTTTCTTAACTCTAAGCCTTAGACGAGTAATAATAACGTATATGTT
The DNA here is from genome assembly GCA_963584085.1 of Pyrausta aurata. Classification (NCBI taxonomy): domain Eukaryota; kingdom Metazoa; phylum Arthropoda; class Insecta; order Lepidoptera; family Crambidae; genus Pyrausta; species Pyrausta aurata. Next base: position 6,691,495 of record OY757251.1, read on the forward strand.
TAGCAAATCATCCAAGTATGCTTTACTCTATGATGAAAAATTAATGCTATGATGACAATAATTTGTAGCATTTAGTCTTAATTGATTAGTGGGAATCAAATGAAATTTAAAATAAATAATGATTATGATCACTTCTGATGACGATTCTTTCAATAAATTGACAGTTTGTCTTAAAATGAGTTAATGTTATCATAACATTATCTTTTAAAGATACAATAACACAAGTAGTGAGTAGTCTTAAGTTTTTGCGCCACATGTTCTAACTCCGTACTTTTTTGTTGAACAGATGTCGGGCCCCCATTGCTTCACTCGATTGTATGGATGATTTTAGTGCTAACTCACAGCAAATGTTAGATCAAGGTAAAATACACAATTTATTGCTGCGATTTTTTCTTACTGCAACAAGCGACTAATTTTGTTTTATTTTTTCTTTAACTAGCATATTGTCAGCCATAAAAAACTGTCAACATTGAAACTTTTTTTTTTAATTTAAATAAAAGTCATAATATCAACAGTGCCAGCTCCATTTTAGGCACGGTTTATTTATAGTTAAGAAACATTATTGATAGCATATTATTTCACACTGTAGAAGGAAACCTAATTAAATTATCTGAATAATATAATATTCTTACTCTAAGTAAAAAAACATGTAACTTTGCTACGACACGTTCGCACTTGCTACAACTTGCTACGAAAGCGTAGACATACGTAGCAGCTACGAAAAATTATTCGTAGCACAATACATATTCCTACAATCCATTATTTAGTATTCCTTTATGTATTATAATCTGTAAAGCTATTCTTGTCTTCTACAAATGTTAATATTACCACTATAGAATGTTTCCAGTGTTAAAATCAGAAACAACAAAATTTATTTTAGCTTATTAATTTGAACAAAGTTTTGTAAGATAAAAAACTATAACAGTGATAAAAACTGATTCATTAGACAGTTTTCTTGTTATGTTTCATAGAGAGAGCGTGATTAGACAAAGGAATAGATGGTTTCGACTCCACGACAGTGAGAAGAAAATAAGCCCAAAATGAGTAGACCAATACCGTCCATAGCCTCTTCGCTTTCAGAGAGAATGAAATTGTCGTTGAGGCTTAGCCTCCTTGACAGAGGTTGCAACATCGTGTTTTTATTATGAAGGATGATTCAGGATTAGACAAAAGACGTATTTGGTGTACCCGGCTTTTACCTCAATTACCTTACGCATTTCTGGCTCCTCACATATTTTTAAAAGTAAATTAGAAAAACAGTGTGAAGTCTCAAAATTTATTTATTTTTGTTTAAGAAAACAATTAATGAATCATTCTTTATATCTAAATTTTTTTAAAGTTGTCATCTTACTGAACTTTAGTTTGACTCGTTACAAAAGCTAGTTGACTAGCTGAACCGTTTAGCTGTCTGAGTAAAAGGCATGAGAATTAAAAGTTCAGCATGATTCCCCGCATCCTTTAACTTGATGTACCTTTCATTAAATCTATCAATTTATGTGGTACATATCCAGAATCGCTTAGACACCCTGTCAATGCTTGTTATATTATCCTGTTAATTTGTGTTGATTAATATAAGATGTATCAAGTATATTTGAGTCAAAAAGGGACAAAGATATTTGTAAGGACTTTTGGATTTTTAGCAAAAGGTACCATTACTTGAATGAAAAAAACTAAGTATATTACCATTCACAATACTCAAACAGAAACACACTTATAGATACAAACCATGTACCTTACCTACTGTAAGTACTTTTTAAAACAGTAACTTTAAGTAGTTGACAACAATTCAAAACTGTGGTACTAAACAAAGACCTTCACGGTAACATATTGTATATCAACTCAAAAAGATATAGGTTAAACACATATTCGAATTTATCGACTTATTTTTAGGCTTCTAGCTTGTTTGTTAATTTTTGACATTATTACATACGAGCAGTGGTCATTATATTAACTTTTCTTACAAATTGGTATTTAGTAGGTACATTACCATATATTCATTGTATTTCCCGTGATTTTATGGTAGAAATGTTGTCAATTACAATATTTAAACGTAGGAATGAATGCTGCGCGCCCTACCTCCCCTGTTGCTAGACCCTTAGAAAGTGTTTTGTTCAGTGTTTTCGTTCCATTTTTCGAGCCTGCAGAATACAGTAAACAAATTCATTTCTCCAACAGCAGGGGAAGTCACAGTTTCTCGTCACATGTCGGGTTACATGAGCAATCATAACGCCATGGCCTCGTCTGTGACTCCCGGACTCCGGTATAAGAACCTGGGCAAGTCTGGCCTCAGGGTGCCCAACATCGGGCTGGGTATGTGGACTATGCAGAACGAAGAAAACACCGAAGATATCATAATGACGGCCCTGGAGAACGGCATCAACCTCTTCGATCTATCAGAGGCTCACTGTGGTTAGTGCATATGATGAGCCACCAGACCACCATTAAACCATTAACATGAGCTTCCATAGTCAATTAAATTTGTACAATACCATGTAACATTTTGTAAATTTCAATTTGTATTATTGTTTTAAGACAGCTTACACAAAGTCATGTTTGACGTAACAATTCTTACTTGTTCGGTATTTACCTACATAAATTATCGATGAACTAATATGTTTTATAACAATGTTCACTTCATGTAGAGCTAACCACCGCATTGTCATGTTAAGCCACACCATCACTCACTCATACTGCGCTATATTTGTATGTATATTGTGTAATCACCGACTGTTTTATTCATTGCATATTCATATCGTCATAGTTTTAAACAAGCGCCAATTAAAAACAAATGATCATGGAATAATCACAGCTAAAGGCGAAGCTGAACTGGGCAGGATACTGAAGAAACGAAACGTGAGACGAACAAGTATTATTATAACCACGAAAATTTACTGGAGCACCAAGTAAGTAATACTTTCTTCTTATTATTCTTCTTAGCATTTTATTTGTGTACTTATATTTATGATATATCCTGATAAATAACTATATTTTACCTTATATTTTACAATTAACGATTGTTATTATGTATATCTTTAAAATAATAAAAATCATGGCACGCCCAACTAGTACTGCACTTTTGTTTTTCTGATTATTCACCACACATACTTAATACAAATAATGGTCCAAATGCCTATAATATTATAGTAACACTACAATGTACACAAATATACCTATGCAATATACATTTTATGTGTTGACCTAACCCGATACCTTTTGTATGTAGCACCCACGGACACAGAGAGTTAATATCTTTTCAATTAACACAAGATGAGTGGAAACGCTAATTGCTCTTGATAAATATTTAGCTAATATCACTCAAACTAATGTGCTTTTCATGCAGTGCTTCACGCTGTTCAATGTTTTAAGCATAAACGAGGAGCACTAATATGCATTGATTGTTTTGGCAGATCAGACGAAAGAGGTCTCTCTAGGAAACACATCATCGAAAGTGTAAAAGCGTCACTGTCCAGGCTCCAAGTTGAATATATTGACGTAGTACTCTTACATAAAGTGGATCCAGTCTGTCCGATGGAAGGTCGGTAAACAACTTAGCCCACATACATAAATGTTTGGGAAGTTCTCATTATAATATTTTGGTGCGTTCTTACAGAGCTAGTGCGTGCTATGAATTTTGTCATAAATCAGGGCTGGGTTATGTATTGGGGCACGGCTCGTTGGTCACCATCAGAGGTTAGTGCAACATTTACCCAATGCACAAATAATCGCTTATTTACGTAATTCAAAAATACAATTATTTTCTGTTTTCAGATAATGGATGCTTACACAAACTGCAGGCAATTCAACTGTATCACACCAATAGTTGAACAGACCGAATACCACATGTTCTGCAGAGAGAAGCCTGAACTTTACATGCCGGAATTGTATCATAAGATTGGCGTTGGTAAGAACGTAGTTCACTTTTAACTTTGCTTCACGATCTAAACATGTGATGTGAAATACTTGTCATAGTTTTTATTTTACTAGTGCAGTGAACTTTTTACTTTCAAAGTAAGTAAAAATTTCTTGCTTTTGAATTTCAGAATCGAACTAACATACATAAATGTAATAACTGGGTAATGTCGCTACGCGAACTCAGGGTGGTCTCGATCTGACACTGGTTTCAAAGTCGCCATGTTCGTGCTTAAGATCCCTGGCATGTAGCATTAAAAGTGATGATTGTTCCAGGTATGATGGTGTGGTCAGCCATCACCACAGGCAAAGGGCTCGGTCGGGAGGAGATCACGGGACTTTTCGCTAAGTCACGCTTCAACAGAAAGTACAGCACGTTTAGTTGGTGCGAGGAAGATCTGGCTGTCCCTGAAGTAAGTTCTGATTCAATTTTATACCATCTCAAAACATGTCTTACAAATAACCCTCCACCGTATATGAGAAGTATGACTTCTACCACCTCATACTAGAATTGAATATCCTTTTCCCATCAGTAGGGTGTCATTCTAAAGGCTAACTTATTACTTTGCATTACCTTTAAACTAAAAATAAATCCACACAAACGCTTCTAGTTAGGTAATGTGAACAGAATTCTTAACACTTTCTTATCGAACCAATATTACAGTTATCACAAATTAATATACTAATATTGGCAATTATATTCGCTATCCTGATTCTCATACAGACTTCATAATATTAATATTTTCAGATGCGCAGTGCTGGCAGCAAAGAGCAATTGACTGGTGAAGAACCACGCACATACGGAGACAAGCTTCGCGATCTTTCGAATTTGGCTAATTCTTTGAGTAAGTTACCTAGTAATATCAGTTATTTGTGCAAGTTTCTTAAAACTATCTCGTGTTAGGCAAGGATTTGAACCTGCGTCTTACGCTACCCGGACGCAAGCCTGAAACATTCAGCTTTTTTTAAGTTTGCCAAAGTATTTACGATGTTCAAAAAAAATACCTTGTTGATGTTATAGATTGTTCCATGAGCCAGCTAGCAGTAGCATGGTGTCTGAAAAACGAGTCTGTCAATTGCCTTTTGCTCGGCGCCAGCAGCGTTGACCAATTCAAAGAAAATATACACGCTTTACAGGCAAGTAAAAACATTTTATGATACATGATGAATTTATTTTTCTTATATGATGATTCGATCGCGTTCACCCTGTAAAAATATTGATGGTGTTCGTCCGCAGATAGTTCCACAGTTGACCCCATCTGTCATGATCGAGATAGAAAGGCTACTGGCAAACAAGCCACAGCGACCGCCCATGGTGTCAACGCTGGCGATGCGCAACCAACAGAACAACACAGTCAGGATTGATATGACGTAAGTGACAACTTTAACGGTTTTCACATCACAAGGACTCGTGCTTGAAGTGTGTTGATCAAAGTATCGCTCAGAGATCTTCTTTATAGTTACAAAAATCATATATCTTCAAAAAATCAAGTGTAACAAGAATCCGACTTTACTACTCATGTAAATACATTTATCACTGAATTTTATTATTAGGTATCCTAGGATTGCTATCGTACGGTTATCGCTGTTAAATAAAATATTCAGATTAATAACAGTCAGTAGAACTTTCTCTTGTTCCCCGGCTCGTGAACACTATAATATTCAAAGCAAACTTCCCGTAAAAGGCATACATAATGTAAACAATAGGTAGTTGGTTGGTTTGGTAGTTCCATTCATTTGTTTTTTTCTAATAATAGTATTAATTTCTTACGAAAGAAAAGGAAACGTTAATTAAATTTGAAATCCAATAGTTCAATAGAAAGAGTTGCTGCTACACACATGGGGGGTATTGATTTGTCACACTATTATCCCTTATATTAATTTTATGGCTTTAACTATGTAGTACTAATCCGTAACTGTCATTCATGGTTTTCCGAAAATAGTTTGACAGTTTTTTAACGATCATTATATTTAACTTTCTCATATTTTGGGTCCTGCGAAACCTAAACTGATATCCCATAACCTTCAAATGGTAATGGTTAAATTCCAGGGGCGCCACCACGTCTGGCGCAGGGTCACCGAAGCCAGAAGGCGAAGTGGGCGAGGGCGAGGTCTCCACCCCCGGCAAGGAGGCCGGGAGGGCCTTCTGTGAGATTCAGTGACCGTGGTGGCGCGGAAGCACTGACTCTGCTTCCAAATCTAGCAAATCAAAGGTAACCAAAAATATATTGAAAACTTTTGCAAATATCATTACTTTATTTTTCTTCAGCGCGTGACTGATACATTATTATTTTCTTCAGGAATCACTTAAGGACTCAAAACCTAAATTCTTTTTAAATAATGCCGGAGAAGTCATTAAGCGTACAGGTTAGTATGAGACATTTAGCCTTTAACCGTCCGCGGACCATGTTTACCTACCTATGTCTTTATCTGCGGGAGTCCAGACTCCCAACACAAGATACCAGTTCGCCCAGAGACGGTCACTGATACACCACTAGGTTTTATCACACAAGCATGACTCGCAGATGGTCGGACGACATTATAAAGACGGCAGGGCCGACCTGGACCAGAATCGCCGCATCAAGAGCATCTTGGAGAGCCATGCAAGAGGCATATGTTCAGCAGTGGACTCTTAGATGCTGAGAAGAAGAAGATGATGACTCGCAGATCCTTTGCCGTCATATCTATTCATTAACATCCCTAGCTTTAGAAAACAACTTTCGATTTGGCCCGTATAAATTGTGTTTTGCAGAACAAGACGGAGTGTCAACGGACGTGGTCATATCGGTGTCTTCACTGAAGGGTAAGCAGCCAGCTACCGGCGGTAGTAAGGTTAAAAAATCCAAGTCAGACACCGCTCGACCGCGCTCTGCTTCGCTTCAACGGTCCTCCTCCGGCCAACTCTCGGTCTCTAGGGACCGACGACGATCCAGGATGGATCTCGCGTCCCCTTCTGACCTTTAAACCAATTACAAGTACTCGTATCTTGCTATGAGCCCTTGTAGCAAACCAGTTTTTAACTGCCCAAGTCATTTGTCTCGTTTTATAAAGGTTATCCAGTAATTTAAGGATCGTCCTTTTTAATTATGGATTTTCCTAAACGTCAAAATGGCAGCGCAGTTCAAAGGCAGGTCAGCCATACGAGCTCATGGTGACGGAACGAGTCAGCGCACTATGTCGTTGCTACATGAATTTTCTTTCAGGAACAACAGGATACTCAGATATCTCCGCTAACCCCTTTCTTTAATGACACAGCTACTTTAATGTGCTGTATTATGTACAGTGTCGAAATGTTGTCATTAAATCCAGGATTAAATCCAAAAACTATGATAGGAATACGGTCCAGGACTGAAATGGTTCGACATGATTTATTTGAGATTGCCGATCAGACGATGTAAAGTTGTACAGGTTCATACAGTATTACAGATGTATAGTATAAATTGTTAACAAACCTAATCACTACCTTGAATATGAAACTCCTTCCGGGGGGTAGTATTAAATTGAATGAGCGCATTATTAATGATGGCCAAATTTAATATTTCAAAAACTGCACGTAGTATGTGAATATTACACAAATTAGTTTTTAGATAGAGTATATGTTAGGTGGAAGTTGTGTTGTTGGACAGTTACATCGAGAATTGATGAAAAACGTCTGTGATTGATTAAGATGGATTAGTCGGTTGTTTGATTAAAATCTAGACAAGTAAGAAGGACTTTCCAAAAGCCTTGTTGTAGAAACTATAATTCACTGTATTGTAAATGATAAGAGAACGTAGTTTGACAGCAATTTAAGAATTTATGTCTGTTCGTAATAAATAGATCGTTTTACTGACCGATGAAGTAGCTTTTGGTAACGTTACGATCTATTCCTATTTTCCTTAGAAAAAATAAGTAGACTGTATCAATTAAAGTAGTGGGTAGATTGAGAAAAATACTTTCTTCACACTAAAAGGACTAGTACAATATTTTGAACACCGTAGTAAACACTAGACTCAAAAAAGAATTTATATTGACACCACACAGCGACTATTAAATGATTCCTTTGAATACACTAATGAAGAAGCCGAGTCTTAGAAAATACTTTTACCTAATATAAACTGGCTTTCCTCGCTTGTAAAGTCTGGCTTTAACGTAATACGTTGAAATTAAATTAGTTTAAATCGAATTTTAGTAACGAAGTCAATTCGCAAATGTAAGATTTTGTGATCTATCAAGTTTAAGATTTCAAAGATTAATTATTGAAATTGTTGCTGCTTCAGCTTTATTCACAGATTTATATATTTTTTTACGCACCGCTCTACTTCTCGTACATTAACTTCAGTCGGTGGTATAGAAGTGTTAACTAAATGACCTAGATTCTACATATAAATCGGTACCTATTGTAGTCTTTTATTGCCAAATAGCATTCCTTGCGAGCACTTGTCGGTCGTTGATATAATAACCGTAAGTCTAGTATTAAACATAAGGGAACATGCTATTTGGTAAAGAAATTATGCATTGACTTTTGTTGAAATATAAATGAATGTCTTTAAATCATTCAAATGACTCGTGATTTTTATAATGGGTCTCGTTTCCATAAAAAAAACCTACCTACTTCTGGCAGATTAATATACATAATAAATATTTGTTCAAAAACTCTTGAACTATTTACTTGTAATGTAAGTACTCTCAAAATTGTAAGACAGTCCAATATCTTTACAATTTGTATATTAATTACTTGCTAGTACCGTATTAGGGAAATTAATTACCATTAAAATCAGTGTTAAGAAAAATATTCTTGTTAAGTTAGGGTAAATATTCGCCATTAGATGCAATCAGAGTCCACAGTACCTGTTAAATGTAAAATAAATGTTGTATGATAACTATTTATTTTTCAATGTGACTATTGTAGCCCAAGACCTAGCTAAAGAAAAAATATGTCCTATGTTATTAATGGTAAATGTTGTAAGTTGTTTACTAAATTGTATCTTATAATATACATTCGATGTATACATGTATATAGGTAATATCACTGCCGAAAACACAACTTTGGCATGTGTACTTCCGAAAATATATTTACTTATCCTACCTCTTGCATTCTTGTAAAGTCACAATTTTTACTACGAGGCAATCAATGAAATGTACCTACATCAGATCTTATTTATGAGTAAGTAAAGAAATATTACCTATGAATATTGTTAATAATGAATGGAATCTATGACAAGTTGATAATTATTCGAACATTTTATTATATTATCTACATATTTATATAAATAGGTACCTTTATGTATGTACCACCCTATTGCATCTCTAAATGTTCATGTCATATCATTAGATGTAAACACGTTCTCGCCTACTCCACAGGATTCAATAAACGCGCATCGCTTAGGTACAATTTGTTTAATGTTTAATCCAGAAATGTAATAACAAAATGTAAAAAATAAATGCATGCGAAACACATTCTTTTGTTTCTCTTAATATGGTCTATTCATAACCGATGCGATCAAATTGTTGTTAGCTGTCTAGTGCGTAGTTAGTACCTACGTAGTACCGTATCCAGTCGTTAAGTGGCAAGTGCATCTAGGTAACTGAGAGTCACGACTCTACAGCGGTAACTAACCAATTAGCCGGACTCATCCCTCCAATGGGCCAGTCCGAGATCCTTCCAAGGATAAATATAGCATCGTTCCAGCTGGCAGATCCGCTCGGTAAATGCCTATTGTACACCGAGATAAAGTTGAAGTGTCACGGCGCGCGGACGCTCTCTCACCGGCGCAGTGCTCTCGGCAACATGACGGTGGTATACTTCGATTGGCTGGACTACCTCGTCTTCGGGGGCATGCTGCTCCTTTCGGCCCTCATTGGGGTCTACTTCGCGTTTTTTGCGCAGAAGAAACAAAACACCACATCCGAATACCTTATGGGAGGCAAGAAGATGGGCATGTTTCCCATTTCCATGTCACTTATAGCCAGGTACTTATCAGCCGCTTGCGATCCAAACATTGACCTCAGCCAATGCTTCTTACGTACTCTTTGTTATTTCAGCTATATATCTGGTATATCCCTGCTCGGTCTGCCAGCAGAAATGTACACGTATGGTACTCAACTTTGGGCTATTGTTTTGTCGGAATGGGCAATCTCGTTGACCATTGCAGTTATCTACTTACCTGTGTTCTATAATTTGCAAATCACATCAGCTTATGAGGTAAATTAGTAATTAGTAAAGTAATCAATATATCTGATAGATAATTTATGGAAGTTCTTAACTGTTTTTGTGAAGTTTAATAAAATATGAATACCATTCAAATGAAGGTCGTACCTATTCAAATAAATTTTTATTTATGGTCTAAGAATTACACCAAAGATTTGATGTAAGAATGTAGTTATTAAATAACAATGCGTTCTATTTTCTAGTACTTGCGCTTGCGATTCAATCAAAATGTTCGACTTCTGGGGTCAACAATATTTATCATCAAAATGTTGCTGTACATACCAATTGTTATTTACGTACCTGCTCTGGCATTCAGTCAAGGTAAAAAGCATTAGAACACTAAGCTTGCTGCTATTTAATTAATGCATTTTAAATTAGGTCATTCAGGTATCGATTCCATGTTTCAGTAACCGGAATCAACCTCCATATGATTACACCGATCGTGTGTATAGTATGCATTTTCTACACAACACTGGTGAGTCTATCTAACTATTTTGTTGTTACGATTTAGAAATGACCTTATTTTATCCCCCACTTGAACAGACAATTTGCTAGTGTCTTAGCTGCCTTGGATCGAGGTCAAGTAATTCTGTTTCGTCTGCAGTGGTGGGATATTCTTAATCCACTGTTTATTGTTTCAATTGCATGTGCAGGGTGGATTAAAGGCTGTAGTATGGACAGATACCCTACAAACTGGGCTCATGTTTTTCGGCGTTATCTTTGTATTGGTATATGGAACATGGTGTTTGGGCGGCGTGGGAAATGTAATTGAAATAAGCAGAAAAGGTGATCGCCTCGACTTTTGGGAGTAAGTAGCGATCTTAAAATATGTATATAGATGTTTATTACATTTTTTATCAATGAATTTATTTAATTATTTAGCATGAGACTGGATCCAACAATAAGACACTCGTTTTGGTCAACGGTATTCGGAAACTACTTCAGCTGGCTTGCCTCTTGTTCTGTGAGTCAAGCAATGGTCCAGAGATGCCTTGCGCTATCTTCTCTGAAAAGAGCTCGTATGTGAGTATACGTTGGTCAAATATGTAGATAGCTCTTCAAGAACGGTAAAATAACGAAATAAATCATAGGATTCCAAATTAAATTCCTCCTCCATAAGAGTTGATCTCCAAAAATACTTTTAGACACAGTGACTGACTGACTGAAAGCTAGGAATACTTTCAAGGGGGCGTATTGCGATCCAACTCAATCCGTTCAATTCCGAGGCAGTTCAATTCCCACTCAGTGTAAACGAATATTATCAATATTATATAGAGGTATAATAATACTATAATGGTATGAATATTAATATTAATATTGTTATAATGCGAAATTGCAATAATATTTGCTAATTTGACAGTAAAGTAGAGCGTTTTAACTGTCAAAACTGCATCGCAATACGCACCAAGGTCTGCACTAGGTCTATAATTTTGCGCAGTGCGATGACAATAAATTATTTACCAAATGTTTGTATTAATGATCATATTCATGCAATAAGTACGATTTGACGATTATAAAAAGTTAAAACTAGTATTAAAGTTATTAGGCTTGAGATTAAAAATAAGTTACACATTTCAGAACAATATTCATAATGGCGGGTGGTATTTTCACAATCGTATCGCTTTGCTGTTACACTGGCCTCGTCATATACGCCACGTTTGCGAACTGCGACCCTCTCAGTACTGGAGCTATAAGGAAGAGCGATCAGATCCTACCATACTTCGTCATGACCATTACGGGCTCTATACCAGCCCTGCCGGGGATATTCATGAGTGGTGTGTTCAGCGCTGCACTAAGGTTCGCCAAGTTCTCCGCTTGACTGATATGATAATGATTAGAAAAAATGCTTAATTACACTAAATTTTAATTTTACACTTACCTATTTAGTTACGTAAGCCTATTTTGACCCGGGGTTGGTTTGTTATTGTCATTTTAGTGGAATATTTAACATAAAATTTCTTTTCTATCGCAGTACGATGTCAACCGGATTGAATTCACTGTGTGGAGTCATATTTGAGGACCTTATTAGACCCGCTCACAATAAGCCTATTTCAGAGAAAACAGCTAGTTTCATTATGAAGATCATTGTCGTTGTCATAGGTATGTATATATAGTGTATATAAATATACATATGTATGTAAATTGAAAATAAATAGGTACTTACCACTTTATACTGGTGAAAACATAAGCATTCTGAACTTATTATATATTTTTTGTAGATAAACATGGAGTCTTGGACGCAAGACCTTTATTATTTTTGAACTATGTAAACAACTGTCTGCAGCCAATGGACATGTCCAGATTACGAACTCTTCAAATAAATAAATAAAATTACCATTCAGCTCTGTCTCATTTTTGATCACATTTTTCGGACTAAATTGATTAACTGGCTACTTTAAAGGCAAAGTTCACACGTTATTTCTTTCATCAGTCCCAGTTCATGTCTGTCACTCCGTTAGGTTACACGATCATTCTGACTAGACTGATGGAACAGACTGAGACGCCAAACTGATAGTGTAATCGTTCCTTACGAACGTCGTTTTTTAAGGTGCAACGTGCGTGGCGTTGGTGTTTATGGTTGAACACATGGGAGCACTGATTCAGGCTGGAAAGAGTCTCTCTGGAATCACAGCAGGGAGCTTATTGGGCTTATTTTCCATGGGACTTTTCTTGCCTTGGGCTAACTCCACGGTAACTACATTTCATACCTTGGTTTTGTAACTGAGATTTTTGGTTGAGCAGAGATATTTTCATCATTTTGACGTTTTTTGAAGCATGTCAGCCTATAAAGGAAGGAGAAGGCGGACAACCCTTAAGAAGACTCAGCTTCACTTAATTTTCATATGCTCAAAACCAAGCCAAGTTCAAGAGTTTATACATTACATTGTGTATCTATTATTGCTCGCTAGCTTTCTTATTCAATATTTCAGGGGGCGTTGGTCGGTGGTATCACATCTACACTATTTGTGGGCTGGATCTCCATAGGAACGCAAGCAGCCCTGATGCGGGGAGACATAGTGCACGCTGAGAAGCCAGTATCGGTTGCTGGCTGTCCCGGAAACCTGACTCTTCCTACACCCATGGCATCTACGACGCCAACTGTTGGATTTGATCGGTACTGTGACTTACAATTGACTTTGAAAACCTACGGATGAAGCTATCTAACGGACGGCGCATTGATGGCCGGCCTAGCCTTCGACATGTCAATGACAGTTTCTGTTGAGTCACGGCGTGTAGGTAGGCTAGGCAGCTGCCGCTACTTATAGTCCTATATCATCAAGGTATCCGCAAGCGTCGTCTTTTGTTTGAAATGGCGCCCGATAGCCTTGTGTGCAAGTTATTTTCGTTGAAAAGTTGTGGGGCCCGAGGGACCACACCTGTACATAGATGCAAACGAGATATCTCATCTCACAGTACCTACCAGCGCAATCCAGTCTCAATGTAGCATCAATTCAGTTGCGCAACTGACAAACGATTGTGTCGCACCTAATTTATAGATAGGTCCTCTTTTGAATGGCGATGAAAATAGGGGCATTGCTATTCGGACTAAAACATCGCGACTGTTTCAATTCGAGTACACGCCTTGATGAAAATTGACATGCGACTTGCTAATTCCAAATTGTCATGCATGTGTCTGGCAAGTAAAGTTTATTCAGGTACGTACGTTCGTAACAGTATATGGAATGAGCTTGAACTTGTATCACGTAAGTTTGTAACAAAATCTGGAGTACACGTACGTTCTATAGTTTGTAAGTTAAGTAGATAAGTAAATGTAAATAAACTTAATTTTTTTTTGACAGAGCAACAAGTTTTTAATGAAACTGTGCCATTAGCTGGACAAATCTTCAATACATTTTCCTGCTAAAGCTAACTAAAGTATTGACGTTCAAACTAAATAGTGCTGATTGGAAGTTGTTTGTCAAACACTAGGTGGCGCTCGAACAAAGTTGATAAAAACTCGTAGTTTCGTATAGGTATTTACTGATTAAGAAAATTTTCTGAACAACACTAAAACATTAAACAGTTATATAAATTTTTAGTTATATATTGTCATAATCCTAATGCTTATAATATTTATGTAATACCTGCAAAGCCTATTAAACCACTGCATCGTGTAAAGGATATTTGATGCAGCAGAAAATGCTCATATTGAGGTGCACGGACAAGAATATGTCATTTTAACCGATTTCAAAAAGGAGGAGGTTATCAATTCGACTGCATGATTTTTATTTTATTTTTCATATGTTACCTAATATCTCAGTGGATTTGAAATTTTATTTCACCTACTTTTATGTTTGCTTCAGATTGCGGCTTGTGAGGTAAGAAACCCTATAAAGAACTCCTTGATTGAAACCAATTCTTTTGTCCACAGGTCAGGCACGTTCTTCTTGTACAGGTTGAGTTACTTATACTACACTTTCATCGGGATGTTTGTGTGCGTCGTCGTCGGCATCGTCGTTTCGTATTTCACACAGCCAAACGATCCTGCTTTGGTAAGATCACAAGATCTTTTACGGAACTGTCATCACGTTTTGAATCTTAGTACAGTTTTGCTTCTTAATTACAGAAGAAGAATTACAGTCGAGTGAATTTCAAGGGATAATAGTTCTATGGTGAATCCTAAAGTTACGTATGACGTTTGTCAATTGGGCATTACTAGTGATAAGTAAGAGTGAGTAAGGTCGTCATCTTACTCACTCTTACTTAATGTAGTATTGCCGAATTGAAAAACGTCCTAAGTAACTTTAGGATTCGGCTCGACTGTAAAACGAGAATTACATGAAGTATTGACGTCAGAGTGATTTAAATAAATTTTGGAATTGTACAAATGTTTGGATCATAGAACCATAGCATATAGTAGCTTGCTCTCAAAGCGAGAGTATTTGATCGAAAGAAGTTCTTCTAAGTTAGTAGGACTTCATATTGTTAGAAGTTCTAACAATATCTGACTATCAGGTGCATCGAGACCTGCTGACGCCGGTGATACACAGATGGCTGCCGCCGCAGAGCGCCAACTGCCGGCGGCCGCGGCTCACGCAACACGACATAGAGCTCAATGCACGAGACCTCGACCACTTGCGCGCGCGCACTCCGTACACCGTTCGTATCAGACAACTAACTTTTAAAACTGTATTTTTGTATTCTTCTAGAATAGCCACAGAATAGTGTTTGAACACTGACTTGACACCAAATGAGCTATTCTTTATTAAGCTACGTATTCACATAATTTTACGTGAATAAGTACTATCAGCCTTACCACAAATTAGCTAGATTAAAATCTACGTCAAACAAATACTATCAGCCTTACCACAAATTAGCTAGATTAAAATCTACGTCAAACAAGTCAAATGTCATAAGGAAAACGAACAATTGATACATTTCACCAAGTCTGCCTGTATTTTCTGGCTAGCTGACTGATATGTACAATACTTTGTTTTGTGCATGAATTTTCAATAAATAAATAATTATTTATTTAAACTTTATTGCACTGCAAACTGTACAATTGGCGGACTTAATGCCTTAGGGCATTCTCTACCAGTCAACCGCTTGGGAATGCAGAAAATTTGATCAGTGGCGGAACGTTTTCAATAACTGAGCGGGTAATATAAAATAAATTATAAAATGCATTATGTCGACATAAACATACATACATACTAATATTACACAAACAATTAATAAATAATAGTCCGAATAAAGCCGGATTTGAAAAGAGGTGTGTGGAGATTGAGTTTATTAATTAAGTTTCACTTTAGCCGCATACCATTTTAACTGTAACCCTAACCTTGTTTGTTTATTAATTTGTGGTAATGCCGTAATTATTTCGCATAAATCGTACATTTTCATACTATTAGTGAATTAAATAGGCAGGTTACCATATCATTTTCAGTTAACCGGTAACATTTTCCACATTAACATTGATACATGTTTATTTACGGTGCGAACCAAATCTCGTAGCAATTTTCGTAGCATTAAGATCGTGAAATTTACTTCAAATACATACGTTAATGTTTTCCATTTTACGTTTATTACAGAAAGTTGATAGCAGCCTGGGGACCGACTTTCTACACCGAAGAAGCAACAACAATATCAGCTAACTAATACTGCATTCAAGCATTCAGCAGAGTAGTCAAAACGCTAAGATAAAATATACATTTGTATTCCTGAACGAAATAAATATTTTGATTAAAATGGCTCCAGATGGACTTAAGATTTCCTGCTTCTTTTATACATGGAGCACACTAAGTTTTGCACTTCTTTTTTCCTTCTGTACGAGCCAACCGTACATATAATTTGTTCATTTTTAAGTTGACCTAAATTAGTTTAGCTTGTCTTGCATTTGCGTCAGGCGATGCATATTTGTCACTTTTACGTAGCAATTATTTGGTGGAACAATAAATTAGTGTACGATCAACACTCGTCGGGTTTGGTTATTTAGCTCTCTTCGGAGTACCGCCCTTCAGCTTTCCTTAGCTACTATTCAAACTAGCTTCAGCATACCACTTAATGTACGGCAACGGGCCATACATTAGATTCGAGCCTAACGAACTAGGAGCACAGTTCGCGTGTGATAACTTGTGTTTCGTGAACTTCTGTGAACACTAGACTAAATCAGTGCGAATTTTGTGCGAGTATATCGAAGACAGCATAGCAGCGTTTTCGTGAGTTGTAAAACTCATCATCAGCGAGCATCATCTTCAGCGTGAGTCAGCAGACTCGCCTTGCAGCAGCTATCAAGTAAGATCGTTCATATTTTACTTGTTTCGAGCTTACTATGGCGGACTTTGAATCACTCTTCAACCGTCAAGGTGAAATCCTTGCCGAACTTCAGCGCATCGGAACGAACTTCGGGAAGGATCCAGCGTATCGTAAAACCTCTCAATATCTTCAGCTACGTATAGAGTCTTTAGATAGTCTTTGGGGAGAATTCGACCTTAATAACGAGCAATTACAAGCTGTCGAAAATAAGACCCAAAGGTACTTTCAAGAGTCCATTTACGAAAGAACAAAAACATATTACGACGAATTAAGAGCAAAACTTTTAGCATACAAGCCGGTAGGGTCAGAGTTAGGTACAGCAGCAGACAAGGTAAAGATGAGCGATAGCACCTCTACAGCAGATAACATACTAAAAAATACCAGCACTGACTCTTCGAGCAACATAGCGAGACTTTTGTCTCTACAGCGAACTAAGTTTCGAGCTTTTAGAAGACTTATCTCCAGCATCAAGGTGAGTGATATATCAGCTAAATGGGAACTCGAAGACGAGTTACACAATGTTCAAGCGAGATGGCAGAAAATTGACGAGCTACATCTAGAGATAGATAACATCCTTGAAGGTGAGGATGAAGACTATCAAAGCGAATACTATGAGCTAGAAGCGACTTTTCGTCAGGTAAAACGAGCTTTAAATCAGAAACTATGTGCTACTGCCCACATACAGCAAGCTACTCCTTTACTGGAGATACCTATATTTACAGGTAAATACACTCACTGGCCAACTTTCTTTGACTTGTTTACTGAATCTATTCATAACAGTCAATTTCTATCAAAAGCGCAAAAAATGCAGCACCTAAAAGGTAGAGTGAAAGGCGAAGCAGAGCGTTTAATCCAGCATCTAAATATATCAGCGGAAAATTATGATGTGGCGTGGGAAATCTTGACCCATCGCTATAATAACCCACAAGTGCTTTTCACAACGCACATTGAAACTTTCCTCAATCAGCCTAGCATTAGCAAGCAGACGTCATTTGAGATTAAGCGATTGTATGACACAACCACGGAGTGCATCCATGCCATTCACAACCTTGGCGTGGACACCAATACGTGGGACCCGATACTCGTCCATCTTTTAAGTAAGAAGCTTGATAGCGATACCTACAGCGCCTATAAAGAAGCACGTAAGTCTCCTAGAGATTTAGCCTCATTAGAGGAATTAATGTCGTTCCTAGAGGGTAAATTCATGGCCCTCGAACCAATACATAAGCGAGAAAAGGACAACACATTTAATAGTAAGCCAGCTCCAGCTCATTATCAGCCTAAAAATCACTATGCCTCTAAGCCTAGCTATAACAAACTATCTCCGCGAGGATTCCAAGCAGCTATCACATCCACGTGTAAGTGTCCTTTATGTAATTTCGATCACGAGCTCTATCGATGCCACAAGTACAGAAACATGCCAGCGGAAATTAAATTGAGGACAGTTGCAAAACTCAAACTTTGCCATAATTGCTTATTCAAACATATCAGCGAAAAATGCACGTCTGTCAAAAGGTGCAAAGAGTGCAATAACGAACATCATACGTCGTTGCATGAAGCGTGTACAGGGTTGTCGACCTCGGTGACCCTGCCTACAGCCGATACGAAAGCAAATCCAGCTTCAACATCTCAACCATCTACTAGTAAAACACTTAATAAGAAGCCTTTCGTTGCGAACCATGTCAGCGCTAGTGATGAAGAAGTTTTATTAGCTACAGTACTTTTGAATATTAAAGCCGTTGATGGTACCTTCGTCACGCTACGAGCCCTACTTGACCAGGGCTCCCAAATTACTCTGATATCTGAAAAGGCAGCTCAGCTCTTAGGCCTGCCTCGCCGTAAATACAGCGCATCCGTTTCCGGCGTAGGTATAAGCCCTAAACAAAGTAAAAGTCTAGTGACGCTCGAATGTCAATCTATTTACGGCGACTACGACTTTCACACTGAAGCATCAGTCATACCACGTGTTATCAGCGATCTTCCGAATGTCTCATTTTCTAAGCGACAATGGGCTCATCTCCATCATATGAACTTAGCAGATCCTGAATATAACGTGTCAAAGCCTATTGATATCTTGCTAGACGCATCTGTTTACTCCGATGTCATCATGTGCGGCCTAGTTAAAGGGGAGCACAACGCACCCATAGCTCAGCAAACGAAATTAGGCTGGATCTTATCGGGTAACGTCAAAACTTTCAGCTGCAATGTCGTAATCAATAACTTAGAGGAGATAGCTAAATATTGGGAGATAGAAGAGATCCCTAACACTATTTCTGAACTCACAAAGGAGGAACAATATTGTGAAGAACATTATATTTCTACCACTAAACGCCTGGCAGACGGCAGGTATGAAGTAGCCCTACCAATGAAGGAAAATTACGAGGAAAAATTAGGATCAACTAAATCTAAAGCTATTGCACAATTTAAACATTTAGAAAGCAAATTAAGCAAAAATGAAGCGTATTCAGAAAGCTACAAGCAATTTGTATCAGAATATATAGAACTAGGTCATATGAAAGCTTCTAGCGCAAACAGCGACTTTCAATGCTTTTTACCGCATCATGGTGTTATAAAGCAAGACTCTACTACTACCAAGCTTCGGGTAGTTTTTAATGCCTCATCTAAAAGCAGCTCTGGACTTAGCCTCAATGATGTAATGGAGTGCGGTCCAAACTTACAGCGAGATTTACAAACGTTATTATTGACGTGGAGGCAATACAAATACGTAATCACAGCGGACATAGAAAAAATGTTTCGCCAGATTTTAATCAACGCAGACCATCAGCATCTTCAGTCGATCATCTGGAGAGATAGCCCATACGAGCCGTTACAAGAGTTTGTTCTCACAACTGTAACGTACGGAACCAAAGCGGCTCCATACCTAGCGATGCGAACTCTAAGACAGCTAGCTAAAGATGATGCATCGAAGTACCCACTGGCCGCCGCAGCATTGGAAAAAAGCTTTTACATGGATGACCTTCTCAGCGGTCAAAATACATTAGCAGCTACGAAAGAATTGCAGACTCAGCTTATTGACATCTTTAAAGGCGCAGGTATGAACTTAAGGAAATGGTCAGCTAATCATCCAGAGCTTTTACAATCATTATCTACAGAGCAACTAGATAAGCCATTTGACTTTAAATGTTCAGAGTCCCGAAAAACCCTAGGACTAAGATGGACACCCTCGTCTGACTCATTTTCATTTACAAGCAAGCCTGAATTCAACGAAAAATGCAAAACAAAGCGTCAATTACTTTCATCCATAGCAAAACTATTTGATCCGTTAGGTTGGCTGTCGCCACTAACGATCAGAGCAAAGCTTATCTTTCAAGAAACGTGGTCAGCTGGATTAGCATGGGACGACGAGATTCCAGACAACATTTTAAAGCAATGGTCTGAGCTTCAAATTTACTTAAAAAACGTAAGTCAATTCAATATACCTAGGTACTTAGGTGACACACAGCGAGAGTTTCAATTACATGGCTACAGCGATACGTCAGAGAAGGCATACGCATGCGCGGTTTACCTAGTGGCACGCGACACTAAAGGTGAGTGCACATCACGCCTCGTTGCAGCGAAAACAAAGCTTGCACCTCTAAACAAGCAGGTATCACTACCACGCCTTGAACTATGTGGAGCTCTACTGTTAGCTCAACTTATGAAAGTTGTCAAGTCATCGTTTTCCAACACAACATTTCAAGCATATGCCTGGACAGACTCCATGGTAGTGCTGGGGTGGATCCATGGCGACATAGCTCGATGGAAACAGTTTATAGCGAATCGAGTTCAGCAAATAGTCGAGGTAATACCAGCTTCAAATTGGAATCACGTTAGATCTGAGGAGAACGCAGCTGACTGTGCCACCAGAGGACTCACAGTCACGAAGCTTCAGAGCAATACACTTTGGTGGCAAGGACCGGAATCATTAGCTACCTTTGACCCCTCCAGCTTTAAAAATGCTTCGTATGAAGCGCCAAAACTCGAAGAAAAAAAGGTCAGTGTGAACGTAGCCTTACAAGAATCGGATACATCAACATTTATAAATGAACTTTTAATAAATAATAGCTCTATCACACGTGCCATAAGAGTAATGGCATGGGTATTACGTTTCACCGCCGCACTACGACACCGAGCTCTTGAACATGATACTTACCTATCAGCTGTAGAAATAAACAAAGCTTACTCAATGATAATAAAACATATTCAAGCAGACGACTTTAAAAGCGATTTAGATTATATAAAAAAGGAAGGTCATGTTCAATCAAACAGCAAAATAGCTAATTTAAATCCTTACTTAGATGAAGAAGGAATTTTAAGAGTAGGAGGCCGTCTCAACCACTCTAAAGTCAGCAGTACAGCTAAGCATCCTATCATACTAGCTAGCTACAGCCGCTTCACTGACCTCATTATTAATCAAGCGCACATTACCACCTTGCATGGGGGACCAAGGCTGACTTTGTCCTATATAAGGGAAAGGTACTGGATCTTGAGCGGTATGAGAACTATCAAGAGGCAGCTACGTCAATGCGTCACGTGCCGACGATTCAGCTCTGAAAAGAATCATCAAGTCATGGCTGACCTCCCTCGAGCCAGAGTTACCCCCTCCCGCCCCTTTGCACATACAGGTGTAGATTTTACAGGTCATGTAGATCTGAAGCTGAGCAAAGGTAGAGGAACAAAGACATACAAGGGATATGTAGCTGTATTCGTCTGCCTAGCGACGAAAGCTATCCACTTAGAACTGGTGTCAGATCTCTCGACACCAGCGTTCTTAGCATGTTTCCGCCGTTTCTGCGCACGACGAGGGACACCCCGTCGTATGTATAGCGACAACGGCACAAACTTCATTGGAGCAAAGCGAGCATTGAATAAGGAATACAAAGAGATCTTACAATCTATCAACACAGACTTCTTCAACAACATCAGTGACTTGGACGTCGAATGGTCGTTCAATGCCCCAGCTTGGCCTACTGCAGGTGGGTTGTGGGAGGCCTCGGTGAAAAGCTTTAAGAGACATCTAAAACGAGTCATTGGTGAGCAAAAGCTTACTTATGAAGAGTTCACAACTCTAATTCAGCAAATTGAAGCTTGCTTAAACTCGCGTCCTTTGTTGCCCTTAACTGAGAATCCTGAGGATGCGTACCTGACTCCAGGCCATTTCCTAATAGGAGACTCTCTACTGTCAAGACCACAGGCTGACCCAGATAACATCAGCTTGCCAGCACGATGGCAATTAGTACAAGCAATGAATAAGCAGTTCTGGAAGCTTTGGTCCGCTGACTATCTTCAGCACCTTCAGACACGGTCTAAATGGAGACAGCCAACAAAAAACTTAGCTATAGACGATATTGTTGTAATCAGAGAGGACAACTTACCTCCGGGAAAGTGGGCACTTGGAAGAGTTCAAGAGCTGCATCCTGGAAAAGATGGATACGTCAGGGTCGTAACCGTCAAAACCGAAAGCAATGTCCTCAAGCGTCCAGTGACAAAGCTCATACCCCTCCCTATCGACACGTCAAAAGATGCCTTACAACCTAATGAGAATGAACCTCAAACATCTACAACAAATAGTAGGAAATGTCAAAGGGGAAATGGTATCAATCTTAAGAACTGCTTCTCATTAATACTTCTTTTGTTTGCCTTACTTATCTCTCCATCCATGCAGCAAGATATTATGAACATCAATTCAACAGCTCTATCGGACAGTACCACTCTATATTTCGATAGAATTTCTACTGTTCAGCACATAAGAGATGAGTGGAAGCTAGTAGTTTACTTCAATCTTACAGGCTACTGGGAAGCATTAACCGAATTGGAAACTTACGTCAGACATCTAAAGGGCATGACTATGAAGGTAACTAGTTCGCAATACAAGATAGTCACTTATCAGCTAACACACGAATTAACCGAGATTGAGCATTACAATCGCTTTCTACTGGGCCCTACCAACAAACGCCAGAAGAGAGGCTTAGTAAACGGTATCGGGTCCGCAGCTAATTATCTATTTGGTGTCTTAGATGACAACTTCGCTCTGCAATACGCCAAAGACATCGAAAAGATCAGCTATAATGAAAATCATCTGCAGCAGCTAATAAAAAATCAGACCACAATCATAGAAGCAGAATACAACGTAATACAGCGCAACGAAGAAGTTATGAATCACCAATTTTCGTCCATTAACACTCACCTGAGAGAAATATCTCTAGAGCTAAATCAACTGCAACGTGACGTCAACAACGGCCTCTACATTACGTCATCAGCTTTAGCAGCCAGCTTGATCCTTCAGAACTTAAGGAACATACAAACATCCCTCATAGATACTGTTACTGATATCACTCACGGCCGCCTCGATGCTCATCTGCTGTCGAGCGAGCAATTAGAACAGCAATTTAACTTTATATCGGGACAACTTCATGGTGATCTCAAGGTTCCCGTAGAATTAGAAAACATCGGAGACCTATACAAGCTACTTAAAGTATTCGCAAAGGTCTACAAACACTACCTTATAATTGAAATAAAGGTGCCATTAATCAGCAACGAAGTATACGAGCTCAATAAAATCATTACCGTTCCTCATAACAAAGAAGGAGCGTCCTACCTAACTGTACCAACCTACCCTTACCTAGCCTTTAACTTACATAAAGATGCAGCTATATTTATATCTGAATTCGATCTACAAACTTGTCTTCACGCATCTAAAGACAAAATGCTTTGTACCTTGAATAAACCTATTTATGACCTAAATGTCAAGCAAAACATATGCGACCTAAAACTGCTAAATCTGAATAAAAATAATTCACCTTGTACTTACGAGAAATCAACATGCAATAATAGATGGGTCAAGTTACACAGACAGAACGTCTGGTTGTATTCGTGTTGCAAAGAATGCAACATTCGCACATTTTGCCCAGCTGGTACTGCGATCAGCACAATAGCGGGCAATGGTCTACTCGAAATAGGTCAAGGTTGCTCTATTAAAGGAGAATCGTTTACTATTCACGCTCATAACGATTTTATAAAAGGGGTAAACATACAGCCCAATATCGAAGCCCCACAGCTATCATTTTTGAATAGACTCATCAACACTTCTGCTCCAGCCTACGAGTTTACTACCGAGAACCACACATTAGCTTATCATGAGATAATGAAGGAAATACACAACTTAAAACAGGAGTCATCGTCGGACTTAAGCGTGCATGACATCCACCAATACTCCATTAGCTATGGTGTTATTGCTGTTATTCTGATAGCAGTAGTAGCAGCAGTCATTCTGCGAATCCGAAGGAAGAAACTTAAGCTTGCGCACGTGAGATCTTCAAGTCGCATACCTGCTCCCCGGTGGGAGACCTCGACGAGCGTCGGTCGGTCGGTCGTCGATGAGTCTGGTGGACATCAAGTGCAATCTGAGTGTAGTGAATTACGTAAATCAGTGAGCATGGGCATTTTAAGTGTAGATAGGCGTCCGGCGCCTCCTAAGCCCCCGCGGGCAGTGTCAATTACTATTCCCTGTGAGTCCCTCGGTGATATAACCACGCCAACCGGTAGTGAAAACAATTGAGTGTGATTTTATGGACTCTAAGCTTTATTTGTTATTTTCATTGAATTTTTAAGATTAGCATAACTAATCCCTTTTAAGCACTTTAGCTCTTACTATAATTGTTAGCTGTTATTTAATTAAATTTTTAAGCATTAGCGCTTGTTTCACCTGTTTAGTTGCTGTTAAATCTTAGCAATTTAAGCACTTGTAAATTATCTTGTAGCTACTATTATGTTATGACTATGAGTAATTTAACCCATTTTCTTTCCTGATTGGCAAGATGTACGAGCCAACCGTACATATAATTTGTTCATTTTTAAGTTGACCTAAATTAGTTTAGCTTGTCTTGCATTTGCGTCAGGCGATGCATATTTGTCACTTTTACGTAGCAATTATTTGGTGGAACAATAAATTAGTGTACGATCAACACTCGTCGGGTTTGGTTATTTAGCTCTCTTCGGAGTACCGCCCTTCAGCTTTCCTTAGCTACTATTCAAACTAGCTTCAGCATACCACTTAATGTACGGCAACGGGCCATACACCTTCTTTTTCATTCTTCTTCTTCTTTTATTACACATCACGTACGCAATGAAAATGGAATTAAACCGTAAAGATTTTAGAGATATGATTTTTATAAATTCCCTCTTTTGCTTTCTAAAGTCTATTTAGTCTTCAAAATCCTTTCGGGAGAGAAGCACCTTAAGCACCTTGAGCACCGTGAGGCGATGGTTTGCTGAATTTGAGAGAGGTCGAATTTCTTCACATGACAAATTTCGTGAAGGGCGGCCTTCAACTGCCGTCAACGAAAATAATTATTGAAGAAAACCCGCGAATTACCTATGAGACAATTTGAGGACTATTGGGGATTGGTATGAGCCAAATTGTTCTGAAAATTAAAAGTTCGGAAACTTAGATGTCGTTGGATCCCTCATGAACTGGCAGCAGAGTTCAAGCGGGCTCGCGTGGAATAGTGCTCACAGATGCTACTGAAGTACGACCATACGGACTTTCTAATGCTGTTTTGACATTGTTACAGAAAAGTATAACTCGTCACCCATCCTGCGCATAGACCTGACCTATCACAATGTGATTTATGTATTTTTCCCAAAATCAAAGATTTGATAAGCGGTTTTACTTTAACCAAGCAACTCCTTCATAAACTCACCAGACGTAGCAAGAAGAAAATTATTCTTGCTGGTGACCTCAATATAGACACATTGAAAGATAATGGCGCCGCCAAGGAACTCAATAACTTGCTGGCTAAGTATAATCTAGTCTTACATATAAATGTGCCTACTAGACTAAACTCATGTATTGATCATCTTGCAAGTAACATAAGTGATGCTAAAGGAAGGGTGCACCAATTATTCCTGTCAGACCACGACACGGGGCAAACTTTAGAGTATGT
Organism: Pyrausta aurata; assembly: GCA_963584085.1. Taxonomy (NCBI): domain Eukaryota; kingdom Metazoa; phylum Arthropoda; class Insecta; order Lepidoptera; family Crambidae; genus Pyrausta; species Pyrausta aurata. The sequence goes on from OY757251.1 coordinate 6,717,295, forward strand.
CTTACCTAAATCTAAAAAAAGTATTCCAATCTGTTGGTACAAAACAGTAAGGGACTTTAATGACAGTAACAAGAGAAAATTTATTTTATTTTATTTTATTTTATTAATCATAGCACACAAAACAGATATCAATCATAAAAGCTTAAATACTTAAACTTACTTATTTGTAGAATTAATATCCAGTTTGAGTTGGAGGGATGTGCTTGATGAAAGTGATCTAAATGTAGCGTTTAATAGCTTTCACCAAGACCTGTGTTTATATTATAATCTGTGTTTTCCATATAAAAAAGTAAAAATTAACGTTAACAACTTAAGACCAAAGTGGATTACCCCAGGCATTAAGAAATCGAGTGTGTCAAAACGAAATATAAGAGCGCATTACTTTAAGCATAAAACGTTGGAAAATAAAAACAAATTTAAAAATTACACCAAACTACTGAGATGTTGTATCAACAAGTCGCAAAATATTTACAATGCTGCAAAAATAAAAAATGCTAAAAACAAATGCAAAGCATCGTGGAATATAATTAAAGATAAAACTGACAATTTGAATTTGAATGATGAAATAGAAAATTTAGAAATAAATGACTTAGTAATTAACAATCCTTCTGACATTGCCTCACTATTTAATAATCATTTTTTAAACTTGACTCATTCATTAATAAATCCAAAAATCAAACAACCCGTAGTAGAAATTCATCCCTTAAAAGATAGTTTATTTTTGACACCCTGTTCAACACAAGAAATTTGGTCTATTATTAAGTCATTGCGAAATACTAATGCTGTAGGTGTTGATGAACTACCTACTTTTATATTTAAAATTTGTTCATACTTCCTAGCACCAGTTTTGGCTTTTCTTATAAATCTATCTTTCACACAGGGTCAGTTTCCAGATAACTTGAAACGCTCTAAAGTGATTCCATTACATAAGAAAAACAACAAAAATGATATTAACAACTATCGTCCTATTACGTTAGTTCCAATACTCTCCAAAATCTTTGAAAAAGCCATGCTAAGTAGAATAACAAGCTTTTTTGATAAGCACATAATAATCGCAAAAGAACAAAATGGATTTCAAAAAAACAAATCTACAACCCTAGCAACATACTCGCTAATAAAGAACATTGTGCAGAATATAGATGCAAAGAGACCGGTAGTATCGGTGTTTTTTGACATGAGTCGTGCATTTGACTGTGTAAATCACTGTGGACTTTTAAATAAATGTAATAATTATGGCATTAGAGGACAAGCTTTAGATTGGCTGAAAAGTTATCTCTCAGACCGATTACAATATGTCGAAATAAGGAAAAGAGATCCCCAGAACAATGAAATTATAACATACAAATCATCATTTGTACAGAATCCATGCGGCGTGCCACAGGGTAGTGTCTTGGGTCCTTTATTATTTCTTATATATATTAATGACTTGCCTAAACAGATTAACTACCAAACTGTACTATTTGCTGATGACATATCTCTTATCATACCAAATTGTGACAAAAATCAAAATTATAACCAGGTTATAAATGAAACTATAGCTGATGTTGTTTCTTGGTTAACGCAAAATGACCTAAGTGTAAACTTATTAAAAACAAAATTCATACAGTTCTCAAACTATAAAGCAAACCGCCCAAAGCTAAACGTTACTTGTCAGAACGTAGCAATCGACGAAGTTAGTGAGGCAAAGTTTTTGGGTATAATCCTTGACCAGCACTGTAGCTGGAAACCCCACATTGACGACTTGTGTAAAAGGTTAAGTAGTTTTGTTCATGCCCTTAAAAAATTACGATTTGTAGCAGGAAAGGAAACTGCACTGACTGCATATCATGGATATGTGTCCTCAATATTAAGGTACGGTCTCATAATATGGGGTAACTCAAGTGACATAAATAAAGTATTTTTGATACAAAAAAGGTGCATAAGGGCAATTTGTGATGCAGGGCCAATGGAATCTTGTCGACCTCTATTCAAACAGCTAAATCTGATAACATTAGTCGGGCTTTACATCTTAGAGACTGGAATATTTGTAAGGAAAAATCCTGAGCTATTTGAAAAGTATATTCAACTGGATTTAAGATTACGCCAGAGAGATATTTACAAATTGCAGGTTCCTTTTAGCAAGAGTGCATTTTTCAAAAAAAACTGCCATGCCATGTCAGTAAAAATCTACAATAAAATACCATATGACATAAGACAGCTTCCTTATAACATGTTTGTGACAAGACTACGTAAATATGTCCTACAAGAATGTTTCTATAATCTGACTGAATTCTTGACATGATTAATTTATACTTATTAATAATTATTATTGTGACATGAATTATATTGATTATGTATATTATTATAAATAGAAATGTATTATACCTAAATAATAGTGTCATGAATTAATGTTACTTGAAATGTTAAAACAGCAAAAATGTGTAAAGTGTTACTGAAATTAATTAATTGTTTAACTTCAACCTAAAAACTTTAACTTTGCATGCCGCCTGTGGCAAAACATGATGGTCTATGATGAATTTCTGTTATCAAATTTACCATGTTTTGAGCAAATAAATATATTCTATTCTATTCTATTCTATTCTATTCAACTCCGAAGAGGCACTATCACTGCCTCTTCGGAGTTGGTAGTCTTCGTTCAATCAGCACGTATGATCACATGCCTTCAGATCTGTGGACCTCCTGTTTTAAAAAATGGTTCGATCACATAAAATAATGTAAAGGAGAGTATTTTAAAAACCAATAAACATTATATTATATTCGTTACAACATGTGTTTTTTAGTATGTGTTAGTTCAGTACGTAATCAAGAGATGTCACTAGGCTCCCAACATTGCTGACTGACAACCAAGCAAACAAAAAGTACAGCGGACGCCCGGTAATCCGACAAACGTTTTGCAGGGCAGAATATGACTCTTAATTTTGTTGGTTTATAAGAAAACCAACGAATAACAGATAAAAAGACCTACATTCAACAAAACGGAATGACATATCGGATTACAGGGGGCGCGGGCGGTCGGATTAGACTAGAGCCAGAGAACCTACTACGAAAAGCGAAATTCGTCATTAAGATCATCGTTTTGCAGATTTCGTAGTATAAGGAATGCATGCTAAAAATGCTTCGAATACGCAAAACGATAATCGTAATAACGGATTTCGTTTTTCAAAGAAGGCCTCCAGATTCAAGGAGTAGACTGTGTAAAATGAATCCCAAAAATGAAATTAAAATCGTTTTAATTAATATATTTAATTATTCTTAAAAACTGTTACATTACGTCGTATATTATGTACAACAACTCGTCTGTAAAGACATGAAAACAGATCAATATAAAATTATTGAATGTGTTAAAGTAACTAAATTTTACGAGATTCAAAATGTATAATTGTTTAGTTAAATTGAATTGTCATGACGTCTTCTTACTAAAAAAATATTATAAAATTTAAATTATTTTCTATAAACCACAGGCATGTTAACACTATGAATCAAAATGAAAGATGTTGTTTTTGTAACATTCCCTTATTTAAAAAATAGAAATAATCAAATGGTTTATTAATCAAACGGCTTTTTGACCCGGATCCAACATATAGCAGTGGGTGGTAGTTACAGCGATTTTCATAGTCTACGGCAGCATTATTTTTGATAGTTCATAACATTACGTCAAACATTGGTGCCTACTCATACTAGACGAATTAAACTTTCAAGTTAATCAATTGTAAATCCTTTAATAAACGAAAAAAATCTTACGTAAATCTTAAACAAAATAAAACAGAAGAAATTCGTCACGAACAGTAGCTGTGTGTGAATAAAAATCCATTGTATTTCTATTCGGGCACTGTTCAGAGGTCCTACGCTGTAACTTTTTGTCTGTATTTTCAGATGTAGCCATTCCTATTACCCGCAAGTTCGTGTTGGCATGAAAAAAAGAAAAAATAAGGATTTGAAAATACGAATTTAGTGTTACAGGGTAGGCCTCCCAAGTCGCCAGCTCGAAGCTGGACCATGGATCGGTTAGAGGCACAATAGTTCGTGGGCACATTCTCAACGGTTGAGTCCGGCACTGCGCTGTGCTAGTTGAGCTCGGTCCGCTTGCACGTGCGCATGTTGACGGGGAAGAAGACATTGAGCTCAATCAGCGTGGCCAGCACCAGGAACATGGCGTACATCGCCAGGCAGGCGCGCCCCACCGCCGCGTCCAGCTTGAACTTGTTGAACCAGAACGTCAGGTACAGCAGCAGCAGCGTCGACAACAACGATATCGCCGAATATTCCAAGCCCATAGAGTTTATCTTCACCTGTTAACATTCCGCATTCATTTATTTTTACACCCAGATCAACAAAATTGGCACATAAGTAATCACAAAATCAAAATAAACAAAAATATAAATCGCTTTGCATTATAGTCATTGGTCCTCATTCGCAGTGCATAATTAAGTCGGATCATTCGCATGGTGAACAAATAACTAGGTACATATTATTGAATTCTAACCCAATAATGTCCAGGGTCTGTTGGAGTCAGAGATGCTTTGATCAGCCACGGGAGTCCAAGACATAATAAAATGTCGAACGTGTTTGATCCAATTGAGTTACTTATTCCCATTGAACCATGTCCTGTGGAACAAAAAAATAATACTAAACTTATACAATTCCAACAGACAGAACAAGATTACGAAGCAGATCCTGGAAGCCTTCATCCAGAAGAAACTTGCCCTGTCAAGGGGGTACGTGGTACCGCCGTCTATACAAGATATCATCCCAATGAAAATGAAGGAAGAAAGAAGGATGAACAATCAGGTGAAAGAGGAAGATCAGAATGAGGTCCAGGAGTACCCAGAAGATGATAGCTTGCAAAGCGTTGAAAGTGAACAGATCGACTGTATTTATTCTGAAGGTAGTGGTTTTGATGCTTAAGCACATTAACACGTTCCGGGACACTACTAACTGTTATTACAAAGTCTTTTCTTTAATGTTTTCGAGTAATCAATAATTACTTACTGACAACTTAAATCTTACTATATCCTCTACAATATCACATTGAAAATCACGCACTTTTCAAAAGTTGCTATCATGTTGAATGACTCTGCTGAGTAGGTACGTACATATTAATTTTACAAAGATTTGTTAGATAAAATGGTTACCCTGCTTGGCGACTATTACACTAGAAACCGCTTCAGGAACAGATGTACCGGCAGCCAAAAACGTTATTCCCATAACTGAGTCGGGTATCATCAGCGTATCCCCTGAAACATATCGAAAACGTAAGTTAGTATCTTCTGAATATATCATGTTTTTCCGTAGCCCAAAGAGGTCAAACTACGCTTACCTATTATCGTAATCATCCAAGCCACGATGTACGATAGTGACCCTATCCATACGATGCACATGATGAAAGTTAGTGGGAACCAATTCTTGAATCGTGGTTTTTCACAATCGGGTATTGTGAACAAAAACACCAAGTGAATTGGCCAAGTGACAATCCAAGTGGTCTGTAAAATAAAAATTCATGATATTATACGTACTTGTGGCTAGAAATTCAGCGAAAAATTTACTTCATCATAAAGATGCAAATAAAAGTACCTTGGTGAAACAACTTCTACCGCTTGGCCATTTCCAAAGAGAATGTTCATATTCATCTACAGCATCTTTATCTCCTACTTCCAGGTTTTGCTGACCAGAAATTTCTTCGGTACATGCAATTTCCACGTCATTGCACTTAGCTTCCAATTGGATATCAACATTGTTCTTTTCATCATCACTGACCTTCTCTGTTCGCAACGTTTCACCACTTTTTTCAATTACATCTGGGTAAAGAGGTAATGCAGCTTTTATATTTCCGTTATGTTGATGGTGATCCATAGGTAAATCATTTTTATTTGTAGATGAAGGAGGTTCTACATCTTTTACTTCTGGAAATCAAGGTAGTAAGAGCAGCTTAATCTGAATCTCTCAATATAAAAAGTACAGAAATCAGAGTAAACTAGGACTTAAATAAATATATTTACTCTCAATAAGGAGTTTGACATGAAATAATTAAAATCTACAAACCATTGTCTACTGTCTCGACCGTTTCTTGTTTATTGTCCTGGTTTTTGAACATCCTGGCCATGCATTTGCAGTTTCCTAAAAGTTGTAAAGATCAATTAGGGGCCTTTGATTGTGTGGCGCAGATTATGCGATTGTCAACTGTTTTTGATGTTACCTCTAGCGAAGTTTTGGATGGATTTGTCGTAATACATGACGCAAATGTAGACCCCATAGAGTGAGACGAGGAGGAAAGCCTCGTACCACTGCACGTACTCGTCGTGCATGATGCAGATGAGGATTGAGACCGTAATGCCGTAAGCCAGGCAGTCCCTGGTCAGCGGCCACCAGTCCAAAGGTACTACCTGGAAATTATTGTTATTAAATCAATTATAGTCAAACTTGTATCATTAATTTCAATAATATTTAATAAGTATCATTAAGTTTATTCTACGATAAATGTCTTGTTTCTTTTTTGACTATCATAAAATCTATGCTCAGAGAATTTGCTATGCATTAAATCACAGTTTTTATTTAAATACAAATAAAATCAAAACTGGTTTTAAGAAAATGTTTCAATAAGTTACTCATCTAATGTTGTGTCAAACGTTCTGCTTTACACATAGCTTTGACAAAATATAGAGTTGTGTGTTCTGTATGTCCTGAGACTTACTCTATCATTAAGCACATAATGCCATCAAACATACTAGACGCACAATATTTGAATCTTACCATCCCCGCGCCGATTCCGCAGCATGCTGCCACTGCTAGTATATTAAAAACAGCAGAGCCAACGATGGTGCCGACCCCAATATCACCTTCCGTAATGAACGTTCCTATCACGTTCACGAACAACTCCGGCGCAGACGTAGCAGCCGCCATGAACGTAGCACCGGCCACGTCATTCGTCATATTCAGCGCTGCAAGGAAAAATCAAGCCATCAAGTTTTACGAGCTAGCGCCAAAATTGGGTATCCGGGAATAGGGGGCAAAGAAATAAAGGCACTTAAGTTGATAATGAATGTTAAGTGCTCGTCCACTATTTATAGAACCCATTAAAAGAACCAACCAATTAAAGATTCGAACATAACATGTTAACACAATAGAAGAGTTTACCACCATAAGGTCTGTGACTTGTATGACGCTATGCACCCGAATAAGCATTATTGAAGCATCAACAATAACACATAACGTTTTTTACGCGTTGAAATTTTTATTTTCTCTTCGTAATACAGATTACGTTATTGACGATAGTCGGTTCATTGTTGCGTTGCACAAAAACTCTTCTCACAGAGGAGCCGAGCACAATGGGATCGAACCGCTGCGTTACATGCCGTCTACTACTTTTTGTACAAGAACATAGTACTAGAACATTATAGGTATAATATGTATGTTTGATCAATACTATTCTTTTTCTTTGTGGAATCGTACTAAAATGCTTAAAATGTCAAAGTACCTATAGTATAGGTTTGTGCTACCCATTTTTAGACAAGCATTGAATAATGTATTTGCTGTTCTAAAACATATTAAAGATTTTAACTTGATCAAGATGGCATGAAAGCAAAGTTTTAACATAGCGAAATAAAAGTAAGTAGATACTTGCTGAAGTTAAACTCGGCTAAGATTCGACCTTGATGCTAGATCATCTGGCTAGAGGTGTAGGCTAGAGAACTGTTCATATGACTAAGTTTTCCGGAGTCTCATCATGCAATTCCCTGGACAGTCCCGAGGAGATGGTACATAAAACATGTCGCAAACCACGACTAGCGCGATGGCACCGTGCTTCCCGCAGCAATTCTGGGAACAGCCTCTAGCTAGGACTTGCCAAATAAGGAACAGTATGCAGTCATAAGTCTCACCATGGCATATCCTATCGACAGCTGGTACAAAAAACTTGTCGCAGACCACAGCCAGCGCTATGAAGAGGTACAGCGAGAGGAAAGCGTGCAGCACGATGGCGCCGTGCTGCCGCTGCAGCTCCGTGAACAGCCCTGAGGGAAAGTCGTCGATGGCCGGCGGCGTGCAATTGCGGAGGTACCCATCTGGAAACACCAAGTGGATTTTATCACTGATGAACTTAGCAAAAGTTACATAGTTTATTAATACTAGGTGATAAAATATGAACTACTGTTATAATCAAAGACGTCATTTGGTTCGGTATAGACGGTAAAGCTAATTACTGCGGCATCTTATGACAAGGACCTAATTCCTGCACCAAATTATCGCAAATTTGTCTGATGCTGGTGAGCCTACGATATTTTAAAAATTAGTCCACAAGCTATTAATTATGGTAACACTGTAGTGGCTTCTGGTGATAAATATCATGAACTAACATGGTGAATTAGTGGATCTAATTTTCTTAATACACCGTTATGACAACAACGGCTAAACGACAAGGTGTTATATTTCATGACACAAAAACCTAACAACTGGTTTGTTTTCTAAATCAGAAGCCCGCATCAAGTTTCTTATCCCGCTTACAGCATTACAACTCTTCTGAACGTAACAATCACGCCAACAACACCAATTGCGTAAACGCACGGTTTTTTATGTATTTTTCATTTTTATAACCAATTGCTCTATAAAAAATTAAAACGGTGGCTTGAGTTTAATTAACCACCACTAGTAAACGTTTTGACGTTCATGAAGTTTGCTGCACTATTTTTGAAAAGTCAATATCAGTTTTCAACTTATGAGAAATCAACGTATAACATTTTGCTTTGTAAAGAACATAGGTACAAATAAAAATATACAGACCTTTTACTCGTAGAATTGAGAAATTTCGGTGCTTATCAATCGAGACTTAGAAATTAGCATGATAAGAAAACAAATGATTCTATGAAAGTATATATCAAAATACAAACCATGTAATGTAGTCTTAAAATATTTTGTTGAACTTCCCAACAATAATTAACAATATGCAATAGTCGCTACAGGATACGTTTTACGTACTTTTATTGGTCGCGAAAACCATGTTGCTCTTGATAAATAAATGGCTGATAAAACGGTTCTCGCAAATTGCAAAGCCAACAAGAAGATCGGGACAAATTGCCTTAAACGACCACCACTGACGTGTTTAACCGAATTATCCGATTTTAGAGAATACGACGTGTCGGCGGCAGCCAGGCGTCCTCACTGCGGTCTCTGGGCTCATGTTATATGCCAAAACGTGCGTGTCAGATCTCGTTTAGACACTCACTCGTCCAGAGTGCACTGTGAGGAAATTGACAGATCAAAGAAGGCAGGAAGTCCGCATTAACGTCGCATAAGTCGTCTTTCGATTCTCTCGGCCTAGTCGATAACTTCGAGATTCAACGGTGCTTTGAAACAGAAGCATTATGCAATCCGTTCAATATCCTTACCAGTTAGTAAGAATAGCCACTTATTGGCTTTATAGTATAGGACAGTTTGAGTGTATTTATGGTAATGTTGGAAGATTTGTATAAGTGACTAGGCCAATTGGTTGTTGGTCAGAGGATTTGTTTGGTCGTAATAGTTATTGGGCAGTGTCGTCAGCATGTCACGTGAAGGCCGGCAGTGCTCAACCTTGCGAGCTGCCCTGCGACGACGCAAATTGACAATTTGCGCGAGGAGCGACCGGATGAGGCGCCGGCTCGCTCCTGCCTCCCCTTCTAACTTCACGAACGTGTCGCCCGCCTTTAATAGCCACTCACAAAATTTACCTTACACACATATACTTTCTTAAACTAACCATCAAATATCATCTACCACTGCCCTCTTTTAACAGAGTTCAAGAAACTAAGCTACTTACTAAAGTAGACCGTTGTTAAAGCCAAAGATATGTTCACATGCAATTAGATCATAGCATCAAGGACCCTCTTTGAATATTGAGCTAAAAATAGGTATCGATGCAATTACGATGTCAATTATTGATTTGAGGTCACGATTTGAAATGACCTTTATGATGAGTGGGTACACCTATCCGTTAACTACAAAAAGGTGCTTACGTGTTTTACGGTTTTAGCCGTTACGCATATGAAAAATGTCACACCCTTCTCTATGCATAAATATTGCAAACAGTTTCTTTACAATTTATTGCTAATAACATTAGTTTACAGAGACACGTTATTCCTATTTTGATTGATGATAAGTTATTCAGTACCTACTTCGAGAAAAGAAAAAAGACTACTTTCCATGCCTGGTATAAAATGCGTCAAAAACTAAAAAAACTTTCTTATACAGAAGTTATCTATCTCGTCAGTTACCAAAAAGGCACTATAACGATTGGACAGATGATACAATCGACACCAATTTGGTAACAAAAGCTATATACATAGCAATGAATAAAGATCTATAGCCACACCCTTCTCTATGCAAAAGTTTTTGTAATCTATAAATCAACGCTCCTTATTTAGAACTTTATTCAACCGTTATGGTGACTTACCTAGGAGAAAGACATCCGATAGTCTTCGAAGTTCGACGCTAAAATTTGTAACAAATTCCAGAAACATACCTCATGACACCTGTGCTGAACGTTGTCTCCTCCGCCTATACTTACGAAACATCTACGGCTAGGGTCAGAAGTATCCACATCATGAGGCATCACAATCACTATAACTGGCACTGGAAACGCTATATCTTCTCCACTCCATTGATGTCACTTAGCTTTATTAGTAAGTGACGAGTGATTGAACGCACTTCCGACCTCCTTCGGAGAAACTTAGCTTGGTGGATGTGAGTGCATCTCAGCAGGTGCCGGTGTCTGAAGCCTTCGGTGTTCTGTCAGGATGGCACCCTCGAAGTCGTCAGGATATAATGTAAGACAGTGGTCGTACCTCGATCGGAGGTATTCATATTGGCGTGGTGTTGCGTGGAGCGCGACGCAGGCGACCGAGGACGTCGCCACTGGCGTCCGAATGCCACTGCTCACGTTCAAACGGACATAATGGACCCGCCGGAGAGCTCGTCAAAAGAAGAATACAGGGGCCAATTATTTATTTCCATACAATACACGTAGGTACATACGTCGGGCAGCGCGCGGACGCAGTGCGGGAGTGACTCCCGCGCAGCCACCGCGCACCAGCTCCGGCCCACCTTCCCAGCCGCACCTTCGGTACTATTTTACGAAGTAACTCGCTTTAATGCCAACCTATTTGAATGGCAGACAATAAAAACCACATTTGGTGTTTGAATTACCTATTAATTGAGTCGACAATTAAGATAACAAATTAACTGTTTCCGCCAACTATCTTACTCTTAAATCGTTTTTGGTAAAAGTGTGTCAAATGTTTTATTGAGATGCAAACACAGTGCATTTATGTTTCTTTCGATCACATTCTTCTCTAATCTTGGGTATGCCGTGCATCAGTCGGAACGGTGTCGACGTATTACCAATAAACAGTGTAGGTTCACGTATTTTCTATCTATTCTCAATCTAATCACACATCAACTAGATGCCTAGTTATTTAACAGATCTTACACCAGCTAACAGCTTCCAACAATCCACCGGGTCAGGCGTCAATTGTCGGCCCTTCCCAAAGAAATTGGGCTGCGTCCACAATGTGTTGTGAGATGTGTTAGCTTTACTTTACTGAATACGTAATGCTATCCTATTATAATGAGGATACGTAAAATACAGTGAGTATAGAAGATATTGCCAAGCAAAAAATGTGTCGTAAAAATGACGACAAGATTGTGACGTTAGATTCTTTGAAAATTTGAATTTCGAATTATGTTTTGTACTATGAGTTGATGACCGTGTCATCAATTTATGAAGCACAAAATTTTTTTGTGAAGTCAGTTCCATACGCTAATAATAGTAGTTCAATGGTAAAATACAAGGCAGATAAAGACTTGGGGATATTTTTATGAACGCATCAAAACTACTCGTACTAATCGTACATTACCGAAAAAACGATCACGAAAATATAGTATGTAGAGTCATCTATCTTCTACCTCTCTACTACTCTCTTCTACTTTAAAGAAAGTCGTCCTCATTACACCATAAATAAAACGAGAATGGGTGGACTGATTTCCATGATTTTTGCTTTATTGGAATCTTCTTTGCACCGGATAGGAAATAGGGGGAAACTATGTATCACCGAGTATTTAATAATGTCTTCACATTTAATCAGTTATTTTTACAATTGCTTGTACTAGAAGAAAGAAGAAGAAATCAAATGAGTTATTTAAAGAGGACCTAATTAGAAAAAAATACGGCAACGATAACCCACACAGTATTTTTAACTTCTTTGACATTACCATTATGTACGTACGTCCGCGGCAGTAGGTTCGCCGCTGATTCAATCAATCCTCCACAATTAGGCTTAATTAAGAGATTTGAGCACGAATATTAGTAATAAGCCATGCGGCCATGACTCATGTTCTATCTATATCGTCAAAAGAGGTAGAACGTTACAATATTAGGCTGGATACACACATGTCAATTTTTTGGGAACCGTACTAAACTTACACAAATTGCGAGTACAATTACCTTTATTAAGTCCGCAGTTCAGAGATAATTACAGAGTACAACTCCGTAATTCGTCAATAAACTAAAAAGCAAAATAATTTTCATGTGAGTATATTCTCGCTATTTTTTTTTGCCCGCGAAAACTCGTTAACATATGAAACTAAGTTTGATTGTATATCTTAGCTGTAAAAAAATAAAATTGTGAGCCCGCGCCATAAGATTCAACCGGTTTTGTTATTATTATCATTTTGTTATTTATTAATTTGAAATCAAAACCTTATGAGGCAATCTAAATCATGTTTTACATGACATTAGTAGGGCAATAAAAGTGCTTACACGCGGAACCGTTTGAGCGCGAGTCCAACGCGCACTTGGCCGGTTTTTGTTTTAGATAAATATAAATATAAATATGCGCCAGACAACACACCAATTGTCTAGTTTCGTGGTAAGTAATTTACTTTCTTGTGTTACGAAGTACCAGACAACGATTATGACGGGGGCGTCTCCCATAAATACTTAAATACGTATAACATCCATGACTTAGGTACAAATGTATCGTGTGTGATCGTGCTCATCACACAAACATTTGTCCCTTGCAAATAGTCAGGAGCGTTAACAAACGCGTCGCCAGATATTCTTTAGCCGAATTCCCCAAAGGTTGTCTGGAAGATATCGCTTTTGGGGATAAGACCGCCTTAGTTGTAAATTTCCTTTAAGCTTATATTGCAACAATTAAAGGTAAGGTAATAAACCTTATCTTCAATTGTCAACTTCTACCTTTCAAAAGCCACCCTGTCTGATTTTTTTACTCGCATCGGGGTGTTAAAAGTACACAATTGAAAGGCTTCTTCTATTATTTCTTACCTATGAATAACATTTTGAATAGTTTCGTCTGGTGAATATATATTATAAACAAAAATATCAATGATACGTGATCGAGAGCATTCTAAGTTTTCTTATTGCATTTGCTCGTAACCAGCTTATCGATGGTATTTATTTTATACCTGAGCAAACAGAGATGTAATAGTTACCTGTCCAGTAAACAGTGGAAAGTTTCATGTCCACTCGACGCCCGTAATCTATAGATTAAAGTTCTTAATGGAATATTTTTATCCACTGAATTATGAAGCGCCATGTAATCAAACCAGCCTAATCAGGGGACTGTTAGCCTTGAATTTTCATGACCTACTTCGTTAGTTAAAGACAACGACAGCTTTAATGACGTTTTACATCATTTACTGTTTCAACTTGCACTTAATAGAGAATTGAATAGAATTGAACTTTTGCAAAGAGGAAAAGTTCATGCTGTTTGAAAATGAAAGTGTATGCTCCGCTAGCGATGGATAGAACTAAATACATACCTACTCGTACCTGAAAAGTGTATGAAAACAAAAGGCGTATGGAACTCGTTACTCACTTTTCGGTTCATCTTTTAAATTTTGTTCGAAAGTGGTGACCATTAATAAAATAAAATAAAATGAAATCGATTTCCTGCATTATATTATTAAAAAATAGTTACGTTTAACCATAAAGGCGTGAAGAAGGTTGAATTTTAGTATAAAAGCGTATAAACTCGAAAATCTGAACTTTTACCAAAGTATGAACATTCGATTTGTATTGATGTGATCTATCGATTTTTGAACGTTTCAGGTTTCAGTCATAGTCATAGTCATTTCATAAAAAGTAAAAATCAAACGCTCCATAGTAAAAATGTAACTGCTTGGCGGATATTCCGTTTATTTTGTGTACACGAGTTTTGTAGTAAGGCCCTTTAGTATAGTTTTAAATCTATACTAATATTATAAAGCTGAAGAGTTTGTTTGTTTGTTTGTTTGTTTGTTTGTTTGAACGCGCTAATCTCCGAAACTGCTGGTTCGAATTGAATAATTCTTTTTGTGTTGGATAGTCCAATTATCGAGGAAGGCTATAGGCTATATAACATCACGCTACGACCAATAGGAGCAAAGATATAGTGGTAAATGTGTAAAAAACGGGAGAAAGAAGTCACTATTCCACGCGGACGAAGTCGCGGGCAAAAGCTAGTCAAATATAACTTTCCGTTATGTTACGTTCCGTGATCCAACATCACCGAGACCAAATTATCAACGCGTACAACATAGAATTATTATCCCTTTTGGAAGGAATATTAATTTTATGATTTGTAAGTAAATTGCCTTCCAAATAGGCTTCTACAGAAAGTAACCTTATAAGTCAGAGTTGGGTAATTATTGTCTTAGGTAATATTTATCGAGGCACTGAGCGGCTACCTGTGTCGATCAGAAACGCCTGTCTATTGACATTCACAATGATAACGAAGATATCGACCACTCTTAATAATAATATTTGTTGATATCTCCACACTTGCTTCGAGGGCCCAAGGAATAACTGCATACAGTAAGTTATCGGCTTCTTGGGTGCCCACACGTTTATGTTTCATGAGTTCTTTCTGCGGACCGCGGTTCTAATGCTATTGAGCTGTATACACAGCAAAATATTCGAGTTCTTCATTTGACAAAAGCTCAAAACTAAAAAATATAAGCTTTAAAATTTTGAATTTAGAATTCTAGTCAGTTTTTTTTTATATTGTTTTAAATAAATGGCCAGTATGTTGATAAGGACTAGACGTGGTGCGTGCAATGCTCGAGTGGCGGTGGTGGTTCGTGTGTCGCTGTTTCTCGGTATTCCGGCGGCGTACTTTGCGTTTATGTTCGTAGCTGCGGCTGCTAGTGGCAGCGGCGATTTTAGTCATGCGAATACAGGTAATTGGTTTAATGTTACACTTTCTCCAAAAGTAATGTATTAAATTTCTCCACATTTAGCCAAACTATTTTATTAACTTCGCCCATCTCTGAAATTGCATTGGACTTATGACGGAACTATAAGACCCACTCGATGATTTAAACCAGGATTACGCGCTAATCTCTTTAAGTGAATATTTTTGTATTCTTTGAGAAAATAAAGATCTATAACCATAATCCTGGATTTGATCTTATTTCTGTCTCTAGCTACGTCAAATAAACTGGCTAAGGCAGAATGATGATTTAATTCACGATTAGCGTAATTCTGGGTAATCATGCGCAAGTGGGCCTAATAGAACAAGAATTTTAGAAATATTGCTCTATACAATACCCAGACATCCATCTACAATTAACTTCATTGGTTTTATTGTAAATACTCCTACCGATTTTTGAATATGGAGGCTCTTTCAAAAGAAATATGCCAGGTACACATGAGATACTTAATATAGTGCCCAGATAAATGCACTATCTGTTCCTTCGCTCTCATTATTTCGTGAGACAGCAGATCCGACAAAATCGATGAGAGATCAGGCGCAGGACCAACGGTCTAACATGCTTCATGCCAGCGCCTCGGCTGGGGGTGTCATCATCCAGAAACAAATTATGGCCCAACCTGGGATTCGAATTCAGAACCTCTTGGGTAGTGACCGTGAACTAAACCGCTACACAATAGTATTTGGGAACATAATATTGCAGTAATAATCAAACTTAGATACGACGCATGTGTCCAAAACAGGTATCATTAAAAGAGCATTTTTTAACGTTTTCCTTTGCAATCAAAAGAATCAAAATACTAACTAAAACCAAAGCTATAACCTACCTACATGTATTAATAGTTTATAAGTTCCCCCCGATTAAATTCAGAAATAAATAAATTATATGACTTTTTACACCTACATTCTTCCCCTTTTTCGCAGAATCTGCGGAGGGTTTCTCAACTCGTCACCTACTGGGACTGGTGGAAAGCGGGAAGAACTGCACTCCTGCAGCCATCTTGGAATTCCCATCTGACGGGCTCACACATGAGCAGCGCCGTCATGTAAGTTCTCAGAATGGAATGTAACTTTTACTAGGTACATCTTACCCTTACTTAGGACCTGTATCGTGATAAAAGTTAACATAACTAATAGTTAAAAGTCGATACTAGCGGTTAAATAATTACATCTGCGCATGTTCTATTTTATTGTTCAAAGCACGCGCAATCGTAATCATTCAACCAATGGTAACATCTTTTAACCATTAATCGAGGTAACTATCAACCAAGAAACCGCCCCTTAAAAATCTAGAATTCAAACATTTGACCATTCATTTCAGTTTTTTAAATAAAATACTCTTTTTGTCTTGTCTGACTATTACGCCGGCCGTCGCGGGTTCGAATCCCGCAAGGGGCAAATGTTTATGTGATAAGCACGAACATTTGTACCTAAGTCATGGATGTTATAGGTATGTATTTAAGTATTTATGGGAGACGCCCCCGTCATAATCGTTGTCCTGTACTTCGTAACACAAGGAAGAAAATTCTTTACCACGAAACCTGGCAAGTGGTGTGTTGTTTGGCGCATATTTATTTATTTATTTATCTTGATCTTCTTCCAAATCACAGAGATGGCTGTGAGTGAAATAATCAGAAGGATTCCACTTCCAAGGACTCAAATATTATTTTTCCGTTATTTATTCCGAATGTGTACATTCCATTTTTTATTCCGTGTGTGTACTGTGAACTACCTACTACCTATTTTTGAATCTTAGTAATAATATAAAAATACATACTAAGCTAAGCGTTTATTTGCAGGGATACATTCTTATCCATTGTATCTTGGCCATATATTGCTTCATGTTACTGGGCACGGTGTGCGAGCAGTATTTTGTTCCGGCTATCGATATCATTTGTGAACGTAAGTAGCCACTCATTAACTATCAACTAAATACAGTCAGCGACAAAATAGCTTAGCACAAAATATTTTAACTTATATCTTTGTTGGTCAAGATCAAAGGAAACTAATAAATTAATTTAATAAAATTATGAGTCGGTACTCAAGGTTGGTTATTATCCTGTATTTCCAATACGTGTAAAGATAACATTATTTTTTTCCATCCAATGTAGATTTTTATCTAATCTTGTTTTAGAATTAGTTTTTAATAATAACATTTTATTAACTGGTTTACACGTTGCTGCCTACTTTATAAAGGCCAATGCGCCTTTATCTCGTCATTATCTAGAAAAAGGCCTACTATTTACTTAATTGCGCCGTGCGCCTACCGATAAAGGAATGAATATAAGCCATCTGACATAAACCAATTAATAATACATCGATAAATGGATTGTTCACCAAAATTTAAGCGTAATCACAATCAGACAATGTACCAACCTATTTAAGGTTACTTACCTATCTTTGACTGTTAATAAGTAATTACATATACCTAGCTTTTGCACTGCTTGCTTTCCCTCAGATGTGCGAAAGAATTTTAATTTAAAAATTAAAATACTTCCATGATGCACAAAAATGTGACTAAGTATTTTGTAATTGTAACCCCTTGCAAAAAATATTCATAGTCTTTTTTAATCATTCTGTATTCAAAGTTAAGTATATTATTTAATACAATGTTATTGTGTTGTGAACTGTATTCGAAATTAATCTGGCAATGCGAGAAATTACTTTTACGATGCTTTGCGAATGCGCACGCGATGCACATATTGAAACATTGTTAACAGAAGTGGCTTTGGCGTTTTTCCTTGTAATTGTACCGACATTTCCTTTAAGATTGATACCAAACTTCATTAAAAGTAGAATGTGCGACTAATCAACCAGTCATTCATTAACAAAAATTAAAACTATTACCTAAGAGTATCGTGTGCTTTCGAACGCCAACGGTCGAAATGCTTGCGGGCGAAAACATTTTCCTACCCGTAAACCTTTATGGAATGATACGAATTTGATCTCATTCGTTTTCATACATCCTAAACTAAGCTTGTACATCTTCGTTTTTTTTTTAATTTAAAGTTGATTGGTTAAAAATGGACCAAAATTCTGAAGAGTGAAGTATAAGAACCTTGTAAGAACCTAATTGCTTAGATTCTTATATTTACTGAAACATACATTTTTTTTTAAATAAAAACGTACAAGCATAGTTTTTTTAAATATCTCAAACTTCGCGCACACGATCCTCTTAACTGGTTTAGCTTACACAGTCTTAAAAATCTTAGTACTTAGGGCGATTTCGTATTCGACCTTTCGATTCGATGTCGCGTACTCATCTGTATTCGACGCTACAAATTGACGTTCGTATTTTTCAAGGATGGAAATCGCATCGTATAGTTTAGTGCGAATGTACCCTAACAGTTTTGTGTCCTTACTCTAACATGCCTCTAGACCACTGCTCTAGACCCTGGACACTCAAACTTTAAGCTATGAAGCTAGTTAAGACAAATACCACTCTAGCTTTTAGATGTGTTTGACCATCGTCATCAACTGCTAGATAATGAAGCGTCAGTCAGTCAGTCAGTCAGTCTAGGCAATCTGTACCATCACTAGATACTATAGTCACACCAACAAGCATGAGTAACGGCCTTTTTTAACGTTGATGTTGTAACATTTGTTGTGATTGGCTTAAGCTATCGCTGAACTATAATTTGACTATAATTCAAATCCAACGATTAAAGTTATTATCTAAGTATAAAAGTTTTTTTCACAAAACCGTAATTTTCGACAGGCGTGGACATGTCAGCCGACGTGACCGGGGCCACCTTCATGGCAGCTGCCAGCTCCAGTCCGGAGCTGTTCATCAATGTGGTGGGCACCTTCGTGACGGAGGGAGACCTGGGTGTGGGTGCCGTGGTCGGTTCGGCTGTCTTCAACGTGCTTGCTGTTCCTGCGTGCTGCGCGCTGTTCGCTGGCAGGGTATGTAGACCAACTGCCCCTGTGGCGCAGCGGTTACAGGGTTGCATTATAAAGCGACGGCTGCGCCAGAGGTCCAGGGTTCAATCCCCAGGTCGGGCAAAATATGTACCAGGGTTTTTCTGTTCAGAAATTCTCAGGGTAGCGAGTTCGTAAGTTAGCGGTGTTTCACCCCCGTGTCTCGGTAAGCACGTAACACCGTTGGTCCTGCTCCTGATTTCTTTGTGGTCGTGTCAGATTGCTGTCCCATCGGGCTATGAGAGTGAAAGGAATAAAGAATGCACCTTTGTTTTGGCACACACTTGTGCACTATACTATAATATGTCCCGCAGTCGGATAGTCGTTGTGACTGGCCAACGTATTCGAAATCGGCTAGGGGGACTATTATTATTTATTTATTTAAAGACTTTATTGCACAAATCATGGTGAACAAAGGTGGACTTAATGCTTAAAGTATTCTCTGCCAGTCAAACCTTTAGGTCATGCAGAGAGATGGCAATGGGTGCAGCGAAACTAATAAACAGAAAAGAAATAAAAAAGCAACAATTAACTAATATGTATAGTAACAAATAAACCTACTTAACACGTTCCGGGACACTACTCCAGACAAAATAGATGTTTTATTGTTTTCACGCCTGTAGGCGGGCACTGTCCCGGAACGTGTTAAACAACTGCAATATCATATATTCTATAAACATACTTCAAATTACACACAATAAATAAATTGTATATAAATATACATAATATATACAAATATTATGCAATATTATGCAATTATTATGTAGACTAGACTCATGCATCAAAATGTTGGCGATGTATGCAGATGAGGTTGCTTCATTAAAGTGGTGGGTGCAGGTGCAGTCAGGTCTTCAACGTGCTTGCTGTTCCAGCGTGCTGCGCGATTTCCTTGATATTTGAATTTCGATTATGAAACCATTAGTATGTGTTGATGACTAGAGGCATCAATTCATGGCGCACGAGATTCGTCGTAGTGTCATTTCCATACGCTAGTAAAAGTAGTTCAATGGTGGGCCTTCCTGACTGGGAACCTTCGTGACTGGGATCTGGGTGTAGGCGCCGTGGTAACGGGGAGGTATCTGGTACACCACTCATCCGTCTTAGCGAAAAAGTCTGCTGCCCGCTCCTTGTTGCCAAATTTGAGATAACTTCTAACCATGGAATTAAATATAATATTAATGCTTTCTGCATGCATACAAAATATTTCATTCCACACCAAGAAAGGTAAATTTTTTGAATTTCCAAGAGACAGTACAAACCTATTGATATCCATGACCTTAACTTTAATATAATCATACATTTCATTGATCGATTATACATATAAGAACGTGCAAGGCAAGGAGTAAGGACCAAAATACTTCCTATTAATTTACAATGTTATCTTTCACTGACTAACAAGAGTGCTTCAATCGAGTACCTCGTCTAGTCACTCTAAGTCGTATACATTGTAATTAGTAACAAGTTTTTCCTCATCAATTGGATATGTTTTTCTTTATATCTAAGTTAGTTACATCCTACATTTTTTTCTTTCCGGAAATCTTAATCAATAGGTACCTAAAAATATAATATTGCTACAATGCAATAAAATATCTACCATTTTTAACTATTAAGCACTAATTAGTCTGTGGTAATGAACTTCTCATGACGTCAAAGATTCATTACACTTGGTTTTAATCGCAACAATTATATATGGAAGTAGTGGTTTAATGATAATTTACGACGTTCATATAACACTTTCGTTTGTAATTAATAAATGAAAATAAATTGCGAATACTGCATTTGGAATCAGTTATTTGTGTGTGAAAATGTTGTAAGTAGGTAATAATAACGTGTCAATAGCCATAAATGATGGACAGTTCTGATAGGCGGTACACTATCAGATCGGTGCGGCGTCGTTAAACTTGATTGACTACAATGATAAATGCGAAATTAGTGTTGTCAGGTGTTGATTACAAGTATGATCGACAGTGCCCACACAAATCACACAAGTGCCACTTTCAATGAGCAATGGGCTCAATGAATAAAATTATTATTAAATTTTAAATAGCAACAGCCATTTTAAAGCGCTTGAGGTGCATAAGCAGTAAATTCTTTTTTTGTGGTGTTTTTTAGGGTTCCGTGAATGGCAAAAAACGGAACCCTTATAGTTTCGTCAAGTCTGTCTGTCTGTCTGTCCGTCCGTATGTCACAGCCACTTTATTCTGAAACTATAAGCATCACACCATTGAAACTTGGTAGGTAGGTGTATTTTGTTCACCGCTTTTTGATTCAGATACTAAAAATTAAAAATATATATATATTTAAGGGGGGCTCCCATACATGAAACTTAAACCAAAATTATTATTTTTTACCCAAACCTATACATGTGGGGTGTTTATGGATAGGTCTTTCAAAATGACATTGAAGTTTCTACAACCATTTTTTCTGAAAGTCTAACGTTTGAGATATAGTCGCTTCCAAAGTGGTAAAATGGGCGTCTAATCCCCATCTAGTTAGTTAGTTTGGCTGGGGTGTTTTCCGCACTTAGCCTCACGATTGGGCCATTGTACGTATGTCCCTTCTTTTCATTCTAGCCACCCCAGGCTCTCCCAGAAGGCAAGCAATCTGACTAGATTGCTAAAGGCCTCTGGGAATGTAGCCGGGGATTTGAGAATGTTTGCCCGTTGTTCCACCACACTCACGCACTCCATGAGCACATGCTGTGGTGTTTCTTCTGCCTCCATGCAACCTCTGCATAGGGGACTGTCTGTGACACCTATTGTGAATAGATGTTTGTTTAAGAGACTGTGGCCAGTTATAGTGCTTATAACTATGCGCAATTTGTCTCTTGGTAACCGGATGAGGTTGCGGGCTCGAAGCTTCCGGAATTGCGTCTTTTGTTTGCCTATAATCCTCATCTAACTTTAGAATTAAGGAAGTGAAAATTTTGAAAAAAATATACGAGTATAATGTACATCACAACAAAAACTTAAAACGGAAATTGGTTTGAATGAGATCGAACCAGTGGTTTTGATATATAGCACATTTTTATCAACCGCAAATATAACTTTGTCTTTCATACAAACTCTATGAAAAACAAAGTTACTTTTGCTGTCCAAAAATATTGTGATATTTTTGTTAGGTAGAAGTAAGTGGACCCTGAATTCAGTTAGAGGGGGGCACGGAACCCTCAGTGCGCCGACTCGCACTTAACCGGTTTTTTGTCAAGAAAAAGTTAATATTATGTAAGAAAAAAATTTGTAAATTGCGCAAATAGGGCCGGGGGCGAAACAAATTTTGCTGGAGCCGCTAGTATCGTAGTAAAATTCCTGTTGTATGTTGTACAGGTGATAGATCTAGACTGGTGGTCGGTGTCGCGCGACTGCCTGATGTACGCGGTGGCCGTCGTGGCGCTGATCCTGACACTCCTCGACGACACCATCTACTGGCACGAGGCTCTGCTGCTGGTACTCATGTACACCTTCTATATACTTGGTAATACTCTTTGAGACATCTTTGCAGTGTAACGTAGCTATTATTTGGTATTGTGTATTAACTATTACAATTCATTTTGATTTAATTTATTAAACGTCCACTTAATTATATACATAGGGATTCTCATACATATGTTAAGTTAATCATACATGGTGCTCTTATTGAGATCCATTTTGTTGCGTTTGTAGTTGCATTTTTAGGGTTCCGTAGCCGAATGGCAAAAAACGGAACCCTTATATGGTTTTACAATTATTTTAACACTTACAGTGTCATATTTTATTCTTAAAAGATGAAATATGAAACCAAAAATTGCGCACGGGCGGGACTCGAACCAGCAACTTTCTGGCTAACCGGGCCAACTGCTCTTCCAATTGAGCTACCGTGCTGTCGGTCCGACCGCGCGAAATTCTTGGTCTCATTGATACGTCATTGCTGTTGCATAAACAGACGGGTAGATGGCGCTAACGTCACGAAATGACGTATCAATGAGACCAAGAATTTCGCGCGGTCGGACCGACAGCACGGTAGCTCAATTGGAAGAGCAGTTGGCCCGGTTAGCCAGAAAGTTGCTGGTTCGAGTCCCGCCCGTGCGCAATTTTTGGTTTCATATTTCATCTTTTAGGAACCCTTATAGTTTCGTCAAGTCTGTCTGTCTGTCCGTCCGTATGTCACAGCCACTTTATTCTGAAACTATAAGCATCACATAGCTGAAACTTGGTAGGTAGATGTATTTTGTTCACCGCTTCCCGATTCAGATACAAATAGTAAGAAAAAAGAATACCTATTTAAGGGGGGCTCCCATACATGAAACTAAAACCAAAAATTTTTTTTTTACTCATCCCTATGCGTGTGGGGTGTTTATAGATAGGTCTTTTAAAATGATGTTGAGGTTTCTAAAACCATCTTTTCTAAAAGTGTAAAGTTTAAGATATAGACGCTTCCAAAGTGGTAAAATGGGCGTCCCCTCCCCCCATCTAACAACCGCAAATACATTTTTATCAACCGCAAATATAACTTTGTCTTTCATACAAACACTATGAAAAACAAAGTTATTTTTGCTGTCGCAATATATTGTGATGTTTTCGTTAAGTGAAAGTATGTGGACCCTGAATTCAGTTAAGGGTGGCACGGAACCCTCAGTGCGCGGGTCCGACACGCACTTAACCGGTTTTTTTTAAAGATTACCAACCTATTTCGTCCCAAACATTTCATATTTTATCAAATTTTTGACACGAACTAAACTAATGAAAATGTTATTTTCTAGCAATGGTTTTCAACGGTCGCTTAGGATCGTTTGTGAAAAGCGGCTGTTGTGTCCCGTCAAAGCCTAAGATCTACACAGAAGTTACACCACTACTCATAAAAGGTCAGTTACTAACAAAGTGTCTCCTTAATCATGTTTATTACTTGGATTGAAGAATATCAGTATATTATAATTATAAGTCAGTAGCGGCCTGTCACAAAGAAAAAGCATAGCTAACAATCCTACAACTTATTAATAATTTACAGTCAAGAAACACGTAATTATTATGTCTCTAGGGTGTCCGTTGTTGTTCTAGAATTGCATGCGCCACGTTAATGAGGTTTTTTGAATGAATAAATAACACACATTGTAATTTACCAAGGAAATTATTATTGGCTAGCGTGTCGGTAGATTTTTTATAAACAAAAAGTTATACTTACGCTTTAGACATTGACATAATGTAATATTACGATTTCGTTAATCGACTTTGATTGACACCAGTATGTTGATTAAGAAACTTAATTAATAACTGGACTACCTAATTCGGAATCGTTGATATTCATTTGTTATTATTGTTGGTAGAAAAACAACACCCTCTAGACGCTTCTGGGCGCATGGTTCGTAACGGCGACTTGGAAAATGGCATAGAAATGTCCAAAAGACACGACTCTACCGGATCAGGTAAGCAGTTTTGTGAATTGTTTTGTCAATTGCAAGCAAATTACAAATCATTTTGTTTGATTGTAAAAATAGGGAAAGGTGCCAGTAACGATGTGTCTTGACGAGAAACGACGGTTCCTAAGAAGCTACTGTGTACGTGGGCACTGGTTCTACTAATCTGGGCCACTATTAATACAGTTAATAATACAGTTATTCTAATCTCTCATCAGGAACAGCGTCAGCGCTCTGTGACGAAATGTTGTAGGCTTTGAAGACGCTACTATGGGCGGTGACGTGGTCACTCTAAGCCACCACCTCTATTGTCCAAACCGTCTTTAAAATATTGCTATTCCTCTAGATACCAGCAGCGTCAGCTCACTGTGGTCGTGGCCGGACGAGAAGACATCAGCTCTGAAGAAGCTGCTATGGGTAGTGACATGGCCGCTGGGGCTGCTGCTCTGGGCCACCATCCCCGACGTGAGGCGGCGCCCGGGCCTATACCCCCTGACCTTTGCCATGTGCATAGCCTGGATCGGAGGAGTGTCATACCTCGTCGCTTGGATCATTACTATACTTGGTAACTCATGTGTTTTACATGTACGAACTTAAATAAAAGATGAAAGACGAGTGCATTTGTAAATAATAATCCCAACCAAATGACAATATTTTTTGTATGAAATGCTGCAGTTAACTTAAACGTTACATAAAACCATTATATATTCTGTGATAAAACTCCGCTATTGGAACGCTACCAAAATTCCTCAGTGTATTCTGCAAATACAATATTTTTGGAATGGTACATTTATTTATAGGTATACATTATGCTATATGCACTTGCGACAGGTGACACCCTGGATGTGCCAGATAGCATCACGGGCTTGACAATCCTGGCTGCGGGGACCAGTCTGCCAGAAGCTGTCTCCAGCGTTCTTGTCACCATGCAAGGTAGTGCCTTGGTTGTACTTACCTTTCTTATTCACAAAGGATACACCTGTTGACTACTGCTTTTTCTTATGTGTACTGCAATGTGTACCTCCTACTTGTGGTCGGTAACACATCTCACAACGTTTTAAGTTTTTATTTGTCGTATTTGTACTTTGCAAGAGTTAATTGAATATTGCATGATCAATCACATATTATCTACCTCTGTTGTAAAAGGATAACTCAATACCAGCTTCTGTCAAATCAAATCAAATCAAATACCTTTATTTTTTCACACATACATTGAAAAGCACATGGGATGAAATATAAGTAAAATCAAAATAATTATACATATCTTAAGTAATGTATGTGCTAGTCTGATGCCTATGCTAGGTATCTGTGTTTCTTATGATTACTTAACCCTCACGGATGTGTTTAAAAAACCTTCTTTTTATCCCGCCGCCGGCGGCCTATCAATCCCTGAGCGTTTAAAGTCCAAACATCTTCGAAGACAGATTTAACAGCTTCTAGGTGAGCTGAGTCTTGCAAGACAAGACGTAGTTCATGTACAAACTGAATAAAGTGGTTTTATTTGTTACAGGTCATGGGAATATGGGCATCAGCAACTCTATCGGATCCAATACCTTCGACATTCTTCTCTGCCTGGGCCTCCCTTGGTTGGTCAAATCCGTTTTCTTCCCTGCAGTGCCAGGGAACCATTCGGTAAAAAACTGGATTACAAAATGATTTTAATATATTATTACATACAAGCTCACCAATGTCAAACGCAAGTCGCGGATGCCAGTTTTTTCGGCAGTTTGGTTAATACTTTACCGATAAGCAACTGACATCTTATTATGAACCTAAATAAATACTCCACACTCGCCTTCTTATCCTTATGATAGCCGAAATTCAAGCATAACTAGTAGCAACATAAATAAAGTGCTCCTCAAAATATGTTATTAAGAATACTCATTTTCATGAAAAAAGTGAGTTTTACACAGTCAGCATGAGATGTTGAAATAAGATTTCGGAAAAAGAACTATTATTGTACATTTTGAAATTAGATTACATCGAAAACAAAATAGCCCCACGTAACGGCTAGCTTTTTACAGATAAGTATACAGTACAAAACTATTTACATAGTTTTTTATTTGTCTTTCTAGGTGACAATAAACTCCAGTGGGCTGTCCTACAGCGCCATATCGTTGCTGACGACGTTGCTATCGCTGTACGGCTGCTTAGCGCTAAACCGCTTCCGGCTGGACTGGCGCGTGGGGTGCGCGTGCGCCGCCGTCTACCTCGCGTTCCTCGTGCTCGCCGCGCTCATCGAACTCAACGTCTTCTTCCTCGTCAACCTGCCCATCTGCCCACATTAGGAACTACTCTAAAGCCGCTATCTTGGACGAGACGAGGCTACAGATTACTATGTCCTTGTACTCACATGAACTGAATAGAGCAGTTTCATTGTACTAATGTTATTAGATAATATTACCGTGGTCGGGGTCTCTCACGCCTAACTACCATAAGAGCCAAAATCGCTTGCATCTAACGTCACTTCAAACGTCGTTTGTCTTCGTTTCTAACGTAACTTCAGTCGTCTTTTGTTTGTAGTGATACCCATTTTTGTGTCGTGTGTGCTAGCGATTTTAGTTAAAAAGTGGTTAGGCACGAAAGACCAACGGCACATCTTCAGCTAACCACCGATGTATTTATGGATTGTACTAGACACTTTTGAGTATTGAACGTCGGTACCCTGACGATCGGTAAAGTGTCATTCAAAGTTAATAAAACTCGTCCAAAGGTTTGGCAAAAACTAAGATGCTACGTTTATCAAGCAGCCAGAGCTAGAGTGGTATAATAAACGTTTATAAAAATTACTAGGAAGACATAAGGTTTAACAAATAAAGCATGATATTCTTTCAGTACTCGTACTTAACTATCAATATCATACATTGTTATTTTTTAGTTAATGTAAATTAGTCCATGGTTATAGGATATTGAAAACGCTTATGTACTTACTACGCACGTAGTTTATTCAAAAAAACATAGTCAAACAAAACATAACAAGGTTAGTGTTTCAAATAAACATTATTGTACAATGCTCTTATTTTATACTTAGGGCTATTCTGAAGTTTATAATTATCCTAGCTTCCTATAGGTACTTTGTAGAAAAACGGTTTTGAACGGGATTGACAATGTCTCTCATATTTTTAATTTTACGCTTTTCTGATATTGAGACTTACTTACTTAAATAAACATTACAGAAAATTAATATCATAATTATGAGTCTGACAATCAAAATATTTCGAAGTACGGCAACAATTACCGAAGAGCGAAGTGCAGGTAACTTAATTAACGTAAAACTAAAATAAGAAATATAATTTACAATATAGGAATTATTTTATCGCCTCACTTAGTTTCCGTAGTAAAATTTAATTTAAAAAACTCAAATAAAATAGAGATTATTACGAGTCTTAAAATTGGATTTGTGTTTACATTTTACGCTGGAAGAATATAATCATTACGGTTCTTTTTCGTCATTAGCGTACCTAGTTAGGTAGGTGTAGGTTTTGTAAATTATTTTGTGACTTCAGCATATTCTGTGTAACTTGAGCACCTGCCAACAAATTACTACAAATACTATTCAACATTTTAAAATATAACCTTATTGTAACATTCCTTTTTACATTTATGGTGATACCTAGTTAATTGTATTGTAAACATAGGTTAGGATCTAGTTCATTAGTGTTTTTTATAGGCCCTAGTTAATAAGTTTTATTTTCAGAACAAAGAAATGATAGAAAATATCTAAACAGGAATAAACAATGTAAATGTAACAAAAATGAGTGTCAAATTCGTTAACATTATTCATATTTTTGTAAAGTCTTAAAATAAACTACTAATTAAACATTAAAATATTCTGAAAGGTGCTTACTACAGTTTTGAAATGATATTGACAGTTTCCCAATTTCAGTTAGGTACCTAATAAAATACCTACTATATCGTCAGCTTTCTGTCAGTACCTACTGATGTTGCTGGTACCCAACCACCAGGGAACCGCCCAATCAAAGGTGGTGGTGGTTACTCGTCATGTCACAGGATCATCATTGAATATTGTACTTACTGAAAATTGAGGCTATAAGATATTGTATATAGAAAGGCTTTTGAGGCGGCAAGAAACGGCGGTGTGAAAAGCAAGAAGAAACCACCAACTATCTTCAGTAGTTAGGAGTATTGGAAAATAGCCACCGACATGAGCCTAGCTCTTTTTAATGATAACCTAATAAAATAAGACTTAAAAAAAAACAAAAAAAACTAATTGTATTACGAAGTACGCTATATTCACATAACTGCAGATAAAGAACACGTAGTTGCAGAATCAGAATTAAAATTTAAAAGGCGACTTATACATAATTCGACCGCTTAAAGACGTCTTCGTATTGGTCATGCATAAAAATCCCTCGTGCTGCACTTCTCTATTATCTTCTAATATGTAGTAATTCTGCATAACTACTGAATACCTACTAGTTCCTCTATAGTTATTATTACAGGCATATGTAACTACTTATTTTTCGATTTCACTACATTTCTAGTGATGGTAACTATTACATTGAGAGAAAGATTTTTTCATCCCATTTAAAATTACATCAGCTATTCCCTACAAAATGTTATAATACAGTGCCTGACTGCGATTTTTGCTAAGTAAACAGTTACTTAATACATCGCGCAGGTACCTATGGGAACAAAGTGACACACACATTTAAAAATTAATTATTTCATCATTACACATAAGACGTTCAACTTTTCCATTTCGATGAGCATAAGTGTAAAAACGAAGACAATACATAGTCGGCGTCGGTAATTAGAAGTGTAACACGCGAACATAGACGACGGTGTCTGTCTGTGGTTCTGGCGTTGCTCAGCGCGGCCTGCGCACGCGTATATCGCGCAACTCTACCGGTAATAAGCGAAACACCGCCTTCCGCGTCGCTAGTTATTACCATCCACAAGCCCACAAAAAACTATGAGAAAAGTATTCGCATTAAACTGTTACTTCAACGCCACATTACATTACATAGCGTTACGCTTTATTACTTAAACTGAATTAAAAATTAACATTTTGTAAACAATAAAAGTACATCAATGATTTCAATCACAGTCCATGCTTTACTATCTACCCCGTGGTAGAATCGCGTTTAATAGTCGCTGGAATAAATTTGGTCTTTGGGTTGTCGTATACATCATATGCATAGGGTTCATGCAAAATTTATACGGCCTTGAAGTTCCCTGCATCACGAAGGGATACGGGTGTTTGAGCAGCGGCGACATGGAGCTCCCGACCAGACTGATGGGCTTCGTGAATCTTATCGGCTGGGACTTGACCACCTCCGTCTGGCTCGCCCCGCCGAGGAGGATGACCGGAATCGAGCTCGACTTAGTGGGCTTAGGCGAAGGTCTAACACTCGACAGTCTCGGCAGAGGGCGTGGTGTGGTTGATATTTCAATAATCTCCTGAAGTATAGACTCATCGTAGTCCCTGTTGTCTTCGACGAGAGGTGAGACGAAGACCACCTGTCGCAGCCCGTTAATGTCTTGCACGAGCTTGGCGTGCTCTTTCACAATGTCTTCGGCATTAGGCAGCAGGCGGTCTATTCTGCGAGCCATTATTTCGTTGGTGTTCAATAAAGGGAAGGTGGGGTACGTCACCGAAGTTGGTCTCATAGCTTGTATGGTCGTTTGCGGTCGCCAGCCTGCAGAGTATTAATTAAGCACACGATTACTTTGAATTACGTACCTAACAAGCCTAAAACCGGTCAAGTGCGAGTCGGACTCGCGCACGAAAGGTTTCGTGTCTACTTAGGATTTAAGCTCTTTTATTGCCTTAATAATGTCCTGTCTGTAAAGCATGATTAAGATTGCCCTAAAAGGTTTTGATTCCCATAAAATAAATATCCAAAATTATGAGACAAAACCGGTTATATCTTTTAATGGCACTGACTCAAAATTTTTATTTTATTTTTATAGCCAAAAAAGACAAATCAAAATCAATATTTTTGGAGGTTTCCATTTTTAAGCGAAAATTTACATGAAAAATATTTTGCCTTAAGTTTATGGACTACAACTCCCTAATTTGTGTTTTATCTTAGCCCTGATAGTTTTCCTTCTAAATCAGCATAAGCTAGTACTCTGAAATTTTTCACGTATCTTCCTACCGTTTAGTTGGGAGATACGTTAAATTAGTTGCGAGTTAATTTAAAACTGAATATTACGGAAAAAGGCCACTTTATCGAAAAGTGATGTTAGCAAACTTATATTCATTTGAAAAGACCTATTCAACGTTGAACTGCGGACGGACAGACGGAAAAGGCGAAACTTTATGGGTTCCTTGTTGGACTAGGTACCCTAAAAGTAGAAAATATATATACCTTTACTAATTGCTCGGCCATGCCTCGACTCGGACAGGGTGGAATAGTCGAAGCAGTTCGCCTGAAACAAAAAGTGTGGAGTTGCAGGAAAAGATATAATCATAAAGGTATTAAGATAATATCGCATCAGTCGGCACTAAACTAGCAATAATACAATACAGTTAAGTTCATTAACTCGCTTGAGGCGTGCAAACAATGCATTTTCGCTACACATGAAGTTCGCTTCAATGCACGTGGAGTACACAAAACGATCATATTAATTGAACAATGAAAGCGATTTGCAATTAGGAAATATAAAAGCAGAATTAATTATGACTCCACGTCTAAAATCAATTTTGTGTAAATCGATAAACAAAACAGTAATACAGACTAAATAACGAGCTAATTCGTAAATACAACAGTCGTGCAAAGGATTTTTAGTTAGGTCAAGAAAAACTACAATGAAAACATACATGTAGATGTAGTTTAAGTGGGTTACATCGGTAGTCTCTACGACTTATACCCGTGTATTTCGTGTCCCAAACATTTTGATGGTGGTTAGATTTAGATTAGATTAGATTTAAAGTTGATTTTCCTAACAATTACCTATCATTAATCAACCATCATACCTTGCATTTTGTATCACGATACACAAAGCGATTTCTTTCACTTGTCACTAGTAATTAGGCATCCATAAATAAATTAGCGGTACAACTTTGCAATTATCACACATTCTATTTTTTTGGAGGAACTGCAGTAGGCACGCATATCGCGCGTTGTATGAATATTACCTACACTAGTTCGGATATCTTTCTTCACCCAGTTTCTTTGAGCATTTACATTTACGAGGTATCAAAAGATTCAAGCAAGTATTTTTTTGGCAATTTCTGTCGGACAACAAATAAGGCCCCCGATTCTTACGACAATCGAACTTTTCCGTGTGGTAATTCGTTAGTTTCACTGTTTTATCGAAAGAAATTAGCAATATATACACACCTATGCACACGTAAAAACTACCGCACGAAAGAAATCGAAAGGCATAGGAATTGTGATGCGGGTAAGCTCCATGAGAATTGGGGCCCAGATTTCAGTTTAACGAAGAAATGAGCCCGTATCTTAAACAACATAAAAAATATAACGGAAAAATGTGTAGTGTAGGTACATAAACTTATGAAAGTTTCTATGTTGGCTTACACAATATAAAGCACCTATGTTTTTACTTTATTTATTTTATACTAATACAGTTTCTAACTAACTTACCCAAATGCATAAATAGCTCTTTTTAATCTCGTTAAAACTCAGACACATATACTTAACCGATTACGATAGTAAACCTGAAAAACTGAAGAAATTGCAAGTAAGATGTTACAGGGAATAAGTTTTTTTTTCATACATCTCACAATATACTTAACTTTCAACAGAACGAAGTCATTTGGGACGTGCGGCTTTTATAAAATTGCCCAATTAGACGATACCAATTGGATACGGACTTTCCGCGTTCTTATTAAATAAGGCCTAACAAACACCCCTTATCAATTTTTTATTCGCATAACGAGACTCACGTATCGAAAGTTTCAAGAATCGTTAAGCTGCTCCCTCACCATGAGCTTTTTCAGCAGATCTATTTTTTTTCTGCAAGAGCTAAATGCAATATAGCGCGTTAGTTTATAAACAGACCTGCATGAACTCAGGATGATAAGGCTCATTATTTTCGAACTTTTCACTAGAACACATGACATCA
The DNA here is from genome assembly GCA_963584085.1 of Pyrausta aurata. Lineage (NCBI taxonomy): Eukaryota > Metazoa > Arthropoda > Insecta > Lepidoptera > Crambidae > Pyrausta > Pyrausta aurata. The sequence goes on from OY757251.1 coordinate 6,749,902, forward strand.
TAGTAACAAAATTCGCTGAATCAAACTTCTCACATAACAATCCTTACCTGGGTTGTCGGCAACTGCTGTCTCCGAGTGAAATATCGAAAATCCAGTGTTCCTCCTACCAACAGTAGAGAGGTGGCCTGCCACAGTACCGCCCACCGCCACATCTTCGCACAACTGACAGGGTGCTACGGCCGCCGCTACCGCCGCCGCCGTAACGCACCACCACCTCACTGTTACCAACATTATCTAATCACTTTTTCCGCAACAACACTCTAGCTCCTATCTCGAATGAGCAATGACGTGATAATGAGCTGTAACTTAAGAAGCCCGCAGGGAAGCTACTTATTTTTCATCGCGATCCATTCATTTCATCCATTTTCTTAATTCATAAGTAATTAGTTTATAATGCTGGTTACAACATTTTAGTTATATAGCGTAAAGAATGCTAGTCAAGAACGTATATTCTGAGTAAATCTTTTTTTTTAAATAACCATCCTCGCTTTTCTCGTGTCTAGGAATAACATTGTATTGTTGATAAGACAAATCTACCAATTACTTACATGCGCAAGGTCCATGCGTGTTCAAAGATTTAAAGCATTGCCGATTGCTGTTGACCTCCATCATCTAAGTCCTTTGTGTGAATTTTGGAATTTTGGAGGAAACATTTCTCGAAGGAACAATCTTAGAGTTTTTAACAACAAATGCCTTCAATGATTTCGGTTCTTATTTAATTAGTAATATTATTAACATTTACAACAAAAACATCCCTTGCAGACAAGTGTATTTTATAGAAGTTTTGCTTTCAATTATACCATTCATTTATCTAACAGTACATTAAGTATGCTAGTGTTTACTCACTAACATTACATATAAGTAATAGTAGAAAATCATAAAACGAAAAATAGATACATCAGGGCATTGTATACCATATGATTATGGTATCATCTATTTCACAAAGCCTAGCCGCTAGCTCCTGAGCCGGAAGGCGGGGGAGGGTTTAAAAGTTTTTTTAAATGTTTTCAGCATCATATTGGAAATTATGCGTACTAGCGACATGAGACCTACCAAAAGAAAGCTGATGAGATTTACTACAAGTATACTCTAGTCTAGTTTTGAAACGCCCATCCCGGGAATAAAAGAGGTCACAAAAATCATTAAAACATCGGTCAGTGGTAGGTATCTTTATTACAAATACTAAGAAGAATACCTAGTATTTACACGAATAACAAATTATTACAAAACTTCAATAGACAGATGGTATTCATTCCTCAAATCAATATGTATAGGTTTTACAAACCGCACTCACACATTTTACAATTAGGGTATGAATTTAGCAAGTAATAAATTCTATATTTTTTTCGTTGAACTAAAATATAAATATAACATCCTAAATTTAAATAATAAATAATTACCAGGCACCCTCGATATAAAGAAAATCTTACAATCATTAGGAATGTGTCGACGCGTCGTTAACACAATTGGTGACAGTATTCAAAAGCATTGATAAAAGCGTAATTTTAATATATCGTGGCCCGAAATAACTCTCTGTAGACCTAAATTTAAGTTCTCATCATAAAACCTATAGACGACGTAATTGAATCAAAAACACGTAATCAGAAAAAATATGATTTTTAGAGATACGTTAAATAAGAATTTTCAATAAAAATCAGTTATATTATCATGGTACCACTGATTCGCAAAGAGCTATTATTTAGATATTGACCGATCATCGGTAGTAATTTCTGTATAATAAGGACAAATATTATCATATCACATGCAAATTATGCTTCACTAAATTGTATTATAAAAGCCCACGATATACGATAAAAAACAAACTACAATAATAAATTATTATAATAAAACATATGGACATTAGCTACTGAAATTTGAACTAAAAAATACAGCTGAAGCATGCTACTTGCCACGATATCCAAATTAAAGGCTTCGATATTGTACCTATAGAGGCATTATTTCCGAAGCAATGTCAGTATGTTTCTTCTCATTTCTTACAAAGTACATATAAATTAACATAACCTAGACAGTAAGGTTAACGTCGCATGGTAATATAGATACTGTGTCGAACGAAGCATCAGTTTTTGGTCACAGAACACATCTCATTATATGAACTGGAAATGGGACCACCCACATAATATGCACAAGTGGTCATCTTGCAGTTCAGTTTGCTTACGGATGGTCGCCCTCGCGCTTACAGATAGTCGCCCCCACACTTACGGATAGTAACAACCGTGCTTACAGAAAGTTGTACCGCGCTTACGGATAGTCACCCCCATGCTTACGGATGATCGCCCCACGCTTACGGATGATCGCCCCGCTCTTACGGATAGTCGTCCCCGCGCTTACGAATAGTCGCCCCGCGCTTACCGAGATACCCTCATGCTTACGAATGGTCGCCCCCGCGCTTACGAATAAGCGCCCGCACTTACGGATAGTCATCCTGCGCTTACGGATAGTCACAACCGTGCTTACAGATAGTCGTCCCGCGCTTACGGATAGTCACCCCCATGCTAACGGATGATCGCCCCACGCTTACGGATAGTCGCCCCGCGCTCACGGAGATACCCTCATGCTTACGGATAGTCGTCCCCGCGCTCACGGATAGTCACAACCGTGGTTACAGATAGTCGCCCCACGCTTACGGATGATCGCCCCGCTCTTACGGATAGTCGTCCCCGCGCTTACGAATAGTCGCCCCGCGCTAACGGAGATACCCTCATGCTTACGAAAGGTCGCCCCCGCGCTTACGAATAAGCGCCCCGCACTTACGGATAGTCACCCCGCGCTTACGGATAGTCACAACCGTGCTTACGGATGATCGTCCCACGCTTACGGATGATCGCCCCGCTCTTACGGATAGTCACCCCCATGCTTACGGATGGCATTTAGTATATTAGCCGACAAGGCGAAAGACGACGGTTAGTCGATACCTTGAATTGATATGTGTTCTATGACTCAACTTTAGATTTGAAAGTGTATTGATTGTGTACTAATTGCGTGACAGTGTAATCATTGCAATATGTTTACATTTTTAATGTTTACAATTTCTGGTATTTTTTTTGCAATAAGTTTCTGTAGCTTAGCTTTACTGCCGAGATTCCTCGCATTATATGTATTGTGACTATTAATAAATTCAAAATGTAGGTACATCATACATTACATATTATTATTGAAATAAATATAAAATTATTTACCATTGTAAGTATGATAAAGTCGAGTAAACCACAAAGCAATTTTATAAAGGCATCTGGGACGGGCAAAAACATGTGTTTATTATTATTATATTAGTGTATTAGGTACTTTGGTCAATGATCTCTGAGAAAATGTTAATCTGGTCTAACTTTTAGCAATATTGTAATAGAATTAACTAACTATAGAACATTATGTCAGCTTTAAGCACAGTTCAAATACATTTTAACTTTTTGAGAACCCGGAACCGCCGAGTTGCGAATGGTTGTCACATATTAAAACGCACATTGAATATACATATTATTAACATGAATTAAATAACAAAATATATTTTAAGAGCTATCCGGATGTTATAAATGAGAAATAATATATTAATCTATGTTATCCAATAAATTAATATTAATAACCACTATTATTGTTGTATTTGCCTATCGGCCAACAATTTTGTACCACGCTGAGCCTGAACCGGCAGACTGGTAGTCTATCTAAGGATAAAGATATAAAGCGGCGGGTTACGGTAGTGATGTGACGAGATGCGTTTTTTTAATATTGGAATATTTTTATGTCCGCTACAAAAAAGTCTTCTGAATCGGGCGTAAATGTGAATCTTTTTCATGTACCAAAACATTCCAATATTAAAAGAAAATAACTCTGGGTACATCTACCATCTTTGTACAATTTTGTTGGTACCGGTATCGCGGCAGCCCGCCGCTTTATATCTTCACCCTAACGTCGGAGCTGATGCGGAATAGGTACTCTTTATTTTTCATAACAAGTACCCAAAAGGTATTCTTAAGGAATAAAATAATCCTTCTCACGAGTCTTATTACCTACTACATATCATCAGATTTTTAAGTGGAAACATCGTGTTATTTTAAAATATGTGACAACAATAACAACGCCAATAATAATGCCACCCACACTCTGTTGTCATATATTTGTATGAAAGCCGAACGAGGTCTATCTCCTTGTTGCGCACCTTGTGTTCAACGCAACGACCTCTATGTTACACTAGACAGGCTGTTCAGAACATTCTTTGTTGTACAAAAATTGAGGCCATACGGAGCATCATTTAAAGCGTTGCCACTTGCCATGGTAATTGCCGTGTTTGTTCATATCCTTCCATGCCTTTGTCATTTTAGAAAAACTGACCCAAAATGTGTTCTGAACAGCGTGTCTAGTATAAAATACATATAAGTCTATGATTCAACGCGAGTAAATTCGCTAAGCCCGGCTTGTGCATGTCACTTTGATAATGACTTACGAAAGACTTATCTTTTGTAAACATCAAAGAAATTGAGACAGAACTATGATTTAATCCAGAACTCAGCTAATCTTAAATTGCGCAAGCGGGCCTGACAGTGCTCCCGAGTTGTTGAACCATCATTACTCGAATCGGGAGCAAACAACCCTGACAATTATTCAATTAATGATGTGCCATTGCCGGCAACATTGCCGTGCCATATGTGGAAATATTATAGCAACATTGCTTAAATAGGCGACTTAATATTAATCATAAATATTAAAATATAAATAAAAAAATTATACAAATTTGAATGTTCCTTTACATTGCTAAAGTTGACGGCAGTTTAGGCAGTGTTCCTTCCATATTCCCACGGCAATGTGGCAACAGTACATTAAAAAGACGCTTTTACTTACATGCGGACTTGTTCGTTCACACAAGTATAAAATAAGAGCAAGATATTTTACTCTCCTTCAAACTTATAAATGACATGCACATTTTCTAATTAAAAAATCCTTTTTTTATCAGTTCGATTTACAAAATAAAACTTGCACTTATTATTGAGAAACATGCAATTTAGAATATTTTAAAATACGTCAAATCTTATAAAATAACTTTGACCCTGCAGTGAGTTAACTAGAGAAGGGGTATGGAACTTTTGGCTAGCCTTTCTGTACATAAAAAAAAATGGTGGTTAGGTCGGTCGAAGTTTCGTTTAACATCTTCAGCAGTTAATTCGAAAACCTTTCACTAAGATTTACCAAAGAATATTTTCGAAATATTTTGGTGTGATATATTGATTTTAAAAAGGTTTCAGTCATGGCTGACTTTTTAAGGCTTTGCCTGCCACGAAGCTAGACACAATAGAAAAATATCGATGGAGGGTCACCGGTGACCATCATGCCGCTCAATGTGTACAAATATTAAAATGTCATAAACAGGTTAGCTACACTTCATAAAAAAAAACCGAAGACATTTCTTACGATTTGCGCAATCAATTTCAGAATACAAACAACAATCATTTATTCAATCCGAATAAATATTGTATTATTACATCAAAGCATGTATAAAAGTGACATTAATGTAGTGATTTTGTGAAATCGAAATAGAACCACTCCGTTGATTTTACCGTATTATCCTAAAGACGATCTCGAAAATCGAAAGTATTGAAAAGTAAACATTAATTGTTTCATTTGAGGCGAAAGATTTAACCCCATTACACGGGTTTTTTTTCTTGGCAATCTCCTCCTTGTCACTGATATGCATTATTATTTCAAGAAAATATCTCTTGACCGTTTTGCAGATATTTCGAAAACTGCTTGCTGTAAGAGATCCACAAAATTTGCTTACACAAGATTGTGTTAAAATTATTCAAATTCACACAATATAACAGATTTAAAATATGATTTCGTAAAACCATCTGCACAAATCTACTTTACTATAGCTTTTAGTTTATAGCGCACACAAGCCGAACATGATCAAGATTTATTAACAACCTAATAATCGAAATGGAAATAAAACCAAGTCAAACATTCAGTTATTACAATCGAACCATTAATTATATTCAAAATCTGTAATTTCACAGAACCAGTAAGTTCGCAACGTTGTTTTAACATTCAACAATTATCTTCATTCCTCATGATGTGTTTATCACTTCGAGACACGACTTTTATTGCTAGACATTATTACGTAAGCTAAAATAATCTGACAAACGTTCACAGCGTAATCTTTTTAGATCCAATTCACGAAGGGATAGACGGGCCCTGACACTTAGTATACATTCCAAGTAGTGCGAGTTATACTACTAATTAATTAACAATAATAAAAAATCTAATCATTATGTTCCCAATGCGTCACTGCCTTGTTCTTAATTCAGGTTTGCTAGAAATATTCAAGGTTTCAATAATAAATCACTGGCAACATAGGCCGGGGCAGTGAGGAGAGTTCCTTTGGAACAAGAATGCTAAATTCTAGTCTCTGTAATAATTACAGCTTCACTTATCGGTAAATACCAGAAGTAATTTACAATATCTTTCAACTTTTACTCTATGAAAAATAATCTTATAAAATATCTACTGTGTGTGAATTCGTAAATTTCAAAAAGCCCTCCAAAAATAAGTATGGGCACCTAAGCGAAAAGCCTATGTATAAAGTTTAGTATAAATATTTTGCAAAATAATAAAAATTTCTAACAGCGTTCAATGTGCTTGTAGTATGGAGTCATAGGCCGTGGCGTTAGTAACCAACTATGTTTTATTGAAACGCATGAGGTGCACAGCAGTTAGCAGTCTTGGTAAAGGTAATCGCCTGTGCTCGGTACTTCCTACAACATTGGAATGTACACTAATATTAACGAACCCGACGAAGGCCTGATAGCTTTTCGCGAAGGGTGGCAAAGGCATCGGCAAGCTTCGTATGATGTTGGCGCTCAGGTAGGCCAACGCGGTCGAACCCTGAAACAAAACCAGAATAGATAAAATAATATATCATGAATTGAGTTCGTAAACATTAACATGATTCTGCGATATAAGTACTTGTTTATTATGAGGGCTCAGTGTTTTTTTTAAACTGAACGTTCGGCCGACCATGCCAACGCATTTTTTTAACAAGGGTCTTTGAGAATCCAGCGTACAAAAATTGTGTATCATATGATCAGATTGCGCAGCCTAAATCACGGTATTACCAATCATAGAAAGATTTAATTGATATCTAACGATATTTATTGAAATCTATTAAAAGACATTTAAAATCGAATCTTAAGAGCTATTTCCTCAGGCGGCCTTTTATAATTCAGCCAATAGGTATAGTGATCATCTCCATCATTCATTTTGCTAAAGTTTTGGAAAAGCATATGTGTTGAGAAGAGTTGCGACATTACATTAAATTATCGCTATTTTTAAAGATCCTACAGTAAATTACGTCCTCAAGACAAACTAACAGGCCTACCAAAAAAGATTTGTAATAATTTATATTAAATTTAATATGCGCCAGACAACACACGAATAAATTGTCTGGTTACGTGGTAAGGAATTCATATAGCATCCATGACTTAGGTACAAATATTCGTTTCATCACACAAACATTTGCCCCTTGCGGGATTGGAACTTGCGACTGCTGGCGTAATAGTCAGGAGCGCTAGCCAATACCAAACGCGTCGTCAAATATGACGACTAAACAATCGCAGGGCAGTAGCAAATATTACAAAAATAATATTTCTAAGTATATTTTCATTCGCTGATGCAATTCGCTCGCCATAAAATTTGCAAAGCAAAATGAAAGTAATTTGCAAAACTAAGCACAAATTTTGATTCAGCAGTTAGGTACGTACATCTACTTTGTTGCTTAAGCTAAAAATATTACATATTTAGGTATATTATACCCATAGCTTATTTTTTTTACTCACTATTTCAATTTCCTTACAAAATTTTACTCCCTCCCTGAAAGATCTGGGACATATATGGATCCAGAGTTTAAGCGTGTTTGATGGATCAGGTAATATACATATTTAAAATATTATCCTATTTTCAATGGATGGAATTTAATGGAGTATAATTATATCCTACACAGCATACTTACACACACAGCTTTTTTTCAAGTCACTTAATATGCACAGCAACAGCTTTAGTATTATGAACATCACGATGACAAGATGGTATTTTCTTACAATCTTACGTTCTCATGATGAATTTACGAATGTAGATAATTCATCTTGAATGAAAATATTTCGCTCTAAGTTCTTATTAATTATTTCGCAGAGGCGTCGTTTAAATTCGGACAAAATGTGCAAGATAAACACAGGCCACTTTCGCTTAGCAATAATGTAGATATCCAATATTTATGTACGTAGTGTATGATTTAACTTGCTGTCGCGGGACAAGCATTAGGTTATTTTTAGTAAATGGCACCAAATCAAAATTGCCTTTGAATAACAAGATTCTCGCAAAAATATCCTCCCCCTACAAAACACAGTGTTTTAAATCAATATGCATAAAAAATAAGGTGTCTAAATACACGCGTCTAATTGCAGTTCCGCACCTATAGCTTGTTTTCTGTGTCATAAAAATGAATTAAATAAAATTATCAACATCAATGACAGCATTTCCAAGGCCACTTCCATAGTTCTCCATAGCAACCGCTTGCAATCAGTCTGCATCCAGTATGATGCGTAAATAAATACGCACAATATTCTATGAATGTCATATCAAGTTTCGCAAAGATAGCACATCGGTACCTTACTTTACAAATAATCACAGCACAGCAAAACACAAGTAGAAATCATAAGCATAGGAAGGAATGTAGGTATATAATAGCCTAATAAAAGTTAGGTTAGCCTAGTTAAAGATACTGTTACCTACGCTTTAAAAATAAAACACAGAAAGGGCCTTAAAAATATATCAACTGCCATAAAGAATATATATCAAAGTGATCTTTAGACGGCCTGGCCTGGATCTGTTAGAGAGCTCACAGCTAGTATCTGTATCTACATTTCCTATGTCGTGGTAGTTGGTTTTTAATTTAAAATTATATTTCTTACTATTTACATTGAATTTGGACAACATACAGATTTATTAGTAATAATAACCAGACTAAAGTCAACTTCGTTTCATAACTGTAATATTTGCTCTAAGATACTCTTAAGATTCATATAAGGACGTAAGAATAGAATATAATTAAATAAGAACATTAATTGTAAGACAGTCTTTTATGACGCTTTAGCAATAGAATTAAATAAGAATATTAATTGTAAGACAGTACCTTATTTCTCCTTGGCAGATGTCGATTTGGCTGTCTGCGGTATAACAGTAATCTCATCATTGATTTTCAGCGGTTTAGCGCGCGCGTCGCCATTGCCCTTGGTGGGCGGAGCGCTTGGCTTGCTCTTGTCCATCGCACGCTTCGCCACGACGCTGTGTGCGGAGTACACGTGGCTCTCAAACTGCTTGTACATCCCAAACGTGGCCGTGCACACCGTGCATTTGTAGGAGAGGTGGGCCGGCTTGAGTGTCAAGTTGTGGTCAGTGGCTACGTGGTTGAGAAGCTTCCATTGGTATACCTGTAAAATAAAGTATAAAACACATAAGCTTGATGCGTATTTTATTGAAACAATCAGCTCCTTTCATATGTCATTCAATACGATGGAGCAGCCCCGCACGACTACGTCCGAGCATTTAAATTTTAGTCCGTTCCTATAGGTCGTAGTGCGATGTTATAGCCTATAGCTTTCCCCGATAAATAAGATAAACACTTTTTTTGTAATTGGACCAGTAATTTCTGTAATTAGCAAATTAAAACAAACTCCTACTGCCTAACCACAAAAAAATAAGCAAGGATTGGACCACTGTTTAATTATAATATGGCTAATTTAAAATCAACGTCAAGTCAAATGATATAAGGGTGACATACATTTAACTTTAGCCGCATAACATTTAATTAAACAAAAGTTAAACCTTGTTTATTTTTTTGTGGTTTGGCCATTAGTTTTAATACATATTAAAAATAAAAATATATATTTAAATATAGAATATTACCCTGCCACAAACGGGACATCTTCCAGCGTCTTTCCCTTTATTCGCCGCTTCCTGCATGGAGCTGGTAACAAGCCCGTGAGACCCTAATAGGTGCCGTTCTAAACCTTGATCAGTGAAAAACCTGAAACAAAAATTGTCGGTAAGAAAACTAGTTACATGTATTATTATAAATCCTTCGTGAATGTAAAATGAAAATTATCTTACCTAAATTGACATTTCTGGCAATTGAGAGGTGGCCGATTGTATATCATTTTCGGATGAATTTTGACTTTATGTATCCACTGCATGTGGTTTCTTAGCTGTTCTAAGTCTTTGATGTATCCGTCACAGATTTCGCATATAACGAACGTGCTCTTCGTGACAGCCGTGGGCGCAGGCTGTTGGACTTGCGGCTGCGGCTGCCGCGGGAGTGGGGTTATTGATATCGAAGGATGAGACGGCTTTGGTTTTGTAGCATTCTGAAATAAGTAAAGAAAAAAATCGTTACTGCCGCTTCCCGGATTTATTGCAGATTTAGAATATATAAATTGGGGCTTTGAAACGAATTATTTTCTACACAGATCGTAGATATCGTATAAGTTTTCACCTTAACTACATAAAGCACAAGTCAGCACTTGACAGGATTTTTGTAGGGATGTATCTGTTGGGAACTCAACTCTCGAAGTTGACGCGTACATCTACCTTGGACAAGTGATCCAAGTAGGTCCAACTTTGAGAAAGAGGTCAATCAACGAATCCAACTTGGCTGGGCAGAGTTCGGGAAATTGCGCAAGAGCGTCTTTTCGATACTAGTGTTTTACATACGAATTATACAAATTATACATCCCTACAAATTACAAAAAGATTTTTGTAATAATATTAAAAGCATCTAGTTAGTAGATAGGTACTCACAGCCGTAGCTATGTTGTTCGGCATCAGTATGGGCGAGGTCTGTCGTATGCCGCGTAGTATCGGCACGCCGCGCGGCGGCAGCAGCGAGCGCCCGCGAGCACGGAACCCGCCCGCGCTCGCACCAGCCAAGCCCATAGCCGCCATGTTTAGCGGAGTACGAATCGCGTTGACCATTTGCCCGCGGTTCATCGTGCTTTGGTAAGGCGTCATTATGTTGTTACGAGGTTTGGCAATCTGGAATAAGTAAACATTTACGTAGGGTTTATTGTTTGTAGTTACGCGTTGTCCTATCATCAATAGAGTTCTTAAAAACTTGAGTCCTGTGTACAGTGAATCCATGTTCATCTCACACACTTCTTTAGTTTAATTTTTATATTTAGTTCGCATTTTGTACCTAGCATGACTGCCACGACTAAAAAATTATTATTTGTAATATTTGTGTGACAATAAATCTTGTGTGCTCAACAAGGTGTTTGGATATACTCTCACCATCAACATAGCAAGAAAGGTGTACAGTTAGCAGACCGTACATCCTAAAAGTAATGTAATAGGACTTAATAAAGACTCAGTTCTTTTAAGGTCAGAGTCCAATTCAAGTCTTAAATGGCTTGAGTCAAGACTACGAGTCTTTCGAGTCCGTCACGTCGTACATACCTTTGGTATTTTAGCTGGCGGCTCCCAGTCGAATGGTGGACATAAATTAGTCTCAGGTCTGAACTTCTTAGCACAGACGAGGAGGTGGCGCGCCATCTTGCCCTTGCCGTTGTCCTCGAACGGACAGTTGGGGCACTGCCGGTACGACAAAGCTCTCTCTAACTTGCCGCGGATATTATGCTCTGCTTCCATATGGAACAAAATATCATGAGGCGTTCGAACCTCATATGAACAAAAGTTACATTTGTACATATTATTCTTCATGTGCGGAGTCTCCAGGTGGTTCGCCATCGCCAACATAGATTCAGTTTTAAAACTGCAAAACTCGCATTTCTTCTGAGGCTGAACATACGGTGCATTGTTTTCTTTGCTAAACTCTAAATTTTTCTTCAGTTGTGCTATAGATGATTCAGTTGCTTTAGTATTTTGACCAGACTTCTTTTCTTTGTATAATTTGCGACTTTGTTGTTTTAATAAATCATTTTGCACATATTCCTGAACAAGGTTAAGCCCGATATCAATGAAAAACTTTCCGAGCGAACAATCCATAGAGCTAGGGACAGCCTTGCTTGAACAAATCTTATCAGCGGTTAACTCGGTAACATTTTTTATTTGATCTATATTTTTATCATCAAATTCTGCAAGAGTCACAACTCTTTTCTTTGATAAAGATTTTTCATCTTCACTCAGCACCCCCTCCGTATCCGAGTCGGACGTCCCGTCCCACGATCCGTCGTCGTCATGGTTTGTAATTTGTTTTCGTTTCTCTGCAAAACAGTATTCAAAGTATTTTAAAAAAAGTGTTACAACAGACTTGTTATTGGTTGGGCATTATAAACATCCTAGGTATTGACAACTTAGTGAAAGCGATAAAATCACTGATTTATTAACCATCATCATAAATCTGTGATTTTATTGTTTCTACTATTGCGCTTGCTAATCAATGTACATCATTTGAGCAGTGCTACTGGCACAGTAAGTTGGCAGAAGCAGAAACAGAACATTAAATTAGTAGTAAGTTAGAAGCAGAACAGAAGATTAAATTAGTGTTGTGAAGAAAAGCGTAAACTAGACATACCTTTTCTATCCGATTTTTTCTTTTCACTGACTTCTGGTGTATCAGATTTTCTGGGGGATTGGCTGTCATTCTCTACTTCAGAGTCTTCTAGATCATCTTGATCACCGTCTTCTTTTTCTTTAGCAACATCTTGGGCCTTTTTCGCTTGTTCTTCTGTTTTCTCCCTCTTCTTTTGCTCTTCAAGCTCTTTGCCTAGTTTGAACACGAACTCTCGGAAGGGCTTTATAGAGGGTTTTTCATAAACATAAGGTACTATAAAAGAAGGGGCTTCCACGACGAACATGTCGTCCGTCAGAGATGGCAGGATAGGAGGCTGAGTGGCCTGCGATGCCTGCGTGGCGGCATTACTTTTGACGCTGACTGGCGTCACTGTGGTGCCACGGGCGACAATGCTTTGATACAAGCTTTGAGCGCTGGACACTGAATTTGACGTTGCGGTACGGTTTTTCGCTGCCGCCGACATTTGTTTCGGAGAAGAAGAAGAGTTTGTATCTATGATAACTACAGTTGGTTCCTTTTTATGATTATTTCCTTTTATTTGCTTGGCCGCCATCTCGACTAACGTTTTTGTGTCGTTGATAACTATTGGTTTTCCTTTGCGCGATGAAGAGTCGTGAACCTCTACCTCCTCGACATCTGACTCGCCTCCATTGTGGATGCTATCGTCGTATTTCCTGCGTTTTACAGACCTCCTACTACTACGCCTCAATGGCAATTTATCTTTTGCTACGGAAGGTTTATCTTCACAAGCCACAACACAATCGTCATTATCACTTTCAATCTCATGCACTTCTGGTTCGAGATCATTCGAGTTTCCATTTTGAGCAGGTAGGTTTTCTGAATCTAAAATTATAATATCACTTGACCTGTTTTTTGTTTGACTTTCCTGAGAAGTTTCATCTCCATCGTCATCTGAATCTGAATGAATGCTAACCAAATCATCAGCTTTTTGTTCACCTGATGAAGATATATTTTCAATAGAAGATTCTTCTTCTGATTCCATGTCAAGATCGTCTATGATAGTCTGGAAGTAAATATAAATCATATGATATTACTTGAATCAGCTAGGCAATTTTTATATTGAAAAGTGGGTCTTTATTTTAATTGGTGTTAGATAGAACAATTGAAAAAGGACATCCATCAGATTCATTGGATAAAAAACATTTCTTTTTGGAAAAATTGCCCCTAAATAAATTATCTTTTGGCCAATAATAACGCTGGCTCGTTTCTCGCTCAACGGATAAGCATTGCTATCCAACGCGGTAACGCAGCCAGCATCCTCGCCTCTTTGCTTTCATGGACACTGTTTTATTTTATAGTAGGTTTTAAGTTCTTATTATTTGCATATATTTTCTTTAACTTTTTTTTCAATAAACAGAAAAGAAAACATTGCTCAGGTGAAAAAAAAAAACAATCTACCCCTTACTCTCAGTTCGCAATCAATTTGGATTTTACACCATTTATGTAAAATTTAAGTTCATTTATTTATATGGATGAATGATCCATATAAATAAATGAACTACACTCTCACCCAGATATTTTTGTTTAAATATTAAACCATTCCTAGCTGTAGTTACCTTTAAAACACGAAAAAACAAACTCAACTTAGCACAAACCGCAAATATGACACCCGTGATCAAGCAGACTGTTTTCAATTTTAAACTTGGAGAATACGTCTTGTTTTTTCAATGGGCGCGGAATTTTTCATACACAATACATATATGTTAGGCCAATATGCCCACTATTTTTCGCAGTTTAAGTCCAAAATCGTTTAACGGCTAGTAGCAGTCGGCGCACGTGCAGGACGGAAGGCAAAGTTACGCATAATTTTATGAACAAACCGCACCCCCGAGATTTCGATCTTGCGTTCTCGTAGGTTCGCGTTCGATAATATATGTGGTAAATAATATCTTCTGTTTAAATTATTCTTCACGATAACAACTTTCCGTCCACGCCACTAAATCTGCTTTATATTTTCCAAACATAGATGGGACTATTTTTTTTTAAACTTATGACAAAATGGAGGAATAAAAGTACAATTAATTTGCCATTTCAATTGAATCATTAATACCTAATATAGTAGTATCACTGCAAAGTAATCCCTCTAAAGCGAATAACGAGGTGGCGTGGCCAGGAAGTATGCTTCCCAGCCACTCCACTAATTTCGTTTAATATTTCTAAAACATGGATAGGACTATTTTTTTAAACTAAGGACTAAATAGGACTATTTAAGGACAATTTATTCTGCCAAATTTTATTTCAATTGGCTTTCATGGCGTAGCCAGGAAGTATCACACATTCTATTTCTTCTCAGCCAATGCCAAATTGTATGTTCTGTCTCTGTCCTTGCTAGTAGTTTCCAAAAGACAGGGCGACAAGTTTATGCCCTTTAGCAAAGATGTTTAAATATTCATTTTATTTGAATGAATGCACTTAAATATTATTTGTTTTTTTTATATTATTATAGTTGTTGTGTACTAATGGTATATCTGCAAATGATGTCTGTTTATAATAGGTTTAAACCCATTTAAACTACTATTATAAAGTTCTAGTTCTAGAGTTTGTTTGTTGGAATGTGCTAATCTTGACTCAGTAAATTCTAGTCTGATTCCCAAAATTTTAGTACTGTTTGCACAGATTTTAATTTAGGAGTCTAGCTGAGCAGAGAATTATAGATTGTAAACTACAGATTATAACAAATTGTAATTAATTGATTTTAACAATGAGTTAGATATTTTTAAGATATTCTGTTGTCTCTTTTAAATATTTAACAATACAAGGCAGCTTTCTTTCTGCATAGTTCTATTTTTGTTGTTCTTGAGAAGAATAAATTTTAAAATACATACATATTATAGTAATAACAACAAGCTGTAATAATAATTACCTGCTTCACATCATGGTCAGAGTTGCAATCTTTCTCTTTATTATTGTCATTTATGTCATCAGCATTCTGCTTTTCTACAGTGTTTGAAGTATTATTATGACAATCTGTAGTTGGTCCCAATTCATTGCTATTTTCACAGTTGTTTTGAATAGAATTATTTGTATCATCCTCACTTAACTCTGGAGTGCTAAATTTTTGAGGTAATTGGCTATCAGATTCATGACTGTTATCATTTAGTGAGCCTGTAGTTATTCCATCATTGGTAGAATGATTGCTTGAGTCACCATCTCCATCTCCATGGTTACTGGTGGCTATGTTATTTCTATTCTCACAATTGTCTGTAATATCATCACAGTCTTCAGAGGTAACTTTTTCCTGGCTTGGTTTGTTACTGAGGGAAGTTGGAAGAGATAACTCAATTGGCTCTTCCATAGTGCCATTCACATCACCATTCATTTTTACCTCAAGCTATTACATTCCATGTGATACACCTGGAAAACATCATAATAAGAGTTAGGTTATGTTTATGATTGCAACTCAAGATGATAGTGAAATTGAAACCTAGTATTTGAGCGACACATTTTTTATAGTGGATAGTACCCCCCTCCCCCTCCCGTCACCCTTCTCCCCCTCAGTAAGGCGCTAGCAATCAAAATGGCGGTTCCATGGTACCGATCAGTAGAGCTACGTGTACCAGTTTCCAATACTTTCATGAAAAATCAAAAGACGCTTCCAAAATTATTGAGCTCTCGAAACAAAACTCATAAGCAAACTTTTAGTCTTTATATTAATTTAACGGACAAGTTTTAATCAGAGAATGAATTAAGAATTTAATAACCTTGTAAATTAATATTGAATTTCATCTCCGATAGGAAATTGCAAGGATTTAGTAAGCAAATACTTCAGGATTATCACACAAAAGCGTCGTAAATAAAACAATTATGTACGTAAACATTTGACACCGGTGAATGTCACCTAATATAACAGATCAATGTCTACATTTTCCAGTTAATAAACATGACAAAGCCCTCATATATGGCACGTTGCAATTTTTGCAAAGAAAGATTCTGATATTCAGTCCGTACCTACTTTTAGTTGGTTAGTTCAATGGTGGAGTGGAATCCTGGGTATTCTCCTTCTAGGTGTATTCCTTCACTTTATAAATATTATGCTATTAGTCAACAGCTCGCGCACAATGCTTCAGCTAACAATATATTAAAACTTTTAACAGACAATTATTAGAACAACTTTTAAAATTCATAATCGACAGCACATAACCCGCACTATAGGTACTTCAGAAATGCAATATGGCGTCGTTTAGAGGAGTCACGTGACCTATTGTTTATGAGTTACTGGAGTGCAGGATTTTTTCGTACATTGTCACAAAATATTTTGTATTTTTCTAAAATATTTCAGATTTAAATATCATGAATTTATTTTAGTATCATTTTTTAATGTGTCACCTTCTCGATTTTGAAGAAAATAAATAATTAGTTTGTTATTTGACTATTTGTTTGACCCGGTTTGACATATCCGTTGTTGAAAGGATGCACAACGCAAAGGTATCGTATATCGAGCAATTAATTAATTGATGGTAGATAAATCGACTAACAATCGGGTGGTTATGTCAACTAACATCACAGGAGACCGAAGAGCTGGCAGCTACCTCGGACAAAGAATTAGTCTGGCTATTCAAAGGGGGAACGCTGCCAGTATCTTCGGTACCTTGCCTAAAGAAAGAAAGAAAGAAAGAAAACATGTTTATTCAGTATCACAAAAAGGGGTAGTTATATTTAAATACACATAAATAAGATACTGAAAGGGTGGGCCACTCAGCAGGACTTCTTTTAATAATATATTTTAGTTTTTAGGTTTTTTTTTCAGTCTTTATATGTTGCATGTATAGATGGGCGGGTGGGTAGAAATCCAGTGAATATTTTATCCAATTTATTCCCACCCGGTAGGTAAAAAATGATTTTTACCTAATTTACCCAGGTGTTTATTAAGAATGCTGGGTATTTATTAAATTTACGTTGAATACTCATTGTTTTGAGTATCAGTTGGCTGTGTATGAATACCTAGACCTACAATATGATTAGAAATATCGTTTATGATATACAGTCAGTCATCGTATTCACTTAAAATCATAAATTATATTATTCGTTTCAAGATAATCGAATACTGTTGAGTAGTATGAACAACCGTTTTTTTAAATGAGTATAACTTACAAAAGGACAGAGACAAAAGGAGTTATCTCAACTTTGCAATATTTCACTTGATGACGGGGTACTTGGTAGCGGTAACAGCACTCAATGTAAATCTGCATCTCGTCGTATTTTTTTTTTGTTTTGCATCAGTATTTGAGTTTAATATATTTTGAGCACGTCTAACACACATATCATTCCTTAATTGCTAAAGCATTCTTGTATTATAAGTATAACATAACAATAAATGCACAGTACGCGATTTTTGTAAGATTTGTAACTCAATGTTTGACAGTACTACCTTAAATCCGTCGTCGGTCGGTAGATACAAAAACTAAAAAAAAGACATTTAAGGATATCCATCCCATATTTACTATATGAAAATAAAACTTTAAAACATCTTAGTCAAACCTATCCGTGACCTATGGGGTCTATTGATAGGTCTTTAAAAATGATATCGAGGTTCCTAAAGCTATTTTTTTAAAATTCTAACATTTGAGAGATATAAAGTGGTAAAATGGGCATCGTCTCCTTTCTAACTTTTGAACATTTTGATGAAAAAAATCCATGATGTAGATCTCAAAAAAATACTTTCAACGAAAATTACAACAAAATAAAAGAAAATTCATATTATCAGTGATTTTAATTACATAATTAGCGGAAAACGTAAACAAAACATTCTTTATATGTAGGAAGTCCACTTCTAGATCTATTGCATTGCACGTTGAAACACATTCACCTCATTATCACTTTAAAAAATGAATGTTCACGCATAAATTTCCATTGAATGATTGTGAGAAACGTTCCGCGTATGCATCCGTTTTGGGTATATTCCCGGGTGCAATCCCATCTCTATCTGTCATACTCTTTCAGTGACTTTTACCAATCTGTCATATCTATGGTTCTATTTGTTTTACTCATAGAAAGTAGTATAGTATAGAATGACAAACGCGGATTTTCAGCGTAACCAAAAAGTTACTTTACATGTGTGCGTTCAATAGTGATGTGTATCTTATGGTGGTCCAAGTTTTATCGACGAGGTTACGATAAATCATGTAAATTGAAACAAAAATAACTAAATTAATGCACCTTTAATTACATAATACTTTTTATTTGATAAACAAGACAACCTCATTTTTGTTAAATTACATATTTATTTATTTATGTATGAAGACTTGCTAGAAGCACTGATACACGTTCCAACATAGACCTTACCACAGCACAGCTTCGGGCCAGTTGTGTGGGCCAGTGCTGAGAAGAAGCTGTGCAAGAATTACGGTTACCTAAAAAAATCAGTCAAAAAATTTATCGATACTGATGACGTCATCATTTAGTCAAGCCCTAGTGTAAAGAAACGGTTTCTTATTTTACTGAAAATACCTGAATTAATCTATTGGACACTTTGATATATGGCTGCAAATCACAAAGGAAGTCCTAAATTTACTGTACAATTTGGCATCGGAGTCGATTTAACTCACAAATTTAATAAAATTTGGAATTAAAAATTTTATCAATGATTCATATTTACTGGTGGAAAGTATGATTTTCGGGATTGTATCCTCGGCGCACTTCACAGTTGCTGAAAGCACAAGTCATTTCATCTGAAATTGTTATACAAAACTTAAATTATAATTATATCCATTCATAATTTTTCAAAAATTCCAAAGACGGAAACTTGACGTATCCACTAAATCCATTATTTCTTAGAAAACGGTCTCGCTGTCATAAGGTCTTTCGCTGTCAAATCCTATAGAATTTCACTAAGTAGCACGCTCTTTTTAAAGCGAAGATTTTTTCTTTCTCTATGGTTTTACTACCAGGCTGACGTAAGCTCAAAAGTACGCCGAAAAATGGATCTGTCATCGCCTTTTTTTAGCAATCTGTCACATTTTAATGTCAGTCAATTTTTTCTCTTTTTTGTGTCTAACCAGCTTAGCAGTTGTCATTACTGAACGGACAGATTTTTTGGTTTTCTTCGATTAACTATAGAGAATGAGTGAAAGTCAATTGTAATAATTCCATAGACAAATTACTTCGCAAGTGTATCATTTGCCTAAT
The DNA here is from genome assembly GCA_963584085.1 of Pyrausta aurata. Lineage (NCBI taxonomy): Eukaryota > Metazoa > Arthropoda > Insecta > Lepidoptera > Crambidae > Pyrausta > Pyrausta aurata. The sequence continues at coordinate 6,769,634 of OY757251.1, forward strand.
TTGATTATGGCCGTTTTATTTTATTTTACGCCACTTTGACTTATGTGAAATTGACAGTTTTACATCGTTTTGTCAAAAATACATTGCTTGAGAAAACATAAAATTTTCATGAAAAGAGACAATTTATAAGGCAGAAATGTCAATTTGGTTTTAGCACCACCACCAAAAGCATATATAGCTTTAAATTGGAGACTGAATAATAACAATAAACTAATGTTTTTGTTAAGATTTTCCTCCATAATCAGGTAGTATGGTTCTATTTGGGAACTTTCATATTACGTCGCAACAGGACATAGACTGGGGCGTGAAAGTGCGCGCTTTTATACTAAGAAGAGCAGTGTGAGGACGTGATTGTCATGGCGGCAACCGCGTGCAATGTAATAGATAGTACTTAACTGATAAAAAGCTACCCATACGTGGTGAGTGGTGAACTGTTGATTGACTGCTATAACATTGTCAACCGGGTGATCACAATCAGTCGGCGTTAAGATATTGCCACCCACCCTTAACAAAGAAAATTGCGTAGTTGTGTTGTATGTAGGATGCAGGTAGTTAGTTAGTTTTAATAAGGCCATGATGTTGGGTGAAGTGGTTTGCGCTCCAGGCTACATGCCCTGCGCAGCTGCAGTCACAGGTTCGAATCCCGCAAATATTTGATGTGATGTGAGATAAGCATGAGCGTTTGTTTGTACCCAAGTTATGTAGAGGTATATGGGTGATGTATTTTTTTTCTAGAGAGCAAAGTTCTTACTTCGAATCCAGACATTTCGTAGGTGTACCTAAAACGCTACGAGAATACACTACTGCCTGGCGTATGTTAATAAATATTCTAATAACATTAATGATATTATCCTTACGGCATAAAATTATCCTTATGACGTCATATTATTTTTAATATGACGATTCCACCTTAACAATAAGATCTGTTAGAAAAAAAACAAATATGAATATATTTTACAGATACAACCGGGAGATAACGCTCGGGCTGTTTTAAAAGGAATATTTTCGCTACAAAGAAATGTCAAGATTGTTTACAATATTCGACTTGTAGAAGAAAAACGGACTTTAGGTATTTTTATATCCATACAAGTGAGATACATTTCTTTTGTACTGGGCGCCTTGGGGTTTCTAGTCCAGACCTCCTTTTGTGACAATGGTAATTTATTAATTATTTATGAAGAAAAACTTCTACAAATTAAAAGGGACCAAGAAGTAGGTAATAAGTTTGAATGACATAAAATTTGAAATTGTACGACATAGTCATGTGTAAAAATTTGAAATTGTACGACAAAGTCATGCTAAAATTTGAAATTGTACGCCATAGTCAAACTTAATGAATGTTTACCGTTTTTCTTCATTAAAATAATATCAATTATTAATTACTTAGCCGTCAATCTAAGGTGGTTATTTTTAAGAAAACGGCCGAGTGTGAGTGTAATCAGAATCACTTATAGAGGTAGAGGGATCCGAGCAACCTATAAACGAAGTTATTATTAAAAGGTGTTTGGTAAATCATAAGTATTTTAATATCTGCTTTAATGTAAAATAATGGGCTCATGAACACTTATTTGAAGATCTCTTCCGTGTCGGATCAGTGTATTACTGTGTAATTGTAAATATGTTTTGTATGGAGCTAAACTGAGTTAACAGTTACAAATATATAATATAATATAATCACTAAAAATCAAAGAATGGCATATACCTGATGGATACAGATCTATATCCTCGTCATAATTGTAGCTACATGTGTGTAAATTTTATTGAATTTGTAAGTAAATTTAAATATATAGCTAAGTAAGGTCTCTGCGTGTCGGATCTGTGTCCTTGCGTATGTTTTATACTTATTATAGCTATCCTGGGCCGGCAAATATCAGTTGTCATGTAATTTGTATACCATTTAATATTATGGCTATATTTGCTTGAAAAAGTGTCTGCATGATGTATTTCTATCCTAGCGATTTATATTAGTATCCAATGAGGACCTTACATTGTTATTTTATTTTACCATAGATTACTTATTATCTATCACTCAAATTAAATTATCTTGATGAAACCAACGCAAAAATCTATTATTTTTCGCCTCATCATAACATCTGCCTTGCAAGTTTTTTTTTTAAATTTTGATAGGAAAGATAATTATCATATCGACTAATATGTATCGATAAGAAAGTATCGATATTGACAAATCGATTTTAAATGTATCGATTAAGAGGTTTATAGAACGATTCCGTAGAATGTATAAGTAACATCATTATTAATTGTTCACTCATTCTAGAAAATAATCTTTTTTTTGAGTCGTACTATGTCATTTTTGATGTTAGTGACAGTAAATTTGAATCTGACAGCTGTTCTCTTAGTCCGTCATCTTAAAAAAATTACATCATCTTGGTTACTACTACCTAATCTGTGGAAGTGTCATGGTGGCAGAGGATTGCTGCTAGATTTTTGTTCATATTTTGCTGGAGGAGTAGTAGTTTGTGGAATGTATAAAAAAACAGCAATAATTTCAATGATATTTTCGTTTCAGACATTTACTATTAACTTAAATAATCCTCGAAACATTTACTTTTTCGTTAGTGTCTAGTCAATTGAAAATATTGTGATATGGTGATAATGGCTTATCGAGTGCTGTTATTAATTTTTATTTTCGCGATATGTGTAAGCACTGAGGAGGAGCACACGACATCCAAGATGACCAAAGCAGAGAGGCTTAAGTTGAGGTCTGCCAGATAATTTAATACTTAGTGTTTTTTGTCTTCCATGTTTCGAATAAAAACTTATCATCACTGAAACATAAATATTATGATTCCCTTTCACGATTTATTTTGCTGAGCACAATCGAATTACAGTATTTTATTTCGATAAAAAAGTGACCTGCCATGTTTATACCTAGGCTTGAAATTAAAAATTGAAATATAAAGCTATTGGTCTCATTTTAGGGAAGAAGCCCGGAGTATGTTCTATCATGCATATGATGCTTATATGGATAATGCATACCCAGCCGATGAACTAATGCCTTTAAGCTGTAAGGGTCGATGGAAAGGCATAACTCCAAGTAGGGGCGATATGGATGATGCTCTGGGGAAGTATGTATAGCTAATCTTTAAACCTCTTTAAGTAGCTAACTTAAACAAGATTAATAGCTCAGTGTATCTAAATATGGTGTATTTGGTGTAATAGTATATTATAATCAGTTCAAATTAAACAGCTAATTTACAATCTGACCAAGGATTTCACATGATTTTTCAAAGCTTTTTCTACCTAGTGTTAGGTAAGGTAACAATAAAATTGTTGTTCTGTGGAATTGGGAAGGCATTGGTATTCCACAACATGAATTGACAAAATCAGTTCCTTTTATTCTTATATTATAAATCATGTATCATAGTTATTGTGTTGTGTTTGCATTAGTCACAAGTTATAGTTCGGATAGTTTCCAATAAAGTGTCATTTGAACTACCTGAACAATTTGAAGAATATAAACTTCTGCTACCTACTGCGATAACAGTAATTGCCTTCAACCTTCAAGGCTGGTAAAGCCAACTATAACAATTTGTTACTAAGAGACTTCTTATTTCATAAAAATTCAAGTAGAACAATATATTATGTTTGCTTGGTTGTTTTTGCAAATAAAATAAAATATGTTAAAAATCACTGAACATGCTGATGAAGCAGTTTTTTTACAACCTTTTGTTGTCTTTTATTTATCTAAGCTTATCTAGGAAAACCTTTTTGATTTATGTTGATGTGATCTTTTGACATGAAAAGTTTCAGCAGTAGCTATCATTTCTTAATTGTCAAGGCCCTTTATTATCGATATCCCAGCAGTCATATTTTAAATATAACTTTCACATAAGTTTTCACACTTTGTAGACATGATCAGCCCAGCTAGTTTAAAATCTTTCCATAAAAATATCTTTCTCCTTGCGGCCAAACTTTGAATGATGTTATTTACCTTTCTTAAGTTAACTTTAAAGATGGTCATTGTTTCTTAACTAAATCCTTCTATTAATTATGTTTGTTCCAGCTTCTCTCTCACCTTAGTTGACAGTTTGGATACTCTAGTTGTGATGGGAGATTTCTCAGAATTCAGCAAAGCTATCAAGCTAGTTATAAAAGATGTGACATTTGATCATGATATCATAGTGTCAGTCTTTGAAACCAATATAAGAATGCTTGGGTAATAATAATATTATACCTTAACAATACATTCACTTAGGGTGCATAACTAATATCTATGATACATTTTTTTTCTTATTTTAGAGGTTTATTATCAGCACATGTATTAGCTGTGGCTCTCAAACCTGAAGTGCCAGTTTTGCAATGGTACAATGGTGAATTGCTAGCCATGGCTGAAGACTTGGGGAAAAGATTATTACCAGCCTTCAATACATCGACAGGAATACCTCATGGGCGAGTGAGTATTCTTTTTTTAAATGCCCTGATACAACTATACATTGTTAAATATCATGAATGAAAAATATCGTAACGTAATTTCAAGGTCACCGCTGCCTAACCACCTTAAGATTCAAAAGCGGTTGCACCTCGCGTCGTCATTTTTTGTAGTTGGGCGTCACTACTATGTCGTTTATGCAGGCAATTTCATTTTAAGAAAGTGGTTAGACAGCAGAGACCTTGACTGTATGTATGTACTATACCTAAATTGTGAGAAATTTAAGTTAAAGTGCCTTCTCTGATGCGTTTTTATTTTGTCATAGATAAACCTTCGCCACGGCATTCGCGGACTATCCGAGTCCCGCGAGACGTGCACAGCTTGTGCGGGAACGATGATTTTAGAAATGGCGGCCTTATCGCGCCTCACTGGCACTCCGGTCTACGAGCAGAAAGCCCACAAAGCTATGGACAGGTTATGGAAAATAAGGCATAGGTAATGTGCAACTTTGTTATACTTTTAATTAATTTTATTTCTTTATCAAGTAAATAGTTTCGTTTTGCTCATCGATTTTGGCTCTTATGGTGGTTAGGCGGCGGTGACCTCGATAGTACATTGTCTGTTTGTCTTGTGTATGACCGTTTCTTTAGCACCTTCTGTAGTGTTAACGCCTAGCTTTTTATTGTCTTAGGAGTCATGTTTTCCTTTTACTATAATTCTTGTTTCCCACGCTTTGTTGCCAGGACTTCAGACCTGATGGGCACCGTGATAAACATCCATTCCGGTGACTGGGTGCGTAAGGACTCGGGCGTAGGCGCAGGCATCGACTCGTACTACGAGTATTGCCTCAAGGCGTACATCCTGCTTGGGGATGAGAAGTACTTGGCGAGGTTTACGCGCCACTACAACGCGGTGATGAAGTACATCAGCCGGGGGCCCGTCATGCTGGCAGTGCATATGCACAGGCAAGTCGTTGTACTCTTTTTATCTTTTTTACACGCTGATGTTTTTACCCGTGCTGTGACTGTGAGCCCCGCAAATTGCTAACGCGCCTAGCAGACGTTTTTCTGACGTATTCTTGTTTTCTTTACTTTGATATATTTTTTGTATTTTACTTAACTCTATCTTATTGACAATAATCAATTATTAATAATTTATTTTTATTTATTAGATTTGGGATGCATATTTTATAATATTTGCGAAACAGGTTTTGTGGTTAACCTTGCATGGCCTTAACCTTGTCAAATAGGTTAACCCTCTTATTTATAAAAGTGCAAACAGTCTAATAAACCTGTTTTAACTATTACACTGTTTTAGTCTCATTCTTTCTTGGCGCTCTGTCATCATTTAACAGAAAGTGACAAAACAGTGTAATAGCTAAAATAAGTTTTTTAGACTGTTTGAGTTATTATGAATAAGGGGTAAGGCAACTTGCGGGGCTTATTATATCAAACTCTAATACCGTCTTTACATATAAAGGCCGAGTGCAGGAGTGTACAAAAAGAGTTATCTTCAAGAGGTTTGATAAAATTCAATGAGTCACGCTCTCGTTCGAGACCAAACATTGTTTTTTTAAGTAACTCGCACTAGGATGAGTAAAATTCTATATGTTCTCATACAAATGCATCATTTCATAACTACCCGGTCATATACAGACAGACGCTATTGTAACTCAAACTGAAAGAGAAACGTGACTATGGATTTGATAGGAATAGTGCCGTTAATTACAAACAGATCTCACGAACAAGGTTGCGATGACCAGCTTAGTCGCAAACGAACAGAAAGAAAATGTCCTCCTTGCTGAAATTCGACCACGATTAAGTTATTCATTTATTTTATTTTAAACTTTATTGCACGAAGAGTTGTACAGATTTCATTCATTTATTCAGTTGTACAGTTGGCGTTTTTCTTTACTAGTCGAATATCGAAAACAATCTAGACATTCCTTTTTAAAGGAATGATTCATTTTAAAATAAGATATAAACACAAAACTTGCAAACTACATTGGTAATTCATTATTACAACTTAGATCTTTTTGAATTAAATGGTTATTTAATTATAAAAATATTGTTTACAATATTTGACTGCAAAGAAAAATGAACTTTACTAGTCGCCGCTTCCTTTAGTTACTTGAGCTCTGTTGACTTAATTTAAGATTTGATTCCATGTTTACCTGCAAACAGTGTCATAAGACCGTAGAAGTTAAAGCGCGTTTTTTATTTATGTAGAAGAACTTTATTATCATGAAGAACACTTACATTCAGTTCACGTACTGAGAAATCATTATAAAAATAGTAAATTTACTAAAAAACAAACAGCACTTAGTTAGCCTTCATTTAATTTTGACAGTAAATAAAAGTTAACTGCATATTGTACAAAAAACATCATAAGAAAGATAAAACAGCACTTGTCATCGTTACAAAAAAAAAGATCTTTAGTAGGTAGATTTTCAAAACTTATGAGTTAAAACCAGCCGAGCAGACATGGATAAAAGAAATGAGCGCACTCGTCCAACACTGGATGCGGCATTATATGTATTCATAAACGATGTGTTGCTAAAGCGCGTTTTGTGTTCGCAGACCACACCTACAGTCGCGCAACTTCATGGACGCACTGCTGGCCTTCTGGCCGGGACTGCAGGTGTTGCTGGGCGACGTGAGGCCCGCCGTCGAGACGCACGAGATGCTGTACCAGGTGATGCAGCGGCACACCTTCATTCCTGAGGCGTTCACCACCGACTTCCAGGTATATAATATATGTTCCACCTAACATCTACTAATAATAATACAAATAAAAACACCTCGATTTATACTAAAATTAAATACCCCTAATAAAAACACCTCGGTTTATGCTAAGACCTGTTTCACAATGTCCTAGTTCTGGTTGGCCTTATCTGTCCAATACTTCATACGAAATGACGTTCCATAATTGAATTGTTCTTTGGCTCGTGCTTATTAATGTGATACATAGCGACAACTAGCAACTACCTCCCGCATACTATGCGCAAGGAATTTACATCAATTGCCTGAGTTTCAACAAGGTATATTTAAGTAAGTCCTATGTAATTTATGTGCGTTATAGTATTATAAATCAAAACTTGTCTTTGATTGTGAACCTATGACTTGTGAGGAAAAGAAAAGCAGGAATTGGGTACATATTATTTTACCGCAGAAATAATTTTAGTCACATGTAAGGGTTGTCTTTACTGAAATGACGAGACCCACTATCGCATTAACGCACACAAGCACACTTAAACTAGTCGACTGTGACGTAGGCATACAGATCTTAATGCGCGGAGCAGTCGACACTCCCCCACAGATGAAGTGTCGTTATTAATATTTGCTCTTACACATCTAAATCAACTAATTTAATAGTGGGGCGACGCGTCATTTCAGCTTAGACAAGCTCTACCTTCATTGTTGTACCGCGTATAAAATATTTTTTTATTTAAATGTTAATTGATTATATAAATAAAACTCGTAACAAATGCCACTGCTATAATTGTCCTTACTTTGTACTTGGAATTCAATGCGGTTATACCTAACTGAAGTTGTTGGAAGGCTTGTTGATTTATTCATTCGCTTTGCATGTAAGAACGTTTATAAGACGTTTTCAATGAACAGAATCGTGTTTGTATGTGATGTTCGTTTAAAATTAAAATTAAATAGCCAGAGTTTACTAGTAATATAATAAATTGTTAACTAGCCACAACTGTGTCGTTACGTATCACGGAAATTAGCATTTTCCTTCCTCATCGAATGAGCGATATCTTCGTACTGACTACAATTTTAGTAAAAGTATTAATCTAGGCTTTAATTTTTTTTTATTTAAAAAACTATAGGCCCACTTGCGAATTTCTGGTTTTAAATGTTATTTTGTTGTTTTCTCAACATTGATAAAACATTATGATTAAACATAGAGCTACGCTAATTCTAATAAGCGCAAGTCAGCCTTAGAGATAACATCTGTGTATGTTGTATCATCTACAAACGCCAGCTTAGTAATATACTCCTATGTATGTGTGCGTTACCTAATGTTAATTGCAACGAAGTAAAGTAGAACCGTACGCAATTCATCAATTATTGCATAATCTACTGTGTTATTAATTTGATGGAAGGACGTCATGTCTTAAAAATATCGGTTGTTGCCATGCTATAGTTAGCACTTTTACGCTCGTCTTATTAAATCCCTACTAATATTATGAATTCAAACCAGGTTTGTTCTGATGTAACTATTAAAAAGTTATATTTTTGGACCATGGAGAATAGTATAATATTGCTTCTAGAAATCATCATACTACAGGTATATGAGTAATGATTGTATTCTTAAACCGAAGCGGCGGAACTCATGACATATCAAGTGAACTGTATTTTTTGCTATTTCGCCGGCAATTCAATAACCAATAATTTATTGTACAGGTGCACTGGGGTCAACACCCTCTCCGTCCCGAGTTCCTCGAGTCGACGTACTTCCTTCACCGCGCGACGGGCGACGACCACTACTTACGCGTCGGCGAGGCGGCGCTCAAAGCGCTGCAGCAGCACACGCGCGTGCCGTGCGGCTACGCAGCCGTCAACGACGTGAGGACGCGGCTGCACGAAGATAGGATGGACTCCTTCGTGCTGGCGGAGACGTTCAAATACTTGTACATGCTGTTTGGCGAGGACAGGTAGGTTACATACACTCCCGTAGTTTTTTCCTAGCCACGCTGCTCGAGACTACGCATGCCGCATTACATACAAAGCGCTGCATCAAGTTTGTGCGCACCCGGCTGCTTGAAGATAACATCGACTCCTTCGTCCTGGCAGAGACGTTCAAATACTTGTACGAGTACTTGCTACTTTGCGAGGATAGATAATATGTTCCATACACTCTCGTAGTTCTTCCATAGCCACGCTGACCGGGATTGCGCATGCATCAAATCGCTAACGCATGCCGCATTACTCGGAGGGTCGGAGGTCTAGCTAACTTTATAAAGCGCATCAAGTTTGTGCGTACCCGACTGCATGAAGATAGGATCGACTCCTTCGTTCTGAGGGAGACGTTCAAGTAGTTTAGTTGTGTAAATTGTCCACTTCCATAGTTATTTTATAGCAGCGCGGCTACGAGGCTGCGTCAAGCTGCTTATGCATGCTGCACTGTTCAGATACCTTTAAAAATTTGCGATGTGGCTTCTACATAAAAGTGATAATATCAACTGAGTAAATATATTTATATTATACTTCACACATAATCTCCATGTGTAGATCGTGCTATCTAACAATCGCAATGTTTAAGTTTAAGTGTAACGCTAGATAAATTAAAGCTGTGAGATGCATAAGCGAAAGTATTTGTACTTCCTGATATCATAAAATTGGCCTTGAAAATTAATAAACTGTAAACCTACATGTATTGGAACTGCAAGTCTAGCGAGTGTAAACTTCAATTAGTTTTGTTGCCGAGTTCTGACTATGATAAGCGAATGTGCCAGTCCAGTACTTTAAATATCACAATTTGAAAAATTCAGTCAATTCGAATTCCGAAGGAATGTATTAGTATTTTATGCAAATGTCTATATTCTTTGGTTTCGTGATGAGTAGAGTACGCGCTCTGGTCTAAAAAAGCAGCGGTTGCGGGTTCGAATCCCGCAAGGGGTAAACGTTTGTATGATGAGCACGAGCATATGCTCTTAAGTCCTAAGTCATCGATTTCATATTATGGGACACCCAAGTCATTATCGTATGTCTAGTATTTGTAACAAAAGAAAGATATGCCTTACTGTGGTCAGTCTGGCGCATATTTTTTTATTCGTTTTATCTTTATTGCACGTTAAGTACATGGGTTGAATTTCTTCAGTTATTGGCTGTAATAGTTTTATTTTCACTGAAAACCGTGTATGTAACCATCGAAATAACTGTGGCATTCGTTAACGTGCCTTTTTTATGAGCACACTAACTGCTTTGTTAACAATTACCAAGCTATTAAATCGAAATCATCAACTTTACTCAGGTTACTCAATCGTTTATTAAAAATACAATAGATTAACATTTTTCTTTTTGTTCATTTAAAATTAAAGTTACATATATTATGCAACCCAATTTTAGGTGAACACAACATTGATTCAAATACAACATACCTAGATAATTAGTTTAAAGTACTATAATTTAAAGTTTCATGTAAATCATTTAAAAACAAAAATAGTAGCTGTGTCGCTGATAAAATGACTCGACTCTGTTCTTAAAATTTTATCCAGACTCGTGGCAAATATCGAGATCAAATTGGCTGCTAATTTTCTTAAAACTTCATTAAAAGACGATCTTTGATTTGATACCTATTGTGCTAATAATAAACAAGTACCACATATTGCATTACTTGTTCTTGTCACAACATCAATATCATTTGACTTTACTGCTTTAACTGTATGTACGTTTTTTGTGATTATATTCCCCATAATGTTTCTGTCCGCCTATTGTTTGGCTAGTCTTGCAACCTCGATGAATGTTTGCGAGAGAAAAGTGTACGTTTGTGCTTTGTATTTGTTAAAATAAACACTTGAGCATTGCAGCGAATTATGTTGCTTGTAAGAGCCTAATGCGTTTGTGACGACACCTGTAGGCAGTTGCTGTGCTTGTCCATCAAATGGTATGGTTAAATAAAAATAAAAAGTATGCTTGTCACATCTAGTTCTCAACTGTTCCTACTTATATTGTAAAAAGGAGTTTGAATGTCTCAACATCAAATCCAAGACTAAAGCTCTCGTCGGTGGAGTTTTTTTTTCATAAATACTCAAAATTAGGGAAAATATATTGGTGGTTTCTCCCATGCCTTCTACAACCGATCTGTCTGTTATCGAAGAAGAATTTTTATATTACTATGGCCAACGAGCAAAATTTCATAGCATTGCTAAGCGAATTTTAATACTCTTGTGACCTAAATTATACGCAAATGCTTTTTTCTAATAATAACATGCTTCCTAATAGTAAGTAGTGCGAATATGCGAATAATAACGACCAATTATGCTTATCTCGTGTCTCAGCTAGTCTAGAGTTAAATCATAATGGACTGAGTTGCTTATTATGATCTTATATTATTAGTAGAATTACTATGTGCACTATGCGTTTTATATTTATAAGAAAGCTAAACAAGTGCAACAGCGAGTTTATGGGTTCATTTATCGGTTCATTTCCTATTCAACTCATTTTTCAAAAATTTAAGACTTTAAAATGTGTATTATCGTATTACTCTTGTAATAAAGTATGCTTGTGCGTCTGCATTTGTGTGTGTGTGTGTGCGTGCGTGTGTGTGTGCGTGCGTGTGTGAGCTTGGGCTGTGTTTTTTGTGTTTACATATTTACATTTGTATCTATTTGATAATTATTTAAATTAAGTAGTTAGTAATTTTTCAACTTTCTTCTTATAATCATTTGCATCTGAGGCAAAGATATCCAATCCATTAAACAGTTTGTTATATTATAGTTGCATTATATTTATTTGAAATCTCTTACCAGCATTGGTTCGACATGTTGCTGTTAGAAAAGTTTCGTGTTGACGAAAATTTTGATGATTTATTGTAACTAGAGATGCGCCGAGTAGCACTTTTGCCGAGTACCGAGTACCGAGTATTACTCGGTTCATTTTTTTTCCAACCGAGTACTCGGCCGAGTAACTCGGTTCAATCAAATTCCTGTTTCGGGTGTGTAAACAAGAACAAACCAGGTTCGCGCAGAAGAAGCTTTCATCAAGCCACTAGAGCGCGATGATCCTAAAAAGCCCCATTACTTTTTTTTGTATTACAAAATCCACAGCATGATGATAACATTAAATATAGACATTTAAGACTTACAGCCATTGACGAATTTAAACATTTAAATAATAATAATAATTTACATTTTATTTACTAAATTTAAATAAGGTCGCTATTTCAAAGAAAATTTGTTAGCAAAAGACAAGAGTCCTTTCGAGTGGTGGGCAGGACCCCGAACAAGGTATTCAGAACTGGCACGCTTAGCAAGAGTGTTTCTATGAGCACCTGCAAGCGCCATTCACAGCGACTGATTATTTTCGGAGGCTGGTAAAGTCTAGGAAGAAAAAAGGAATTGTCTGTTACTAGAACGTGCAGAAAGCTTAGCATCACCACAACACAATCTAACTTTATATAACACATATTATTATTTTTATTAATGTTTTCCTCATTTTGTCTCTACTCATTCATTATCATAATTGAGGTTGTGATAGATTTCCCCAGTCGTTTAGATGATCTATCTAAATATATTGCTTTACTTAAACCGAGTATACTCGGCATTAAAACCGAGTTACTCGGCCGAGTACGAGTATCAAAAAACCTGCCGAGTACGCCGAGTACCGAGTATTAACCGAGTACTCGGCCCATCTCTAATTGTAACCCTTAATTCTAAAATCATGATTAGTGCAATAAGACCTCATGACACTCTGTTTTTATACAGGGATTTGCCGGTCAAGTTGGAGGACTACGTTCTGACCACCGAGGCGCACTTCCTGCCTCTCTCCCTCGCCGCAGCCGGCAAGAACACTTCCTATTTCACCCTGAAGATTGAAGACGAAGACGACGACAAGTTCAGAAAGTAAGTGTTCAAATCATTGATCATCTATCCTAAGGCACGTTATACAGGTTGTGGCCTGTAATAGGAGCAAATAAAAATATATAAACCCTTTAGGTCACCAGTAATCAATTCTATATAGTTTTTTATTTTATTATAATAAAAAAAATATTGATATTTTCTAACAAAATAAATCGAACCAGCAATGTATTGCAAACAAACTCTAAACACAAAGGCTGCAACGATAGATCAACACGGGTCGAGTTAGCAATATAATATAGTTGAAAATGAAATATACGCTTTAATAAATGTATTTTCTCTTTCTTAAACAATAATAATAGTCGTCATCAAGTGCCAGACGTTTTTCAGAAAAAATGTGCTAACTAAAGTTAAATCTTCAGTGCCATTATACACACTAAAGTATAGGTAGGATAGGTAGTCTATTGGAACTCCAGAAGTGCCGCAGCTGTCTTAATCTTCAATATCCACAAGTGTAGTTAATCACAGTACCAATACTCATTAAATCATTATAAAGTTGCGCTAGTAGTGGTTTAACACCGGGGCCTACGTGACATAATCATCGACGAAACTAGATAATCAGCGATAAAAACGAGAGCTTAGTAATCAGTTTGATTTGCCAGTCAATGTTTTCTTGTACCAACATTTAGGTATTGAAATCGGTGTTCATGGATGTATAACGAAAGTGGAATAAGAATCGGTGGCCTCGATATTGTACGGCGATAATTATGACGCACTTGACTTCTAGGTTGTAAATAGGTCAGACCTGGGTTCCTTATTAAAAAATGATATTTATTATTAGTATGTTATAATTTGTTTTGAAATTTGTAATTGGTCCACTTGTTGACATACAATTTGTACCTGTAAATCATGGATGTTATATGTATTTAAGTATTTATTGGAGACGCTTCCGTCATAATCGTTGTCTGGTACTTAAGAAAGAGAATTAGAAAGAAAATTACTTACCACGAAACCAGACAATTGGTGTTGTCTGGCGCAAATTTATTTTTATTAAATAAAGTAATTATTATTATTATTCAAGTAGGTAGACGAACAAAGTCCTGGCTGGATAAGGCATTGATTGAGCTAAAACTGAATTTAAACATATTTTTATACATACCAATATTTGTGTGTTTGATCAAAATAGTGTCGAGAAGTTAACAGGAACCTAGATAAATACAAATACATGCTTTTATTGAGCTATGCTCTTAAAATACCTCGATTAACCTTCGAATATATTCAAAGACGGGCGTTATCTCTAAAAGATAGCGCCATTCGTAATTTAGTGCTACAAAACAAGTTGTAATGATATGGTTGGACTAAATACAATACTAATCGTTTTCTTTGTACTTCTTTTTCGAGGATTGATTTGATTAACATGAAAAAAAGAAATAAACGAAGATACGACTATATACAGCAAGTTGTATCTGAAGGTTCAATGAGGAAAAACAACACATTTTATCCCAACAGCATCCTTACTCTGGACACAAAACCCGATCCAATGATTATAGCTATCCCTGTCACACGGCCTGGTATGAGTGACAAGATGGCTATAATCATTGGATCGGGTTTTGTGTCTAGAGTAAGGGCACAGGCGTCGGTCGCACAGACAGTTGCTTATTATTTGTGTTTTGTCTCTATTAGAGGCCAAGAGCTATGGGACCACACTCATAGATTGAACTCTGTTCTATATATTTTTTAAATATCTACGATGTGCGCCTTTAATGGCGAGTTTGTTCCTAATGCAGGCTTTACACTCTAGGCCTAGCCTAGATATCTCGAGCCATGCCGAAACAGAAAGTAGATTCTACATCTATTACACTGTAGGTAGATAGTAGCTCTTATTCTGGCATCGGCGTCTTCACTGTAGGTTTTGGCGCTTGGTTCTCACACTCTATCTTGCTTGGGGTGTCTGTCGAAATCACCGCCGCGTAACCACCTTAAAAGCCAAAATCGTTCGCACCTTGCATTTATTTTATAGTGATGCCCGTGAGTGCAAGCTATTTTCGTTTGAGAGTGGTAGCCGCCAAAAACTTCGACCGCACATTGGGTATCAAAGTTGCATGCATTCCTTTCAACAAAGAACCTTTATAACTTCCAGGACATGTCCGAACACAGCATCGTTGGTAGCGGAGAAGGTGCGTCAGCCGATGCGTCAGCTGCTCGGCTCGACGGCGGCGCGGCCCCCCGCGCGTCTCCGCCCCCTCAACGACCCGCGGCAGGTGCACGCGCTGGCCGACATGGGCATCTCTGTGCTCACTTTGCCTGATGGACGAGTGCAGCTGCTGTATACCACGTCCACGGTGAGTTGGATAAATATAAATATACCACGCTGGTCACGACGGCGTTAGGTTAGGCGCTGACAGATATTAACATCTCTGTTGTTGCTGTCCACGGTTAGACGGTCGCTAGTTGAGGTTATTTATTAACGTCGTCAGTAGTCGTGTAGTCAACATGCCAATTTTCATGACTTTCACCATCTCTGCGGTACCGGGTTCGACCCTTGGTCTGATCATATATAAATATATTTTTTTATTATCTTGGGTCAGGCTGTTGTTGTCTTGCCATTGTTTCTGATTTCGTAACCTTGTGTTTTGGCTACTTGCTTTAAAATCGGAGCATTGTATGTGATAAAAAGAAATTAAAAGTTATATTATATACCATTCATTGTTTATTCGAAGTTGCCTTAGTGCGTGATATTTTATTTTTCTCTAGCAAATAAGAAATAAAGAAAAGCTTTTATTGATTAAGGACATCACAAACACACACACATACACACAAACAGACAAACGCTCACACAAGTTTACAAAATAAAAGATGAAAACAATATGCGAAGCTGACATTTTTTATTAATTTCAGGCAAAATCTGCAAAAGACGCCGCGGAAGGGCTCACGTTCATGCGCGAAATGTCAAAATGGAACTCGTTGAGCGACGTCGACAACGGCGTGGTGCCGGCGGGCGTCAAGGTCAACGACAAGGTGTTCCCCGCCGGGCCCGGCCACTTCGGCAAGGAGCTCGCCGGCGACGCCCGCCACGCCGCCCGCCTCGCCTTCACCGTCCCCTCGGACGCCTGCGCGGAGATACAAAACGCCAACGACATCAACAACATATTCGCCATCGCCAAACGAGGACAGTGCACCTTCGCGCAGAAAGTACGCAACATGCAACAAGCCGGCGCCAAACTGGCCATCATTTTGGACAACGTCCCCGATTCAACCCACGAAAACACCGCTCTATTCGCGATGTCCGGAGACGGCAAAGACGACATAGAAATACCAGCCGTGTTCTTATTCACTAAAGAAGGAGAATATCTCACTGAAGCACTGTTCGGTAACCCGGAACTGACTGTCGTCGTTGGGGAACTTAAATCGCTGAAGAGGCAGTTCGAAAACAGCTGCGAAGACGGCAACTGCGAGACTGTGATACAGCCCGCCGACGCCAGCGCCGACAAGGAGACCTTCGACCACCTCAAGAAGGTGCTTAACCAACTGGTTGCTCAGTTCGAGCTCTCACTGTCCAACGAAGACCAGACCGGACAGAAGACGTGCGGCGAGGAAAATGTTGACGTTTATTTGACGAAAGATAAATTCGTCAACGAAGAAGTCCGGATCGAAAATACTCCAGTTTGCAACGCACACGGCTCCAAAGACACGGATCAAGAGACTAAAAGTGAGACCAAAACGAAAGACGTACTACTAGAAAAAGTCGCAGGAGATTTCTGACACCACCACAATTACAACATTGTAAATAACAATTAGGACGGTACTGTGTAAAATGTAAAAATTATGTACATATTCGTTTGTAAGCACGTTACTGAATGTATTTCTGTGCCTTTTTAACAACTACTACGTTACTTTTTTTTAGTTTTATATATATCGATATCGTCTTTAATTTAACATTTTTAATTTTATTCTTACTTAGTGTATGATACTAGAAAATAAGATTACTCAAGTGTTTGTCCATCACAAACTGGGTTTACTTTTCCTGTGCAATAAGTCTGTTGAAATCATTTCCTTTTTCATCACAAGTAAATGTGTTCGGAAACAATATCTCTATCTGATAAAATTATAAAAAGACGCTAAACATATTTTAAATAGTGAAATAAAAACATAATTAATGTTAGTAGTATTTTTATTTGATTTAATAGAATCACTCCTTAAACTAATTTATCAATATCTGGACATTGTTTTCTATGTGAAATGATATAACGCATTGTTTGTTACAAAAATATTTAATTTATGACTATTATATCCTATTTATTACAAATTCAGATATTTTAAACTTGTCTGTTTTTTTTTGTACAAGACGTAAGATAAATTCACATGTTACTGGTTACGTAATATGAATTCTTAAAAAATATTGAGGTATAAGTACAGTCGAGCAGATTTGTCGAGGAAACACCTATCATTTGAGCACAGGAAATGAAAATGCAGCGGATTTCAAGAAATTGTAACAAAACAAATAGGTAATGGATATAATGTAAGATTATTTTCAACAGGATTGTTAATGGAAGTACATACTTCCTGACTATCTAGATCGTCCGTGATATTTATCACATGGGGAATTATTTTGCACTATTATGTGAACACTAGTTATGTTAAAAGCTTTCAGAAGTTACGTAGCTAAATTATTTCATTGACACTGCTTTTCGGTCACCCCGCTGTACCATCGAAAGCTGGGTTGCTTTAATGCTTCGTATGTAAAAAGAATGTGCATTTAATATTTATGTGACTAAAGAAAGTCTTGTTCGGATTTCAGACTAAAGAGAGTTCATTACAACAGTACTTTTGGGCACTTATCAACGAGTTTTCTACATGAACGCGATCTGAGCTATAGGTAAACCGCGAAATTGAGACCTCGCCTGTGAGAGGTGCGGGCGGCAGGCACATTATTTTCAAAATTCAGTACGCTCGCTACACAGGTAGCGATGGCATCTGTTGTCAGTTGCGGACGCTTTGGCAGAAGTACACAAGAGAATACTGTCTGACTGAAGTCTGAAGATGAGTCGCAGTATATTCGGACACAAAATCTATATTATTGTATTTATTTTTATTTCTATTTGACACCATTCTCCTGCACCTGTTACAATCTTTGTACATGACCTAAAGTTGTAGTACTTTTATATATTCTATGCTAAGGTAGGTATAACTGGGGAAGAGAATGCTCTTAGCATTAACGCCACCGTTTAAATATATACGAATATTTTAGAAAAAAATATAGATCCAAATTCAGTGGAATATGAACTAGATATACACTGAAACAAAACAGTCGCAAAAGTAACCAGGGAATGTTATTTGAAGTTTTTAATTTTGCCTTCAAATTAATCTAATTTTAAGATTTCATTTTATTTATTGATCATTTGATCCACGGCTCTGGATAATAATATTTAGAATTAATTCACTCTCATTAGTGTAATTGTATCGCATCGAATATTTTTTTCCAATATGTTATGTAATGTTATAAAGTGTCGACACTGACGACTACCATTGTGACCACTGACGTCACATATCTTAAGAACTGTCGCGGCAAATTTCGTCTCTTGTGTATCGCCGCCGCCCGCACCCCTTACAATCCCCGCTCTCGTCTTTCCGCCCGCACCCCTGTACCCCGCAGGCGAAGTCTCAATGAAGCGGTTTACCTATAACACTGTTCACATATTACAGTTTTCTACTTGAACATTGTCTAGCTAGGCTATATGACGAAACATTCTAACTTCTCCGTGCCATTTTAATATGATTAACTTTTATTTTACATGTATCCGGACTTGAGCGCGGACTTAAGGCGGCGTGGCGTGGGACTATAGTCGGGGGCGGGCAGGGGCGGCGCGTTTGACCGCCACGGGTCCCGCCAGCTCTGATCCACGGCGGGGGCCGCGGGCGGACGCACTGGAATAGGCTTCTTCGCTTCTTCAAGGTAAGAGAACGGACGCCCTGTGGACCCTGGCCCTAGTTGCCAGGAATTAGATCTGTCTAGACCATTTCTGTAATAATAGACGAGATAAGGGTTATATTTGAGTTACAACTTTAAACTTTGATCGTCTGTCACAGAGTCACGGTTGTTTTTTACAAGTGCAATTTATATTATTAAGTAAAACACTATAAAAACAAAAATCAACTATAACACATTGAATGTAATCATAAAGCGTGGAACACGAACGTCTTGTTCTTCGGAATCTCGGCAAGCCTTGCTAACAAGCATTTGTTTAATTCAAATGAATATTAAATAAACATTTAATTTTATATATTTAATAAAGCTGGCTGGTTCCTAGCTCAAAAGATTAGCTAGCATAGCTATCCAACGCGGCAACGCAGCATCATAGCCTCCTCCTTGCCACAAGGAAACGGTTTCGGTTTTTGATAGGTAGGTTTAATACCTAGTTAAGTTTATTTTTTATGATGCATATCATTTTTTTTTTTATTTGTGTTACAAAGATATAACTAAAATATTTAATTATTTAATAATCATTCCAAAAAGAATAACTGATTTGGGAAAAAAATATCCCAAATGTCATCACGTTACTGCTCGTGAATGAAACTTGAAGATTATTATTGAAAAGTATTTAACGAGATTACCAGATACCTATGACTGTTATCAAAATAACCAATAAGTATTGATGGTAAACATCGACCGCACATATTTAGAATTCTTGATAAGAGATATAGCTTTAAACGGTTATCATGATAAAAGATTCATTGTGTGTACGTTGTAATGCGACATTATTTATTGATAGAAAACAGGTAAATTGCAACATACCCATTATATTCCGATCTATAACTGTCACGCATTGGACTGCGAGGAGGTTCCTCGTCATTCATGTATCCATAGTTCAGTTGTGGCCTGTAAGATAGAACATTTAATAATGCAAGTGCTAAGGCCCGCCATACACGGACAGCTCGAGCAGTTAGCCAGTGATCAACATAGGCCCGCACACGGTCGGATCGAAAAGTTAGCCAGAGAACAACAACACGGGCCACTTTTGCAGTCATAGTCAACAGCTTGAAGTTGCCATTGATAAAGGCCCGCATTGTGCCGCACAATAGCTCGAGCGGTTCCGTGTATGTGTTTACGTAGAATCTGTAGTTCACTATGCAGTCGCAGCTTCAAGCAGTGCGTCCTGACTGCTGTCCGTGTATGGCGGGCCTAAATACTGATTGATTAAATAACAATAAGTAGGCTGAAGTGGCTATAAATAAACATAACTGACTTTGCTTTTATTAACTCTACTCTGGACCAAACAAAGCGTGGCGGGGTCTGAGTCGTCTATGAACCGACCCTAACCCAAAGCTGTAAAGAAAGAGATCATCCATACCATATTGATATTCCACCTCATTACAAATTCAAATACCATTTATAACGCGCATAGTTAGCAAGAGTAGCACTGGTTAAATTTGTATCTTAAAAACCGGTTAAGTGCGTGTCGGACCCGCGCATTGAGGGTTCCGTGCCTTTAACAGAATTCAGGGTCCACTTACTTTCACTTAACGAAAACATCACAATATATTGTGACAGCAAAAATAACTTTGTTTTTCATAGTGTTTGTATGAAAGACAAAGTTATATTTGCGGTTGATAAAAATGTGCAATATCTCAAATACTACTGGTTCGATCTCCTTCAAACCAATTTTCGTTGCAAGTTTTTGTTGAGATCTACATCATATATTTTTTTCAAAATTTTCACTTTTTTAATTCAAAAGTTAGATGGGGGGGGGGGACGTTTTTAGTTTCATGTATGGGAGCCCCCCTTAAATATTATTTTTTCTAACTTTTTGTATCTGAATCGGAAAGCGGTGAACAAAATACACCTACCTACCAAGTTTCAGCTATGTGATGCTTATAGTTTCAGAATAAAGTGGCTGTGACATACGGACGGACAGACAGACAGACAGACAGACAGACAGACTTGACGAAACTATAAGGGTTTCGTTTTTTGCCATTCGGCTACGGAACCCTAAAAAACGAGTTACGCTGATTAGTAGGGCGTTTGTCTGTCCTCTAGTAATTATTTCAAGTAGCACTCAGTACATCTGCATTAGATTTCCCTAGCCGTATAGCCACTCTTTGTTTACACTACGGATTCATTTCGCGCTCTTTTATTTGAATTGTTAATGTCCTGACATGACGTTTCGTATGCTTTACTACAGCATCCGTGGTCGCAGGTAGCCTCTCTTTACCGCGCGGTGAGTCTAGGCGTTTCAACAAGAGAGATTGGACTAATCTCTTGCCATATAATGCCATAATTACTTTGTATACTATACTTCGCTGAAAAGATTCTTGAATGTTATAAAAAGAAAAGCTTACCCTGTTCTAGGCGGCTGGTATGGTTCCCGACGATGTTGTTGACTCGGCTCTCTCTCTCGTCTTGTACTGCCAGCACAGAAAATATTATAGTTGCTGCAAGTAACATGAATACAAAATACAATACAGCAGTAACGAAGAACATGTATTTCTTAAAAGTAGGTTTAACTCACGTTTATGTTAAACCAACGTTTTAATGATATACAGGATGTAGCCTGTAATAGGAGCAAAAAATAAAATACCCTTTAGGTAACCAGTAATCAATTCTATATAGTTTTAATTTATTATAATAAAAAATAAGTTAATTGATATTTTCTAACAAAATCAATCGAACCAGCAATGTATTGCAAACAAATGTGTCTAGTCATAGAACTTAACATTTGTCATTTACTACAACGACTTAGCGATTTTGATATACATTGACTAGGGATTATAACTTTGGATTACTATATCTCTGAGTTAAAGCATTTTAGAGCACTATGACCAGGTCAGGGTAACTACGTATAATCTGAATTGTTGCTCCTATTACAGGCCACACGCTGTATAAAACCAAACACTAATAACTCAAGCACCAAATTATGTTTGATCTCTTCAAGAGGTTATGAATACGACATGGGCGCACCCGCGTAAATAAATGTTATTTTTTTATAGGCTCAAAGCGATGGTATTATAAATAATATAGCACTTACTCAAAGGCTCCTATTGCTCCCAGTTTGTGAATAGAATGCTGAAATAATTTAAAAAAGATCTAAGATAAATAGATAACGATTTTTTACAAAACAACAAGTGCAAGGGCTAAGATATACAATGCAACTTTAGTAAAGGAACTGAAATAAGCCTAGAAACGTATAGTTTGTTAAAGGAGCTCGTTTTTTGGAAACCAGTGTATAATAATCGATACTTTATTATTATTTTATAAATAAAATAAGTTATTAATTTAGAACGGGTAGGGAGGCCTTTGCCCTGCAGTGGGACACCATAGGCATTAATAATAAAAATACAATTTTACATGTTCTAAAAGGGATGATAAAGATAATAGTATAAGAATTGTACAAACCTCGTGTCTGTTCTGTATTTCAGTATATTCTACAAAGTATACAACTAACAGGACAAGTAGAACTATGTTTATCACATGTCCAATGTATGCTTTGAGAGAAATCGTCATGAGAACGAAAGCACCGATACGAATAACGTCCCTCTCGTAATTCAAGCCCAGACCTGGCGAGGAGTTATCCTGAAAACGAACGTAAATTAAATATCTCAGTACGATTATAATAATATTTCGTGGATATGACTTTCACAAAGTATTTTTTGGCAATGGCGGCCCCTATCAATAGTGATAGGCCAGCTACACAGGGGATATTAAAGTGCCCAGTGTACAGTGTGCGCAGTACACAAGTGTAATCTCTGTTCCTTCACTCTCATTAATTCGGTGAGGCGGCTCAGGCGGCAGATCCGACATGACCGATGAGAAATCCGGCGTACGGCGGACCAACGGCTTAACGTGCTTTCCTAGGCACGGAGGTGTCATCGCCACCAAGCTCCGAGCTGTTTCAAGACTCAGAAACCAATTTCAGCCCAACCCAGGATTCGAACCCGGGGGACTTCTTGGGTAATGACCAGCGAACTAACCGCTACACCAACGGGGCTACATAAATAATTATCTTTACAATATGACGACAAAACAGGGCACATACTTACTAAGAAATTGGTGAGGTAAGTATAATCCATTCCAAAATGTGCTGCGAGTGTCAGATCAACAGCAAGCGAAGCTACATGCACTCCTACATAACTATACACAATCATGCTGAGGTACTGATACATCTCGTCAGTAATAACAGCTGAAAAGCAGATCAGAGTAGAAAAACAAACCTTGGATTATTCGATGGCAATTAGTAGTGATAAAATTCCTAAATTGTGTTATCATCTGATAAGTGTGATTTACTTTACAGAGAATATGGTTCTTCCCCATTACTATCGGATTTTAATTTGTGACTCAGTATTTTTAGAAATGTAGCTAATTGTATACTATAAAATATTTACGTTTGGGCGTGCCAAAGTTCTAAGTTACTTTACATCAGTGCTGGGCTCGTTACAAAATGCTACTAGGAGTAAATTCTCCGGATCACATTGCCTAGGAACATGAACGAAGAGTATATGAGTCATTGATAGTAGAGGTATAAAGGACTCCCCTAACGTTATATCATGGGCTGCTATAAATTGCTCTTGTAAAATTAAACCAAGGAATCGAAACTTGTGTCTTACGCTATCCGGGATTGCTTTTTACAAGGGCAATTTATAATGTAAGTTAAAAAATAAAATTATCCCTCAATCTACAAACCTGATATTAAGATAATGGCTGCGACCGCCGAGACAACGGCAGCGCTGAGAATGATCGTCACGAGTACGAATACTGAATAGTCTCCTGTGATACCGTCCATTTTGATTGCATGTGGACATCCATCAGACTCTGTAAATGAACGGCATCATTTTCTAAGTCAAGTTTCTAAGTTACGAACAACAGCACGTCAAGCTAAAGACTTCGGTCTCCGATGCAGTTGTAATAAGGGTTATTTTTTTAAACAAAAATGTATAACCGGATTTTCTGGCGACACTGTACATACAAATGAATCGAAATTACTCAAATTAAACTTATTTTTAGCGTATCAGGGCTGCAGCAGTGTGACGATGGCTAATTGCGTATTTGCAATACTTACCCTGTAAGTAGGTCCGGTATAAGGTGTTGAGAAAAAAATAGGAGCCCGGCACCGATTCAGGGTCACCAGCATTGCAATCATATCGAAATATTAGCGCAACTATACAAAATGCTACATAAATTAATGACGACACCTGCAAAAAAAAAAGATCGAACTATACGCATGTTTTATAAATGTCTCTTACCGCATTTGACTTGTACCAAATCATTAGGTAGATCTAATAGGTATGTAATAAAACTTGGCAAGTACAATTCGCTTGTTTTCCCGTATTGAAGTTTATCAAAACAAAACATAAGATTGGCAAAGTATGTATGGTGACCTTAAAAGACGTCGCAAAGCTTTATTAAACTGAATATGGACTTTCGCATGCTTAATGATCATGAATGAATATTACTCATGATCTTCACGAGTAGGAAAATACTAATCAATACCATGCCGTTAGCAAGTAGTAGTAAAAAGAAAATCAATAAGTTACTTACAATAGTTATGGAACCCGATATTGTTGCTGATAAAACTAACTTTGGTGTTGGCTTGGGAATCGACGTGCGACTTGAATTCATTTTGATTTTTTTACCTTTCGATTGGCAACAAACACGTCATGTCGAGCTCGAATCCGTCCACAAAGGGACAAAAGCGTGCCTATCAATGTTAATCGTATCGTGATAATTGTTATCACAGTATTAATGTGCGCACTATCTATGACGTTCTGCCTGAGTATACGGGTGTCCACGCATTTAGCACAGTCAGCGCCAGGATGATCAATGAAACCCTAGAACTACGCATCCATAAACCTACTTTAGTATGAATAATAGAAAAGTATGTTCGTGTTTCTCCTAAAGCTAAAGGTTACATTTCTGGAGTCCTATTGTGATACTCCTAATTCGACGATGTGAACAACGATCTCAAATGTATATGTAGGTAAGCAGAATATTAAACTACCCTCCATAGAAGGCATTAAGTATTCAAACTCCTTTACAAACTTCAGTCAATTTGATATTATTTTCTATCTGTGCTTGTCAGTATCTATCACGGTGTCAAGTCAAAAAGTTTTGTAAACAAATCTTCGGAAATTGCTTATGAAGCTCTTGATAAATTAAAAATGCCGTAAAATATAAAATTATTGTGTTATGACCGGCCCAGAAAGTGTGTTAACAACTGTACTGTACTTATTCTGGCTATGGCGTATCAGTTCTTTTCTATATTCGAGTTATTCTATATCTGATGCTGTGACTCCAAAGTCTTCTAGTTATTGGACGAAAGCGTGTGTGATGTTATTTGTGATGGGCAGTTGCGTCGCGATACAGCTGGTGCCAACTTACGGCTTCCCAAGGGTCGGCCTTGCCACCCGGATTCTAAGTATCCCGTCTCAAATCTACTCTTTATACTTCGCACATAGATATATAGGCCGGACACTTGACAGTCGAAGAGTCACCATATTTCTGTACATAATGTCAATTTTATCAATTTTTGAAACAATGTACGCTATTTATTACTATTGGGACAAAATAGAATGAAATCTTCATCTGCTATTGTCAAGGACGTTTAAAACATTGGCGCTGTTATTTTCTTGTGCTTGTGAATAATTTACATGTTGGCAGTAAAAGTATTTTTGATATCAAGAAGTAACTGAATTTTCAAGGCTACACTCGTAGGACTATCGATATTCCTTAAATTTTTTTTCTATTAAAACATAATAACATAATGGTTGACTGGTAGAGAATGCTTTTAGCATTAAGTCCGCCATTTGTACTTTCTTTAGTCTGTGCAATAAATAATAAAATAAATAATTAATAAAAACTCCAATCCTTTTGTACTCAAAATTTATTAAGAAACTTACATTATAAAACGTACTAATTTATTTTAAGTATGACGAATTATTTAGCATAGATAATAACCAAAACTTATCAGAATCTCATTAGAAACGAGACCTGAAAGCTGTATTAGTATCCCTGTAAAAAAAGCTTTTAGAATTCTTCATAATTACCTTTAGAAAAGGTATGAGAATATTTAAAACTTATACAAAATAAAACTAACAAAAGATCGTCCTTCTTGACTAACAAAAGTACAACTTGCTTACATAACAAATACCCTGTTGTTGTATAAACATATTTACAATAAATACTTTTATCCTCATCATTAACAGCCAATGGACGTCCACCGCTGAACATAGGCCTCCCCCACAGTTTTCCACAGCGCCCGATCGCAAGCGGTCTGCATCCAGTGTAATCATGCGATCTTACAAGGTCGTCCATCTTTTCAGTGGACGTCAATCCTTTAGTAATGAATAATTATAGCACATTAATCTTATTAGTACACGATTTCACTAGTAATAATTCACGTCCGTAATTCAGGCACGTTGTTTTGTAGATCCACTTAATACAACACGTCCGATTGTGTTATCGTTGCTGCAAATAACAAAGGGAGAATGTTCACATCAGGCAACACTTTTCCGTCTAGTTCATGTTTAGTTCAGTGTGTGTGGTTGAGTCGCGGGCCTACACTTGGTTGTTCATATTTATATTAGCGAGTTTAGGGTCGGTTGTAGACGTTATACTCACGGCGTGACTGCGCGAGCGCGTCCCGTTTTTGGATTAGCGAACTGAGACTGGACGCTGCTCGGTGGACAGCTGCAAATTGAAAGAAAAAATGTAACGAAGTGCAGTTTGCAATCAACATAACTATTGGCAAACGATAATGTCACCCGATGTAACATATTTTAAAGCGCGGAAAAATATTTATACGTGCGTTGCTGTTTTAAAAACCTCTCGAGTTTATTTGTGAACAATTTGATATGAGTTTTCTCAGCGTGTGCTTTACGAGCGAGAATTAGTCTACTTCTAATCTAAATGAGGATCTTGGTAGGCTGTTTTACTATACGTAGTAACATAAACATAATGTACTTAATAAAGCTTATTGTCGCTGAAAGGCCAATAGGTAGATAGTTCGATGAATGTGTTTTTCTTCTTCTTCTTAGCGTGTCGATGGAACACGAGAAATTAAATCGTAGCAGCCCAGAATTCAACCACTTGTATTGCGGATCGACTGCAGTTCATTAAATCTCCTAGCGTGCACGATGTTAAGTGTGCCTTAGTTTGCACTGCACTGCAAACACAGTCCACATCGAAGCTTGCCGAAAATCCCCACCTAGCCATGTTCTCCTTACTTCGACCAACCTGAGTCCGAAGCCTGTTTAAGGACTTCCAGATCGGCCATGGTAGATCATGTCCAGGAGGGAGATGATCGTGTGTTAAGAATTGAATAATAGTATGTGTTTGTATGTGGGATCACTCACAAGCTTTCCTGAAGGGCTGTATAGCAGTGTAGTCTGGTAACGGAACGGGCGGTAATTCCTCATCTGGTAGTTGGTCGCGCATGCGCCGCGAAGCAGGAATGTACGCCCACGGCAGCTGCCCTTGCAACTCGGCTGCTGTGCCGCGCCGGCTTTGAAGCCTGAGAAAGAGGGAATATAGCGTCTGACCATTGACCCATTTAAGTAAAGAAATGAATTGGAATCTGACAAAATACAGCAACAGCTACCAGCCGTCTTTGCTGCTCCACTATGGGGTTCTCCAGCCGCTGGCAATGGCAATAGGTACTCCGGCCAGCACAGGTCCAGCAGTAACTGGCTGGCTGACAACAACAGCAGGTTCTTCAGCAACCGTGGTATTAGTAATGACTCACCCCCTGGGCTCTGGTTCCTCCTCAGCCGTCGACGGCAGCTGCGGCATGGACTGCGACGCCCGCGGAGGACTGTTTCGACCCGTGGCGGTGTCCACGACCGCGCGGTCTAGTCGCCGCTGTTGCTCCGCTATGAGGTTCTCGAGCCGCTGCGGCAAAGACAATAGGTTCTCCGGAAAGTTGACAGTTCGCTTCTTGTCTACGTCCAGGTGGTTAGGCTTGGGCGACCTGCAATAACAAATGCGTTTTATAGGAGTAGGTAAAAACTGCCATATTCTTTTTACGCAACGCTCTCTTATGAGAGAGACGATTACGCATCGCGAAGTCTACTGCCAATGCTATACTTCATTTGGCACAAGTTAAGTTGTGCATCTGGCTTTTTATCCTTCTTACAAAAGTGATTACTTCCAACCGGACTGGATCGGATCTTTTATACTCATTCTACACCTGTTAGGCCACTGGTACACTGGAAGGCTTTTATCCGTCAGAAGCAGTGGGTTAGCCCCGGACGCTGCAGGCGTGAGGAGCTGTGATTTGCCATTGTTATTACCTGAGAGGCCAATTCTACTGTCAAAATGCAACCAAACGTAAACTGCACGGTGACGATAATCAATTTTTTCAATTCCTCTATTCCAAATAGTTGCGGTGCTGTTGTGGTTCAGCTCAACTTTATCGATCGATCGCCAATTCCGGTCGGCGATGGCTTTCTGGAGAGGAAGTACGTCCTTCATACACAGAAAGAAGCGCCTCAACCTTGGGTTTAATTTATCTAAGGCTTCAACCTTAGGCGCGTTAGCTTAGTAGCTAGT
Organism: Pyrausta aurata; assembly: GCA_963584085.1. NCBI lineage: Eukaryota > Metazoa > Arthropoda > Insecta > Lepidoptera > Crambidae > Pyrausta > Pyrausta aurata. The sequence goes on from OY757251.1 coordinate 6,798,095, forward strand.
TTCTTTACTATTGGTACCTGTTAGGCGAAGGATTATAAGACTCAGCGTTGGACGAAGACTGCGCCACTGGAATGGGCGATGGTTTTCTGAAGAGGAAGGCCTTCATGCGTCGGAAGGAGCGGCTCAGCCCCGGCCTGGGTAGACGCGGGAACAACGCTTGTTCGCTGAGAGTGCTGCCCTCCTCGACATCTTTGTCGCTTGTGCTGGCATCACGAGTGCCGATTGGCGCTTCCACTTGCTGAAATATATATAGAGAAAAAAGAAAGAAGTTAATCAGATACTTGTGGAAAATCTCGATAACCATAGGTACTTGTTGATGTGTCTTGTGTGGTCAGCAAAACCGATATGTAGTCAAAATAAATTAATATATTTTTAATTGACACCAATCATCATTCCAAAATAACTTATAATATTTTGATCTAGAAGTTATTCAATTAATCCGAATATGTGGTACCACATGTTTCTACATTCAGAGCGTTGGCATTTTAGTACTTAGTCCATAGAAAAGTGTTTATTGTGCATGACGCCACATAAATAATTAAGGGAATATTTTATAAGCTCGCTAAAATTCTAAGCACCTTAAGTGGGACTTGCGCACGATGATTTAACCCAGGATTACGCAAACCTAGGATTAAATCATCATTCCGTCCTGTCACTTTATTTGACGTTCATAGAGACAGAATGATGATAATCCTGAGATTACAAAACATCGTGCTCAAGTGGGCTTTAGAGGCAAGAGAATAAATTCTTTTAAACTATAAACCTAAAATATTACGATATTAAAAATGGTTATACTAGAGGATAATTACCGTAGCAGTAGTGACCGGTCTACTCGGCGCGTTGCAGTCAACGATGACGATCACAACCAGGATCACGTTGAAGAGGAACAGCACCACAAATCGCGAGTACACGATGACCATTATCCAGGAGACCCAGGTCGTGTCCAGGTCCGCGTTCGCGATCCCGCTGGCTATCCCGCCGATGAACTCCATTATATCTGATAGCGTCTGGATTAAGGGAAATCTGGATATTTGTATAAAATTTCTTAGAACTATTTACTTTGTATAATTGGCTTTTTTTGCGAAAGAGAGTTTAGTCGATCGAGGTTTCTACCAAAGCGTTGCCAATCCAATACAAAAATACTATTTTATGAAGCTCTTGAGTTTCACCTATTCTTGTAAGTTTTAATTAAATCAAAAAGAACATAAATTATAACGTAGAAAGTAAGAAAGGGAAGTACATAGGAGTAAACAAACAGAGCAATTTAGGTGTAAGGGCGGACGCACACTTAATTGGGTCGGGTAATATTCGGGTATTAATCTGAAAGCACACTAGAACAGTGAACTTACACACCCTAGTGTAGAAGGAATCGTTGATGTATATGACAGCTGCGACGAGGTCCACTGCGCTGGCTATGACGGTCACCACCACCCACGGCCACCGGACGTGCTTAGACTGAGAATTGTTGGCACCACCCACTAGAAACAATTGCAAATTGGCTTTTCTTCGTCATTCTTCGTCTGACAAGTCTGTATCAATAGGTACTATTACTTGGGCACAGGTGGCATCAAGTTTGCAAGCAGGCCCATTTTTAGGGCTGATGTGATCAAGCCAATTGCTTGAGTCAATCGTGCTTATTAGCCGTCGTACTTGATCAAACTTTTAAGGGTAGGTAAACGTCAATTTAGAAAACTGTAAACGCCCTGATAAAATAACTTCTTTTCACGACATTAAGTAAGTACTTTCTTTGGAAATCCCCATTGACCAAAGTTTTGACGGTGGAAGTGTGGAAGGGGATTACTACTTACTGCAAGATCTTTAAACGTGGAATGAAATGAAAAAAATCTTTGAAACTTACGAATCATGAGTATGCTGACGGGCACCCAAAGTCCGCCGATGCCGAGATTGGTGCAATTAATGACAAAGGTGCGAAAAGCCGTGAGAGGTTCTTCGCTAAGTAAAACCAGCGCCTGGTTCGGTATGCTTTCGATCGCGTTCCCGATGTTGATCACGGTTCCACATGGTCCGGGATCTGAAAGTTTTCATTATATTGGTTATCAGTCAGCAAAAGACACCAAATAGTGTAACGAGACATTTCATTATATGTAGTGCCGTCACGCACCATGTGTTTTGTACCTTGTACCTGGCCTCAAATTCTCAATGTAACCTAATCGTCTTTTTCTATGAATAACAATCAGATTTCATACTAATGTATGAATACTTACTGTGAAAATACATTATCCTTATGTACAGCAACATCGGTAGTTCCCGGAGAAAGTCTACTACACAGTAGTACTGGGCCAGGCCCAGGGAACAAAAAATTATTTGCCCCACAGCCTGTAACTAAATTGGAAATAATACAATAAGTGAAGTAAATTGTCTAGCTCAACAAATGTACATTCATAGCATGGATGGATAGTGTGAAGACTTGAGAACTAATCATGTGGGAGATAAATAAATATGCGCCAGACAACACACGAATCGTCTTAGTTTTGAACTAATGACTTTCAGATTAGAATTATTATACAACGATATGACGGGGGCGCCTCCCATGAATACTTAAATACATTAAACGAACATTCATGACAAATGGTACCTACAAATGTTCGTGCTCATCGCATAACATAAACTATATCTAGCATGAAGAGGTTGATGCATCATAGTGAGGTGGATATTTATGTTGAACACTAGTTGCAAATTATAGCATGACCACTGTCCCTATAATTAGTATGAACCATTGTGTGATGGTCATAGAAGGAGTGATTTAATAATCTAACGCTAATGGACATATTATAGTTATTTACCGACTTAAAAAATCTTGCTGGAATTAGATAATATTTGAGTATGATGGTCTAGTTAAGTTTCCAAATACGTAGGTATGCCAAGTTTCGTAAATGTATGTATGCTTGTCTTCCGATTTCTTGAAAACGAAATGTGAAATCGAAATGATTATTTTTTTATTTAGTCAGATATATTCTAACTTAGGGAATGAAGTACCTACCTACAAGTATCATCAAAATCGGTATATTAGTTTTCAAGATATGGGTAAAAAAACGCCTTTAAAACTGATTAGATTAAACGCTTAAAATAAAGCATTTGTCTAGAGAAACAAATTTATTTGGACGTACACTGACGTACACTATACGCACCGACTCCAAATGAATTTGTTTCTCCTAATAAATAGATGACAAATTCGTTATTTTAAGCTTTTTGGCCAGTTTTTGGAGGCATTTTAATTAAACAATTTTCCGTGTAAATACCAATAAGCTCAAATTATTAACCAATTGTAATCCGATATTTTAACTCCAAAATGTTATCATCGGTAACGATAAACGATTTCGTAACTTAACATTTCACATTTAAGAGCATTTCTAGCTGATTAAGGAGATACTATAGATATGATAAGATATCAACAAGTGTAGAAAGTTTGTAAAAGCATCTTCGTAAAAAAATAACATCGTCAAATTAAATTTACGCTACAAAGTTATTAAATGAATTTCTGAAATCATATTGTATTTACAGGATGTAAGCTTACGAGACGATGATGATGAATGTATATAAACTAATCCCCTATCAATAAATGAATCACGCAGTTTTTGATAGCTAATCGTAGTAGCTATCTTGAAAATATAACGGAAGCAAAAAGCATTCTAAGCATCTTGTAGGTTTTATATCATTATACTCGGATACCTTACTCATCCTAAATAAGGAATTGTCAATGACACATTACTTCTAGACCCCCTGGATACGTGCATGCAACACTTGATACTAATAAACAACTTGAAATAAACAGTTAATCTGCTTACCTAACAACATTTATTACAATGCATTAAGATTACGGCCAAGCTTATTAATAAATTCGCAATGCACGTGCTACTAAAAGTTTGGTTGACGCAAGCAAAGAATAGTGTCAGTCACAGACGAGAGTAGGTCCACTTACCAGGGTTGCAACTCCAGCAAAGACGAGAATCTTGTTCGCCATGGCGGGATCTACTCGTGGGGCGTAGGCACTAGGCAGGCAGCGCTGATGAAGCCTGCGGATCACCGCGGACACACGCTACACGCCGGCAACAGCATCACAATGAACTGAAGACGAGATAACGCATCTCCACGTTTTCGCCGCACCCGCCACGCTCTACCCATCGGCACATCTATCGATAATAGATATGTGACGATACGATAAAGATGTGTGCCGTTGGAGATTGGTCCGTGAGACACATTCCTGCTTTATCATACCGAAAAATTATCATCAAAATATCTTGCATCTCTCTGATGTCCTTTCAATGATTTGGCGGGCAGAAGGAATAATGAGTTCCCAGTTTAAAAATTCCATTCCTCGTCTTGCACCATTGAATAAACAAACCTACCTATAATATAATAATTAGATGGGATTGTTTGTCATATCAGTGTCACATGAAGACTCTACCAGCCTCTTTAGTATTGATTAGGAGCAATTAACATGTCCAGTCCCATTGCTGATGAGACAGTATAAAAGCGATAATCAAGAGAATCTATTCATTACGTTTGCAGAGAATTCAGCTAATTGAGAAACCACAGTCAAATATGACGAATCTGGTGAGTTCCACATCCAATTTGATATCACACTAAACATCTAAAATATACCTACTCGTAATATAGTCGGTTACTAATATGATTCCTTATTCATATTTTCCAGGCAATGATATGGATTTTACCTTTGCTTGGAAGCATATTGTGTGAAAATAACACATCCACTAATTCATCAGATCCTAATAAAGACATGTGAGTAATTTTGTACATTTCCCAATAGTCCTAGGAATATTTTTTTCTCTCTTACTTTACTAGGTACGTTTTGATATAACTTGTTTCAAGGTACGTGATACATGCCATGGTTTATCAAGTTGGTATCCTCACAAACAAAACTGATGATAAAGCTCCGAATACCACCATGTAAGTAAACAGCATACGATGTACTACATTCGTGTTTTTCCCAAATTAATCACTGTCTATTTCCATTTCCTAGGGGAAATCAAGAAGCTCTAACATTTTACCACACTAATGGCTCGAATATTGACCTAAGCGGCATTCCACCTCCTCTGCTGACCAATGTGACAGCTCAGAGCATGGTTCAGGTAGCTCCAAAGACTATGGGCGACAGTGGAGAGAAACCACAGATATCATGGTCGGCGTTGAAAGACTTGGCCTCGTTGCCCAAAACTTCTGGAGGCATCCAATCCACTTCAGGAGGTAAGTATGTTTACTGATATTTTTCGCGTAGGTCAGAATATCCGATAACAGTTTATCATAAGGAAAGTTATGGTTGTGTAATTGTATTTAAACGGAAAACCCCTTTTAACTCAGATACTACTACGAACTCAGACTCACTTACTAATTCAGAAAAGCTTTTCTTGTTTTCAATCTCCTGTTAACAATACGCGCTAAAGGTGAAAATTGTAAAGGAATCTTCCTAAATAATAAGAACAATATACTTAATTCACAGTTAAATTTTGTTCCAGAAAGTGGAGGTTTAAGATTCGCTAAACGCGATATCTTTCGGGACTATGTGCCGAATATGATTGGAGGTATTGATAACATCGACTTTTCTGAAGCTAGCGTAAATAAAAGATCAGCAAGTGACCCTTCAGATGGGCAGCTTATAAGGGAGGCGTCCAATGACCAAGCTACAGTAAAAGTGGTGAAGGGTGCCGCAGTGGTGCCACCGGGGGCCGGTGTCCAATCTATTGCGATACCGCCATTGCTGTCACTCAACAACAACTTATCAGATATACCAGTCCCAATACCCAACACTTCAGTTGTCCACTACGCTAAAATCAACACGGTTGTACGTAAGCCCTGATAGAACATGGGATAAAAACAAGATTATTGACAAGTACAACGGAAAACTGTATTTATGTCTAGTGCTATAGATTGCAAAGCAGATATGACTTGAAGTCATAACGTAACAGACCATTGTTTATTTGAGATGGAATAATGTTAATTACTAACATGAAAATATACATGCTTTAACTGGTTTTTAAAGTGTTTAGATTCCAATCTATACTAATACTGTTTGTTGTTTAAACGCGCTAATCTCAGGCATTAAATGAGCTTAAGCATAAGTATATTCAGATCCAAACCAATCAATTTGTATCTAATTTCAAATTGCGAAATTTTTGAAACGTATCATTTCTTATGCAAGGGGCCATATCTTTATCGTGACATTGTTAATGACGTAGATAGAAACTTGAAGCATTTTTTTTATTCATGATTAGTAAAATTAGGTCAGCTAATGTAGGAGAAACCTTATCGATTTCTGCGAATTACAACGCATTTAAAGCCATAATGGGCCTAGCTAGTATGTATGATGTTATTGAGTAGAAACGTACTTACATTATATTAGTATTGAATGAATCATCATAACGTTTTTGATTGGTGTAGTTAATTTAGTATTTCCTAAATGTTACTGGTATTACCTACTGTACTTTAGGTTACGTATCTATAGAGGTTTTTAATTATTTATCGAGCGATCGGATCTCTAAACAACCCTTGGTGGGACTCATTATACTAAGAATCAAAGATATCTTGAGAACAAAGTTATGATACTTATTGGATTTATATTCTCATAAGTAATTTCTAATTGCTAGAAATTTTTACTCCCTTCAGCAGTAGTTATGTACCTACTAATAAGCTATTCTACTACATCGATTTTAAAACTTTATGCAATATCGATCTTTGTAAGTAATGTGCTTAGGACTAAGGCTGCTTGTGTTGTGTCAAAAGGATCTGTCCTTAGGCGATAACGGCTAGCGGTTAAGATTTTTAAATAGTAGTTGTTACGTGAATATGCACAGAGCTCAAATTCAAAGACGGCATTTACATGAACTCCGTTGACCCAGTGATCATATTGACAAACGTGTAAGTGCTATGCCCGATCACAGAGCGCATGCCTGGCTGGTAACCCTAAAGGGCATACTTTTAAATAAAGAATAAACAATGAACTTATAGTTACAAATAAATGAAGACGATTAAATTTATTAAAATCAATACTATGTATATACTTCGATGTATTATTTAGATAGGCAGATTTTATTTTATTTGTTGAAGGAGGCGAGTCTGACGCATGTGCAGCCAGTACGCATGCGCCACCTACCGTTAATGATTTGCCTCGCTCTAGAGAGCAGGTAAATGGTACCAATAGAAGTATGATTAGAATTCTTAGATTGTTCGCTAGAAATTTAATAGTGAGTAGGGAATAAGTGAGTAGGGCATGTATTTAAAATTTCGGTAGCATCGACCACGAGAGCCTCCGGGCGAAAGCTAGCAGCATGAGTTCCCCAAAACTCAATGAAAGATGCCCAAGCAGCTTGAGTAATGGCAAAAAACTGTTGAGCAACGACTCCAAAGAAGACTCTTTGGATAATTCAGTAAGTATTATTTACATGATTTTTGATCGTGCTGTTAAAATGTTTTTGGTGTAGACTAACCATTATGTAAGTTATTTAATGCATTTTTAAGTGAGGCAATAACAAAGGGTGTAATGACCCAGTTATTTTTTTTTATTTCACTGGATATTTTTTATAGATTCGGGAGTCCGTAAAATCTGAGAGAGGTGGGAAAGGCGAGGAGGACTGGAGGAGACGCACGATTATAGTCGAGAAGAAAAACGGCACATATGGATTTACATTGCAGAGCTACGGCATTCATTACAAGAAGGTAAATTGTCTAATTCAATTATCATAGCTAGTACTATGAGTTCATTATTTCGGATACTAATCTAATAAGCAACGCGAAATCAATAATACCGTTACCGTGATAAGTTCTGGATAGCTATAATCAGCGACGCGATTTTAATAATTATGTGTGTGTTGAGTTGCTCGCACACTTAGGTCTAGATTTACACATTGACATGACCCAAACGCGAGAGATAAGAAGTGATTGTAATTAGAACAAATTGTAATAAATCGGTCATGCTCTGAACCCCGTTGTTTGTCGAAGTCGAAGTGACGATGTTGGGTGTTTTGTTGTGCAGGAGCAGGAGATCGAAGTGATCACGTACGTGGACCACGTGGAGGCGGAGGGTCCCGCGGCGCTGGCCGGCATGCGCGAGGGCGACGTCATCCTCGCCATCAACGGCGCCGACGTCGAGCGCGCCGACCACGCCGCCATCGTCGACGCCATCAGCCGCTGCGATGCCCGCATGCGCATGGTCGTCATCTTTGAAGACTGCGTCCGCAAAGTCGAACTCCACCTCAAATACATTACACTACAACGAGCCATTCAGTCCAAAATGAGAGAACTCGACCAGTTGACCGTCCGCGAAAGACAACTCTTCGATTCCAACTGGAAAACACACAGTTTGCCGTCGCAGAAAAAGAAGACTTCTCCCTCAGACGTCATATCCGATTCGGAGGAGAACAACGCCGGTGACGGCGTCAACAACTCGTATTGCCGACCTACGCTCTCCAGCGAAAACGTCACCGCCGCTAAACCTCCGCAGGCTAATGTGTTCATGTATCAGTATCTAGACCCTAGGTACGGAGCGTGTGTTATACAGCCTAATATACGAACGGGGAGCTTTGTCATCACAGTTGGTTCACCGCGAAACAGACGCGACTGCCACCATTATGTTGTGAAAAATACCAACGAATGCCACCGAGCTTCGGAGACTTACAAAGCTGCTAACGGGAAACACGGCAAAGTCCACAGAAGCAACCATAGCCACAGCTGCACACCGTGTATGCCGAATCATAACAACCAAGATGCAAACAGCCTCGAAGCGTACGATCTGGCCAGCCCCTGCTGCGACCCACACTGCGTGCCTAACTCGAGGAAGAAAGTTCGCCGCAAAAAGGAGTGCTCGAAAGAACACAAACGAAAGGAAAAGTGTCAGCAAGTAGATAAGTCAACTCAAAAGCCCGATGGCTGCTCGCACACTCGCGGCAAGAAAGTTTGCTCATCCGGACATTGCTCAAGCCGTTACAGGTATTTAACTACGGAGTCAACACAAACGAGTCAATGCAGCCTACAGTCGTACGCGACCAGTAACGCCACAGTTCCATGTGACAACTCCGCTTCAAGTTATAGTACGTCTCTGAGTAGCGATACCCTCTTTTGGGATAACGAACGATCCGAGGCAAAGTCCTCGCCAAAGATTCAGTACCAGAGTTCTCACCAGCACGTCAAGCCGAAGTCGTGGGACAATTTGACGACGAAAGCGTTCGGCGGGTACGGTTTCGGCTACGGGTATTTGGATACGAGTACGAAGCACTCGAATAGATCAAAGAGTCACGGGAGGAGCCACAGTGGGCGCAGTACACAGAGCCACCACGACTACCAGCACCACCAGGAGAAGCACGCGCACCGCCAGAGCGCCGGCGCCGCGCCACACCACTACTCGGTGTACGGGCGCAGCCACAGCCACTGCGCGCCCACCAAGTCCACCGAGAGCCTCATCGTGGTGCCCAAGAGCCAGCTCGAGAGCAGCGGCTCCGAGAGCCGGCTGGCCTGCGACTGTGACTCCGACTACTACCGCAGAATCAACCCCAGCAAAAGTCCAGCCGACGCGCATGCCGCCGGATACTACGCCCAGCACTTCATTTACCCCACTCATTCGTACAAGAAGAAAGACTCTAACATTAGCTCAGAAATAACAAGGCTATAATTTATTATTACTATTCATCCAGCTCAATGTTTAAGGCCTAAGTAAGACGGGCAGTTAGCATTTTTACCGTAAATAGCGTAATTGAAACTGATGGTAATTATAATGTTAGGCCCCAATTTTAATGGCTTTATAACTTGTTGATTTATAGTTTTTAATAATAAACTACAAAATATTCATGCGTATTTCTTGCCCTTGCCCTTGTTAGAAAACACACAATATAGTTGAGATCTGTGATCTTAGTATTGAGTGTATGTCATCTCAAAGAGTGTAGATAGGTATGTTACTAATTATGGGTCTGCGTGAATCGATAGCTAGATAGGAAGTACATAAATGAATAATTAGATACAGTTCATGCAATGCATTTTACGTGTATTTTAGTATGAATCACTTTGTATGTAACTGAGTACCTACGAGTAGTTAAAGTGATAGTAGTATCCCAACAACAAAAATTGATTAAGTTAAGACATATCTACATAAATAATAACCATCGTTTCATATACGCTCATCAAAATTGATCTTTATAACAACTAAACCCCACAAAGATTTCACTTCCTTGTGTGCGATTTAGAAGTGTGGCAAATTCGTGCGCTATCGCCGAAATTGGGTGGGTGAACTTTATATCTGGTGCGGGTTCATCTTGGGTTGCGGTGGGTCATAAGGCGGGCAGTGCGCCGGCGCCGACCGCAGTGTGGCAGAGCGTCGCCGCGCCCGACCAGCGCCATGCGTCCGCGACAACGCGCGCCCGCGCCGCTAACGGATATACTCCTCTTTGTACTACCCGCACTTCTGCTGCTCACACCGGCGAACTGCTCCTCGTCAACTGAAGTAAGCACTCATTCATCTCAGTCATTAAAAGATAAATGCGTTCATTGTCTTGAAATCTGAAATATTTACCAGGATCTGAACTATCAGCTTTTTAAGTAGACCAGTTTTTGACCTGCGGGCACTTGATTTTGTACTAATTAAACTTAAACTCGCGCAGGGAAATTCTGGCCTTTAATAAGAGCTGATGTAAAGATCCAAATCCAGAACTTTCGAACTTTAATAAGTTGTCAAACATTCATATTCATAACCTTCCCATTATACTAGTTACATCAAAAAAAATAGTTTAAAGGCTGCGAATATCTTGTGTTACGTTCTATTTCAGCTGTACGTGGTGTGCAAAAGAGCTGACTCGAATTTATGTGTTTTACTACAAAAATGGCCAGTGTATTTAGAACCAGATACAAATGTGGAGCAACAGATCTACCAGCTAGATGATTTCGACCGTTGTGGACTGAGTGATTTGAATCCGATCCCGCCGCATCGCAAGTTTATAGCGGTAAGTGAAATGATGGCTGTGCATAACTGTTTTAACCAATAGTTTATACATAATATATAACCATTAATTACGCAAGTTTGTTGAAACTTCTAATTCTCAATTTTTTTTACTGACCACACTCAGAAATGAATCCAGTATATTCATACTTGTACTTCTATCTTATGCAGCTATTGGGATTTCCACATAGCTAGAATGATATGATTTTCTGCAGCCGTACAAGTGACTTTAAAATACTACCTCACATATTATCACACCATCATTATCATCAAACATTTCATCTGCACAGATTTCGTTAATTTGAAATGCTGCTTCGCGAATTAGTCATGATATTTTTTTATCGTCCTCGTGATGCCCTATTATGAACGCTGTGCGATCATTCATTTATTTTCTTACGCCACAAAAGTCTCAAAGTCTGAAAAATTATACCTAAACGAGGGTGATGTTATTACAAATTGACGATAACTAGGGCAATAGCTTCACCGACCTATGTATAATTACTTACATATTTGTAATGCGAAAGTTTGTGAGGATGTATGGATGTTTGTTACTTTTTTCACGCTTAACTATTTCATAGATTTTAACTCGTCAGGTATGTGTAAACGAGACACAATAAAAATTCCATTGTTATGCGACTCTCGGCATTCGTTTGATACCTGACTGATTAATTAACTTAACAATGACAGGTATAGCTTAGATATAAGAATAGCACATTATCCTATAATTGATAACGATTTTGAGAGATATGCGGATGAAGTCGAGGGTTCGCTAGTTTAGTAATATATGAAAGAAATATGTGTGTTAAATTTTGTTCTAAAGACACTAGTGACCCAATTAAACAGTTAGTTAAATGGCGAATACATTGATATGTTATCACAATTCCCTACTGACTTAGAAAATACTGGTAGTAGGTAGGAATACCCGAAGATAACGGTTATTTAACGAGTACTGTCGAATGTTCTTTCTTACAGTTGTTGAAAAGTAGACATACAAATGTTAGGGTCTGACCAAGTATGTATAGTTTAATGCTTTTTTTCAACGTGCGTGTATTGCAGCCCTAATTTATTTAGGGTACAATGGTAGCCAAGCCAAGGGTAATATGCTGTACCGCATTTAAAATGCATACAATAATAAATGAATGCCGATACTATGAAGTATAGGTACTTTGGCATATCGAAGCGTTTCTGGCCGCAGACAGTCCGTGAAATCAAACTGATAAAATGCCCAATGGTCAAACAAATATCAAACTAAGCTCCTAAATACATCTTATCAGCGTCAAAAACTAATTTAATATTTGGAGATAACTTCTTTCTGTCAAGGCTAAGATTGTCCCCTTGGCCCGTTTAGTTGCACAATTAAGTTTATCATAAATAGGTCGGTGAATAGAATATCGTGTCAAGGTTTAGGAAAAAATTTAGGGCTAGGTAGTTTAAGTATTAAATCATTTTTTGACTCTTCTATGCTTAGACACTACAAGAATGCACTAAAAACAACGGTTTCACTCGGTGAGATAAGTAAGAAACCTAGCTACAATTTTTATAATGATTACTTAACTTTACCTAACAGGTCAATTTGCTGAGCGATAAGTCTGCCTGGTTCTTTTGTAACAGAAACAAACTTCAAACTGAAATTAAAATAAGACAACGAAGACAAGCCAACCACAGATTAAGAGGGAGGTACAGAGGTCAGACCCAGTCGCAGTATCTATCCATAGATAGAGGCAATGGAAAAGATGAAGGGAAAGCAGAGGCACATTCAGCTGCCGATTCTTCCAGGGCAATCGTTAGTAAGTAAGATAGCTGTCTTCTTAACAAAAACATCATATGCAGTAAAACACTACCACATACTAGTTCCTTTACATTACAGGTGGCAATAGCGGCATGGGACAAGCTCAAAGTCAAACCATTTATGACCCAACCTGTGAAGATTGTAACGGCCGGCCTAGCACTGAGGTAGAAAGCCTATCACGCGAAACTAAAGGCCCAGAAAATGGGCAAGGTTCATTCACCTACCCTGGCTTAAATAATCACAATAGGCCAGGCACCGGTACACCTTTTCATGGTTCTAACGGAGATGGTTCAGCACCAAACATATCTGGTGATAACCAAAACATAAATGGACAAACTCATCCGTTTTCTACAAATCAACGAAATCCACTTGATAGTAATTATTTGACTAATCAACCAGGAGGGTCAGATGCGCGCAATGGAATACCACAGTACGGTATACAGCCTGATCAGCGAGGACCCGATGGGCTATTGAACGGCGCCAAGACGCCGAATCAACCAAACCGATTTGGAACACAAGATGGCTCATCCAATCAACCTCCTCAAAATATCTTAGGCCAAGGTGTCTACGGAACCAATTCACCTAACCGACCTGGTTTGTCAAATCAACAGCAACCAAATGCAAACAATCAGTGGACTAACGGTTTACCCGGCGGTAACATAGATAGGAATGGTATTCCGGGAAATGTAAACGGAGGCCAAGGAGTTGTACCGTCAAACGTTCCAAATGGATATCAACAAACACCAAATGGCATTTATACTCCAATGCAAACAGGATCATCCAACGGGGGAGGTGGTGTGCTTCCACATCAAAATGCATTGTCACCTAATGGCTCACCATCGCAGATTTTTACACAAAATGGAAATGCAAATTACCCGGGATCTGGTGTAGTTGATGGTAATGGTGTTGGTAATCTAGGAAACCCATTCAGCTGGCCGGTTCTCTCAGACATATTACGCCAAAGAGGAGCTGGTTCTGCTTATTTTTGCTGCGTTGTAGGTCCTGATAACAATATTCAAAACTTGTTTGCATCCAATGGCGGCGCAGGTCAAACTCCTACTGGCCCATATAGTGGTACGAGGCCTGGGGCAACTGATTCATATGGCATAGGTATGACTCCTGTTCAGTCTGGAGGATCAGGACCAGCGGGGACTGGTCAATACGGAACTACTGGTAACATTCCAACTACACAATACGGTGGAACTGGAACAACTCCTAATGGCCAACCTGTAGGGACTGGGCAGTATGGTGGAACCGGTCAAACCCCTTCTGGCCAATATGGAGGCACAGTTCTTGGCCCTCCTGGAACGTATGGAGGTCAAAACATACCAGGACAAATCGGACAACTTCCAAGTGGACAATATGGCGGGACCGGTCAAATCCCTATAGATCAGTACGCCTCTGGTCAAACCCCAACTGGACAGACAGGCGGAACGGGTCAGATTCCTACCAATCATTACGGTGGTACAGGACAAATTCAAACCGGGCCAAGCGGAGGAACGGGTCAGATCCCACCGGCACATATTGGAGGACAGGGTCAGACGTCGACGGGTCAATATGGAGGACCGGGTCAAACAACAACTGGGCAATACGGAGGGCCAGGTCAAACATCTACTGGTCAATATGGTGGGCCAGGCCAAACTTCTACTGGTCAATATAGTGGGCCAGGCCAAACTTCTACTGGTCAATATGGAGGACCAGGTGGTCAGACGCCTACAGGTCAATACGGAGGACCAGGTCAAACTCCTACTAGTCAATATGGAGGACCAAGTGGTCAAACCCCTACAGGTCAGTATGGAGGACCAGGTGCTCAGACTCCTACGGGCCAATACGGGGGCCCAGGTGGTCAAACTCCGTCAAACCAGTACGGACGACCGGGTCAAACATCTACTGGTCAATATGGCGGGCCTGGTGGTCAAACTATTACGGGTCAGTACGGAGGACCGGGTCAAACATTATCTGGTCAATACGGAGGACCAGGAGGACAAACATCGACTGGTCAATACGGCGGTCCTGGAGATCAAACATTGACTGGTCAACACGGTGGACCTGGTCAAACATCCACCAGTCAAATCGGAGGACCAGGTCAGATATCAACGAGTCAATATGGAGTACCGGGTCAACTACCTACTGGTCAAAATGGTGGTACAGGTCAAACGCCAATGGGTCAATACGGAGGACCGGGTCAAACTTCTACGGGTCAATACGAAGGACCAGGTCAAACGAAAACAGGACCAGGTCAAACGAAACCAGGTCCAGGTAATTCACAGATTCCAGCAGGACAATACGGAGGAACCGGTCAATATGGTGGACCAGGTCAAATATCGACTGGTTTATATGGTGGCTCTGGTGGTCAACCATCTACGGGTCAATATGGTGTACCAGGACAAACACCTACGGGTCAATATGGTGTACCAGGACAAACACCTACGGGTCAATATGGAGGTCCAGGTCAAACACCTACGGGTCAATATGGAGGACCAGGTCAAACACCTGTGGGTCAATATGGAGGACCAGGTCAAACACCTACGGGTCAATATGGAGGACCAAGTCAAACACTTACAGGTCAATATGGTGGACCAGGTCAAACATCTACGGGTCAATACAGTGGACCAGGGCAAACAACTACGGGTCAATATGGTGGACCAGGGCAAATATCTACGGGTCAATATGGTGGACCAGGTCAAACTCCTACGGGTCAATATGGAGGACCAGGTCAAACACCCACGGGTCAATATGAAGGTCCGGGTCAGACGACGATTGGTCAATACGGAGGCCCAGGTGGACAAATCCCTACTGGTCAGTACGGAGGACCAGGTCAAACATCCACAGGTCAATTCGGAGGGCCAGGTCAAACAACTACTGGTCATCAAGGAGGATCGGGTCAAACCCCGACTGGTCCATACAGAGGTCAAGGTCAATATGGAGGCCCAGGGCAGCCACTTACTGGTCAATACGGAGGAACAGGTCAAATACCAACGGGTCAATACGGAACACCAGATCAAACATCTACGGGTCAATTTGGAGTACCAGGTCTAGTCCCTACAGGTCAATACGGAGGGCCAGGCCAAACACCAACGGGTCAATACGGTGGACCAGGTCAAACATCAACGGGTCAGTTTAGTGGACCAGGTCAAACACCGAACGGGCCTTACGGAGGCACAGGACAAACGTCGAGTGGTCAGTACGGCGGCACAGGTCAAGTTGGTCCACAAACTGGTCTCGTGGATGGCGGCACAGGATTTCAAGGGGTAAGAATGGAATATTATACTTTTTAAACTGATTGGTAAATAATTTAACATTAAAACATCAACTTGGAACTCTCCGACGATGCGGACATAATTTAATATAAGATTAATATATTTGATAATATTCTCATCGTGTTTTGTGTTCAGGATCAGGATCGCTTTTGTAAAGATTCGACCAAAGAATTCGACACATTGTATGAGTTACATGCCGTTTACTAATCGAGTTTTTTTTTACAGAATATAAACGGCGAAGTCGGTGGAAATGGTAAGTTTCGTAGAGAGGATATAGGATAACGCAAGTAATAGACACTAATATTTTTTTACGTACGATAACAAACATGTTCGAAAAAAAGAAAGAAAATACATTATATACACAGCATAACAGGCACATGTTCTTATCTCAAATACATAAATTGTTTCAGGTGAACCACTAAATGTCTTGGACCCTAACTCAATATCTTCAACCTTTGATGACTACGATTCAGAGGCTCAAGCAAGTGTTAACCAAGCTGTCAATGGTACGACCGCTTTGGCCTCTTCCAAGGGAGGCAACGAAAAGGGACGCGCCCAAACACAAGTCGAAGGAACGTATTCAGGGACTGGGTCATTTTCAGCCAACGCTGAGATAAGTGACGATAATAAAGCGGCACAGAGCCATGTATCAGGAAGCAAAAAAGGTGCATCGAGTAGTGCTGAAGGTAGAGGACGCAAAAACAAATCTCAAGCTTCAGTCAAACTCGGATCTGAAACAGGCTCTATACTCACCGATTCTCAAAGCAGTGGAGATATGCATTCATCAAGCTCGCAAGTCCAGGGCAGTGTCAAAGGTGGCATGGCTGATGCACAGGCCAAAGGGCCCGGCAGTACTTCATCTCAAGCACAGATTGGTTTCACACCCTACAAAGATGAAGATAAAGAAAAACATGATAATCTACATACTCCATTTGAAGGTGGTGGTACAGCGTCTGCTCAATCTAGCAGAAGAATGGGTACATCACAGTCTCAACTTCGTGGAACATTCAAGTATGGCATCAGTTATAATGGCGCCGCCCAAGCCGGATCTAGTTTGGATAAAGATGCAGTATTCTCAAATCTTCTTCCCTTCGACAAAATAGATGTTTTTGACGAGAATAATAAAAATATCGATGTAGATGCAAACACCACAGAAAAACCACTTGACGCAAAATTGAGTGATACTCAAGATATAGAAAGCACAACTACTGAGAAAGAAGACAATCTAAACACAGATGAAAAAATCAACATCAACAAGAATGAAAACGATTATTCTGACCACCTTCATATGGATCATCACAAGTCCGACAGTCCAGCAAATGAAACTACCCGTGCTCCTGCCATTGGAAACAGAAGATCGTTCCAGCCAAACTACACGAATACCGGAGGGGATTACGAATACCCTATTGATAAGGACGAGGCCCCTGAAGAGTACGATATAGATGATGGTTTCAACGAGAACGTACCCGGCGAACAGGGCGAATATGCGAATTACGATGACATTTCAAAGGATCCAGAAACCACACACCAAGCGCTACAGAACACGAACAAAAAGCCATATGAAATAAAACAGACAACCGGTGGTAACACACAACACATCATTCTAGGATCTTTGAATAACCACGATGCTAAAGTGATTCAAAGGAATTCTGAGCATCCTGATGAAACTCGTGTTTATCAGCCCGGAGAAAAAGTACCTGGTATGGGCGGATACACAATCCCAGCTGGTTTCACGGGGAGTGTTAAATCTGTTGCCTCTAAAGACAAGACATACGTCGTGGGTTCAAAGTATTCACCATCACAAGCACAAACCGTGAGCTTAACTCCGGGGACCGGAAAAATTAAGTATGTGTATCCAAACAACTATGGAAAAAATGTAAACCCAACCGAGTTGAGATCACTTTATCGTCCCAAATCGAATGATAATCGTTACGTATCAGTATCAAAGTCAGTGACGCGCGATTTAGACAGTGAAAGCAATATAAGAAAACAATACTCCCATACATATTACACCAAATCTTCATCGTGCGGGTATTTTACTTTTACTTGCACAATGGTAAGCAGTGCCGAGGGTAAGAAGAAAGTATGTAAGCCTAAGATACCGACGAATCCAGATGGAACACCCATGAGATGTTAACGTTCATTTAATAATAGAAATTAAGTTATAACGTTTTATAAAATTATGTTTTAATAAATGTTTGTACAGAAATGTAAAAACTAAGATTTAATTATATTTATGAAAGATATGTTAGTATTTTACATAGATTTGGAGATGAATGTTTGAAGCATGTTACCGATATGATGTAGCTGATAATGGGTAGCTGAATTTATTGTTATCATGTGTTCTTATGCTATGTGATATTGCATTAATGAGCAAGTGTTAGATTAAATTTTAGAATAAAATATTTAAGTGACATTTGTTTTATTTTTAATAAAATAATTGAAAGGTTTGGTTTTAAATTAAGGCCGTCTTATTCCGTCAAATTATCTCATAAGCCCCGCCCCCTTGTTAAAAGTGCGGGGCGCTTCCCCCACCAGCACCCCCGCACAAAACTTTTTCTGTCAACTTTGTCTTACAAATCTCGTGTATAATTAAGCCATCTAGTGTTTATTTAAGGAACAAAATTTTCTTGAATAAGATACTTCATGCGCTTTTGTAAGTAACATACCCACGCCATCTAGCAGAACCCCTAAGAACTTTTACAAAATGGTTTCTTTAGTACACCATACATGCTTTTTAGTCTAAACGTTTATCGAAAGAACAAGGAACGCAAAGAGTGGCATTTCATTCTCACACGACTGGTCAGCACTTTATGCCAGCAACCTGTAACCATTATAAAAACAAGAAAGAATATCCGATAACATTTATAATATTCTTTATTGCACTTATAAGATGTACAGAAAATAGGTACAAGAAGTCACAATGTGAACAAAGGTGGGCTTATCCCTAAAAGATACCTCTTCCAGCCAACCCATAGGTGTAGGAAATGTAATGTAATAACATTTAGGTGGTTTTTATTAAGATCCTTTTTGTCGACACAGTTATAGTCTCACTACTATCTTCCATCAGTCTTCCAATTGATGATGACTGAAGACCATTACAGATATGGCACTTCAAATTTAGGGTTCCGTACAAACCAGTAGGTATATAAGTCAAAGTTCACCCATCACGAGAATTTTGTCATGGTTTTTTTTACACACTGAAATTCATAACATTTCAAATCATCATCATCATTCTCTTGCCCTGTTCCCAGTTTATCTAGGGTCTGCGCAGTATGTTTCACGCTTCCGTTTAACATTACAAATATGGAAAGCTAAATTAAAGACAAAGGTTTCTTTATCGTTTTAGTAATCCTTTAATAATATCAAAGTTTTTTATTTACTAGTCGTCTCCCGCGACGTCGCCCGCGTATATTTTGGATGTCCCGTGAAATGGTTCAAGTAAATTAATCACCCACACCACGCTTAAAATACTCGCTTAATATCAGCCTGAACTATAAAAATGACTTGACTATCATGTGTTAGAAAGTAAGAAAATAGTAAGGCAAAAGTAGTTAGTAGTAATCTCTCATTTAGATGCAATACTTTTTTCGGCGAAGTTCACTATCAAATATACTGAGCATTGAACTTGGCTATCATTTTTCACATTGATGTTTTTGTTGGGATATCATAACTTTTTATAGAAATATTTATTTGCTTATTCATAAATCATTAATACATATTTTGTGCAAGCATCCATCCACTTAATTATAACGGTTTCAGACCCTACAATTAAAAAACTTTCTTTTGTTTTCAGATTTTTTCCTTCGCTTACACATTATTACCTAGCTAGATGCCATATTTCAACTGTCTAGGTTTGTTAATTAGAGCACCGCACCCACACAATTACTTTGATAAACCATATATGGTTTTGCCATGTTTGACTTTTTGTAGTCTAGCTTATAGACCTTTTTTACTATAAAACTGTAATTTGGCATGGGTTTCTTTATATCCTAATCACACCGTCTAAAATATGTATTTTAAAATATTTTTGAGACACCTCCCTACAAGGAATGAATTATGATGAGCATGAGTTCCTACACCGAAAGGGCAACACCAGGGTTTATCTCATGAATCGTGATAGTAAGACAGTTGAAATTTTCAGGAAGGATGTATTCATGTTGCCGTTGAAAAAACAAAAACTTAAAAAACAGTTTTTTTTCAGGTTGCTCTCATACAACTTATCTACTCTGATAATGATAATAATGAGGGGCTGCCCCATTATTAGGACTTCATATCTTTTGTATGGGACTCCCTGACAACAGATATGATGTTTATGCCATTTTCATAGATAATGGTACGGAACCCTTCGTGACCCCGAAGCGCCATTTGGCGCTAACTACAAGATTAATAGAATTATTATGTGTCACAAACACCAAAGTTGTTTTGGATATTCAGTAACAGCAATTTGAGGAACGGTTATAAAAATAAAATTAAGACAGTCTCCACACATTTTCGACAGAACAAAATTGAAAAAATTATTCAGATTTGACATTTCTGAATGCAAATATAATTGGATTATACTGAGTAATCTCCATGTTCGTCGCTCAAGTCCATGTCACCAAATAAGAGATAGATAGTCAATGCATTATTACTACACGATTCAGAAAATGTGTACGTACGTACGTAAATAACATGGAAACCTGAGTTCCATACACGAAGAGAGCTAGACCGACCTTAACTTAACCTCCAATGTTTGTATTTTGTCACAGGAGATGTAAATAAATAAATAAAATTAATATAGACCTATCACCTAATAATTTTCTCCCTCCCTCAAATTCATATAATATTTTCTCGTCTCCAATATACTAGAGTCACCAGGGCACAGCTTTAGCATTTGAGATTACTGCTAAACCTACAGTTATGGTTTAGCTCTGATTTTTCCAAATAGAGAAAATGTTCAAAACTACAATAATTTGACATGAGTGTTTTATGCTTTTTGTTTATACTGTTACTATAGAAACGGATTCATCTCTACGATTGGTACAAAAATATAGTTCATTTATTCACAACAATTATATATGTCGCTACAGCCTTTCTCTTTTTATTTTGCTTAACACGTAGAGGTTGGGGGTTCCATCCTCATGGCATTGAGGAGATTTATCCGCATGGTGATGATGTTTTTGATACTAATTTTCTTTTTGAAATTTATTTTCATTGTTATGTAGTTTTTTTAATAGGATTTGCTACTTTAAAAAAAAAACTAAAAATTTAATTAGTTTTTATTTTTATTTTTTTTTATTTTAAATGTTAAAATGTCCAAAAATTAAAATAAATACTTATTTCGTTTTCTAAAAAAATATTGTGACTATGTAGAAAAATATTCATGATACCCCCGATTTGAACTCGCGACCTTTGATTAGTATAAGACTGGTGCTGATCCAACTGAGCGTGACGCGGCGCGGCGAAATTAGCTATTATTAGTTCTTAGGTGTTTTACGTAATTAAGTACGCAAATAAAATTGCAAAAATTGACATAGGTCCAGCGTTCGCAGTGGCGTCAAGGGGAATGAGGAAATGGTATCTCGTGCTTGTCATTTGAATAAAAAGATAGCGCTATTTCTGCTTGCATGTATTGGGAACGTGCAGAGTGTATGGTGGGGGAAAAGAAAACGATCACTGCGCATGCCGTGGCAAAAATGTGCAACTAAAAGGGGTTCTTGTCAATGTTTGTCGTCAAAGAAAATGGGTATATAAACTTTATAATTAACAAATTAGAAACACGGCTGCCGTTATGTTATTTGCACATTTCGTGTAGAAGGTAATGAGTTATATGTATATAATCGATCTGTCATTCATAAAATCTTCTGTTATTATATTTTTAGGCAAATTGCAAAATGGTAGTCGTGTTTCTAATTGTTTAAATGAAACGTATTTTATACATTTTTAAAGACGAGAAAGAAAATAGGCTTAGGTATGTGTAGTGGTAGCTGTTTCAATTGATCGTAACTTCGTAAGTAGTAGTTGTCATTCTGTTAAATATTCTTATGTAGGGATTTGGAAAAATTATTTGATTCTATTCAAACTAAATTTAAAAATGTGGTCGTGTCTGTCTATGACATCTTTGTATTATATGTTATTTGGTTGAATATAGCCCGGAGGCTATTCAAATAAATAAAATATGTATACTTACTTTGATATTCAACACAAAGGTATATGAAATCGCTTGCAATCTCCTCGCTCGTTTTGATTTTTCTCTGTTCCCGTAGCCTTATATTTTAGTAGATTATTTATTAGCTTTCCGCGTAAATAAGCTATCTTTAACAAATATTACTTTTCAAATCGAAGCAGTAGTTCGTAATATTAGTGCGCGCAAACAAATAACTTCTTAGGCTTGGTAAATAAGTATGGGTAGATAAATCTGAGGCATTTAAGTGTGACATAGATATTTAGGCACATCTATGTGTGATCGGAGTTATTTTAAACCAAGGAAGTGTTCTTCTAATACCAATTAGCTTTTTTTCAGCATAGTTGGGGTCTGAAAATTTATTTTGTGTACACCCATTCAAAACTAGTTATTATCACAATATGCATTTTCCCCACTACTGCCTGTTCTAACTGCCTCTAAAATACTATTTATTGTCTCTCTTTATTTTATATTATTTACTTTAATTTAAGATGAAATAACAAAGCTTATCAGGCACCATTTGACAGGTGCCCTGAAAGTTGCGTTTTTAGATGGCGCTACTGTCGTGCACGTTCCCAATAGAACAGAGATGACACGACGATCAACTGTTGCGTCAAAGTCGTTGCGCGAATCACCATCGTCACAAGTGTGAGAATCACTAAATCAGTGTTTTATGAATGAAAATGTTAATAAAACTGGAAAAAAACGATTGGACGCCCTAAACATCTTTGGTGTCTAAAGTAATCTTAAAAAGACAATTGGAAGAATTTGCTGCTTGTAAGAAAGAATACAGACTAATGAAAAAAATGGACCTTTCTTTGCCTGAACATAACACCGATAAAAACTAAAAAAAAATCATTTGATTCATAGCTGAGATCTCACTTATGTGGTCAAAATGTATATTCTTATAATCCTCTGTTCCTCACATCTGTGTAGCTTGAGCAAATCAAGATCAAAAAAGTCGAAATAGGTCAAATAAAGTGTTTTTAGATATTTCGTTATTCTGATCTAAATAACAAACATTTTGAAATCATTTTAACATGTATATGTGTAGAATGGAATTACCTACTAAAATATGTGATTTTCATAAATATAAGTCCAATAATTTGAAAACTACATAGAAAATACGAAAAAAAAGGGGCCCACTTCTGAGGCAATTATTATCGAGCAAAGTAATTACAATCGTGTTTCCAACCACAATCCAGCTTTCTAGTAATCTTCTTCTATAACATATATAGATTCGAGATTTAAATAATTAGTGTTTCCATGTTTAAACTCAATCGAAACATCGTAAAAATTGAATATCTGGCCCTTAAATACCTATCTTGCTTGATAATGAGATATGTATTAGGCTGTCGCCGTATGAATAACACAACTGTTTTTAGTTTCTTACAATTTATTGGAAATAATTTAGTTAAGTACATATTTTTGAGATAGTATAAGTAGTACATATTTTTAATATTAATAAATTTAGTACAATGACTACCATCACATCGACATTTAGGGTGTTTGACTCCGTAATTTACAACTTTATGATAATTTTATGATAAATTACTGCAATCTCAATGCAAGTTAAGGTAATATCACAAAATAGAAAATAAATATAACAAACACCCAAATGAACGAAAAGAGACTTACAAAGCCTGCAGGATTTTTAAGGTTACATAAGAACAAATTATTACCATTACATACTTCATATATACTATTATCGGGGAAATTTATGTAATGGACTATTATAACTATCTAGATCTACGGATATCGTGCCTGTTGGTGGGTAAACGGATAAGTAATGTTTTATTGCGCATTATTACAATGTTTAGATTGGTTTCTACAACATCCTTTTATAGACAAGTATTCTCAATTTCTATATTCAATACATCGAATTCTCCTTTTTTTTTATATTGGATCTATTAAATATTAATTTTCTAGGCAAATAGAATATTTTTACTGTTTTGTACAGTATACTTAGATTGGACTTTTAAATATTTGCACTTAAGTACGAGTTGGTGAATACAGAAACTAAGTATTACACAGTGAGCAAACTTATTATGGTCCGAAGAGTAAATAAACACTAAATACCCGGATAAATCGACAAAGTTAACAACTTGAGATTTGCGCCGCCTTAGTTATCTAGTAAATTGATCATTACTATCTACTACTTAAAGTATGATTGATAAAGAATAATTTATTAAATCGGAACAAAGCATAGGTACATCTTATAATAAAATTGTTTGTTTTTACTCAAAACATCATGGCACAAAATACCTAACGTGGATGTAAACACAAAGACAAAGAAAAGCTCATTTTATACAGTTTACAAACTTTTAAATTAGGTACTACATCAATACTTCCATTTTACTCGTACACAAGTACAATAAAAATTTTGAAGTCCGTGTTAAGTTGGAAAATGCAATATCATACAATTTGTTTAACGTTTATTATAATAAGAAAAATCTTAAAGATATATAATTTAAACCGTACAATAATTTAAATACTCTCCATTTTTAAACCGGTTTTAAATCGTATGGAAAATCTTAATAGAATTTTAAATTAAAACTGTAAAACCTGTCCTTGAATTCGACACGTAAATTTATACTCGCTTAATTTTGCAGGATTTAATATTTCTAAAGATATAATATTTCGCAATGAGCACCAGAGGTATTAGTTACGCTTAAATATTATAAAATTTATTATAATTAGGGTACAATATTTTAATTAACATGATTGGAAAGTATTTTAAAGGTACATACGCGCAAAAAATAACAATATAACCAAAATAATACTGATTTTCTATTTTATAAAATAAATATTTTTATGATATAAGCTGGAATGTTTTAGGGTAACAAGTTACAAATAAATATCTCAAATGTTGTTACCTTAAATCACGATTAGGCGAGTCATTGAAGAAAAAGATAAAAGTCTACCAGATCATAATTTGCTTCAGTATAATGTGAAGTAAATTATGTTTAATATTTGAGCGATAGAATAAACGTTTGTCGCTTTTCTAAAGTCCAGGGTATACTGCAGCATATTTGTTAAATCTACAGTCGCAAAAAACATTTTACCGAACATCAAACGACCAGAAGAACCGACCTCTATGTGTCTTGCAACAGAGAAGCTATTTAAAGACGGAGTACAAATTATCGACGTCGCATGTAAGTGCGTGTATAATATTTTTTCTAAACGGAACGAATGTGAACTAAAATTGCAACTTGGCTAGTTTTTATAAAATTAACACTGCAGCGACAATAAGTATAAAAACTTGAGTATTATTTTTGATAAAAGATACAAACAAAGAAAACCTGATAACAGATATATTTACTTTATGGTATCAAATTACCTATATTATATAAGAAACATCGCGCCTTGACCACGTCGCGTTTGTTTTAGAAAGTTAACACTATTATAGTTACAAACAGATAAAATTATTTATCTTTTTAGTAATTATCTCTTTGCGAGTTGCGACGATTTACAGGAAATTTTTAAATTCACACTTTGCTTATTGACATTCAGTCATTAATAAAGTAGTCAATATTTATATGTATTGAAATTATTAAATCCTTAACTTAAAACTATTTATCGACAAAATAAAATTTGTACTTAGTCTCTAAACGTTTTATAAATATTTTGCATTATTATCAATCAACATCAATTTCCAATCAAAGTATATCAGGGACAAGCACACTTACTGCCAATATACAAGTTTGAAGACAATTACGGTTTTGAGCCTCTCTTCTTTTATCCATTAGGATAATATTTATCAGATGAGAAATACATTTTGCACACACAACTTACATTATTTCACACTGGGCAACCGAGGGGAGTGTATTTTGGCAATTACTAAGCTATCCAGAAAAAAGATAGCTTTGTTTTTCTGGTGTACGGCAACACTGGAGTAACTACGTCCCTGAGTATTGTATTTGGATACTTTTATAGATGGGGTTAAATATTTTGTCATGTTAGTCTTTGAATCTTATAATATGGTCGACGGTACCGTCATCCCAACGGATATGCTTACAAACCTCTTTTTTGATAAGCATCTCCCGACATGTACGCGTATCACGGAATGTAAGCATCTTACTGTGACACAAACACACCAAACCATACTTGTCACAAATTATATCCTTCCACTTAAATACTCTGTTATACACTAATACAAATAATGAAACACACTGAGATATAATGCAATTTTAAAATGAGATCAAATTAGTTACAGTTAATTTTAAACATTAAGTACGTTTTATGAGATTCATCAAAATGGCGAGATGAAAACATTTCATAAATACTGATGGGTTAAGGAACTTGGATTTAGATGGCTTTATAAAACAATGATACGTATTACTTTATAATTACACGATTAACACATAATAGTCTATTGACTTTAGCAAATTCCATAGTTACATCTACCTATTAAATATTCTTTCTACTCGAAATAATTTGAGCTCATAAACTTTATAGTATCGTGCAAACCATTCTAGATATTTTATAGCAAATTTTGCCCCACACTATTCTAATCATATTTTTCAACACACTTGCGACGTTTTTATTCCACCGATTTTTGGCTCAAATTCCTAGATAAAACACGCGTGCTATTTCAGTATATTATTGAACGAGTGCCTTTAGTTTATTAACCCGACCAATTTAAATTTGTACCCTAGTACCAAGTGGTAAGTACGAAGAAGAAGAAGCGATATAATTTCGTCGGGTTATAACTTTTGTTTTACTAACTGTTAATTAAAAACTTACTAAATGTAGAGTTTTGTTTTTTCCTCGCAAGTGTGTTGAAAAACTTCGTATGAAACACGTAATAACCATGACCATAATATACGCGGCTTTCTTATGGCGCACTCGCTTTATCGTGCGCACACAATATCACCTTGTATATAATGGTCAACTAAGCACACTTGTATCATAATGTACTATAATTACAGTAACTTAGAGAAAGAAAAAAACTAATAAAATTGGTCCATAGTCTTGTGTAGATGATAATAATAAGTTGCATCTACTAAACTAATTAAGTACAATTGTACAATGCAATGCAGGTAATGAAGTATGTGGTCATTTACGAAGTAAAGACTTCTACACTACGGCATGCAATAACATAAAAGAAGGTTTACATTTCTTAGCTGTCATCGACATCATTGACTTCAGAGATTTTTAGAACACATCTGTTCCTTTAGCTATATCCATAACAGAATAGCGAGTTAAACATATTTGACATAATGAAGTCGTATTAATCAAGGAATTAAGATATTAAAACATTCCTACGCCTCTTTATAAAAGGCTTTCGATTAAAATTTGTTTTTAATTTCACGCTCGCATCAGATAAATGAGATTCACATTTTGAGGCTGTCTTTCTTGAATTATTATTTTATCGTCAATATAGTTAACTAAGGTCATTTTATAATACCAGGTCATAATAACACAAGATACATCTTACCAATAAGGCTGTGCTTACTTCTTTTAACAAGACTGATGCTTTATATAACGAATATTTTTTAATTTCTAAAACGATAAATCATATTATTTTATAGACCAACAACATAAAAACGCAAGCATGAAATTGGACTAGATAGTACTGGTATAACGAGCATATACCTAATTCTGGCGGTGGGTTGAAATTCCTTGACGTTACTCAGCACTGACCTTATGCTATTTTAATAAATATACTTTATTTTCAATATATCGCTGCCCGGGATTAGCAGCTTCAACGTTAACGTACATACATTATGTGTAACGAACAAAATATTTGTATAAAAACTAAAATTATGAGTAGTAAAAGGGGAACTTACGTTTAACTGGGAGTTTTATAAACTGAGTGGGGAGAACCGAATCACAGGTACAGGTTTAGGAGGCGCCACGGAGGCGCTTGAGCCGCTCTTTTTCCAGGTGGTCAACTGGTGGCTCACGCTCGAACGAGGTCAACTCCAATGCTGAAATTAGTGTTTTACAATTAGTCACCAATCTTTGCTAAGCTAAATTAAGTTAGCCTATAAAGGTTTGGCACACTGGTTGCGGTCTGCGGTTCAGTCCATACAAAATTGTACGCATCCGGTCAATTTTGTAAGGACTGGACCGCAGACCGAAATCAGTGTGCCAAATCTTTAAACATCCTACAGCTGGGGTATGGCCTTACCTCAAGCATGAAGTAGTATGAGTAATACTCCACCGCACGGGGTCAGTGCGGATTGGTGGAGGGGTGTTTGCAAGGCAAGCGACGAA